>OX381706.1:28788936-29388936 GCA_947462335.1 Harmothoe impar | reverse complement strand
ATAAAAAATGAGGAATTGAGGGTCGACTGTATATCGAGAGTCCATGACTTTACCTGAACATAATGTAAACGTAAAGAGCAGCTCGACCTTTACGCACCATGATGCACGTTGGTCAAGGCATTCTAGGTCTTCGTGTTTTCCCTTCCTCATCTCTCCCAACAGTGACTCACACACTACGTAAATTTACATTGGGTTATAGGTG
Source organism: Harmothoe impar (assembly GCA_947462335.1). Taxonomy (NCBI): domain Eukaryota; kingdom Metazoa; phylum Annelida; class Polychaeta; order Phyllodocida; family Polynoidae; genus Harmothoe; species Harmothoe impar. Next base: position 29,388,734 of record OX381706.1, on the reverse strand, counting down.
CCCCACCATATTGCCAGTCTCCCCAGCCTCTTAGCATGCACTGCCTGTATCACTCCCACCTGTTCGATGGCTTTCTCCATCGCCCACCACACCAGTGATACGTATTGCAGTCAATCATTCCCATTGATTTCATGTCGGCCTTGTGTTTAGTACCACCAGGGCACGATCAGCACCAGATGTTTCCAGTGGCCAGCCAACCACCCCCTTCTTTCTCTGCAATGGTCATGTCAGAGGCTTAGGGAATACTGGTTTGTGACTTGAACAATTCACTTATTCAAGTGAATTTTATGTCCAAATGATTTCTTCAAATTCACATTAGATTACGCGTGTGTGAAAGTTTGTCACCAATAACAAGTAAAACACTGAAAGTTAACCGCAAGTTAACCGCACTGTGTTCAACCTGGAGACATTTGAATAAGGGAATATAGTTATTTAGGAAGAGACTTGACCTTCTCCTGTCTTGTGGTAAAATACACAATCTCCCTTGGCAGAGACTCCCTCACTAATCTCTGCCCCACACTACAGATTTGAGGAAAGCTTCTGTAATAGGAGGGGCAGTAAATGTTACTAATTTCCTACTCTTCAATCTGCATCACACATTGCCAGTATACCTCCCAAAAATAGTTCCACGAAAAATCAACAAATTCTATCAGAAAAAGGTATGTCTGTAATTCATAATATCGTGTTTAGGTCTCCATTCAAATATTTTGATTTAATGGTTTACATTCATGAAATGGCATATTTTAGTGCCCATTGTTTAGGGGGCATTTTTGGTCCATCGGCTTGAGCACTGCCGGTTTGGCATAGAGATGGACGAGTAGGGACTGGGGCGAAATATCTGCCGAACGTAGATTTATAATACCAACAAATATTGCCACTAAACTATGTAGGTAATGAGAAATGATTACAATATTTCAAAAAACACCAGATGAAAAAGGGCAGTGAGTAGTGAAAATGAATATAAATCATACATCTGAAAATCCTCCCCTCATACTATAGAGACAAGAAGAAAAAAGTGAGCCTCAGATCGACTCTCCCCAGGATCAGGAACTGGGTCAGGCAAGAGAGTCAGCTGGACCTTCAATTGTTTTAAACAAGAGTTGGACTGAGCCACCTTTAATAGTCACATAAATCTACTCCCTTTTGAGGGTCAGCCTGATTCCTGAATGACAGTCAGGCAAGACAGCCTGACTTTCGTTGCACAGTCAGGCACTTTCTTTGTTTGCTACCACGCAGAGACACAATGCTGTATTGAGCATAATGGTAGGGCATACCTTCATAAATCAAAGGAATGGTGTCTTATGCTATAAGACACCATTCCTTTGATGTGTGAAGTTAGATACATTGAGATTCTGGGATCACCTCTGATATGATGTTGGTACATGTACCTCTATGTTGCTACATATCTATGACTGGTGGTCTGTGAGAGCACACCTTTCTACATCCAGGACAACACTACTATTATATGTATAATATGTCATGATTACAAGCCTTAGCTTTCTGAGACGAGCGTCAGACACAGCTGGATTCTTGCTACAATAAAGGTCAGGTCAATGAGTGAGGCATTGTTGGACGCTGTTTAGAGAGAAAGTCAAGCAATGTTGGACTCACATTGGCATGAAAGTCAGGCAATGCTGTACCCTCTTTACAGTGAAAGGCAGCCTGACCTGAGTGGTTTTGGCGACACATGCCTAACTGTGGTCCAGTTGACTCTCACCTTTTCTTCTCTGCGGGTGTTCATCCCCTAACACACGCCTAGATTTTGGTATATGTCCAAAAGAAATTCGTGGAAAATAAGTTAAAACTATTTTTTTATTATTGACAGGAAAAAGAAACTAACAAATGTGGCGCAAAAGTGTGTGGAATCGCGTTTATGGTACGGCTCATGATGAGGGTATTCATGTATTCACTTCGGTAAAAAGGAACAACATGGCGGCCACCAGCTAGACGCGGCAATCGAGAGGCTCCGAATTTTTCGGGAAATTCTCCACGTCACATGCATTTGTGCAGAAAACTTACCTGACAGTGACGTACATGAAGGCACAGTTAACCCGTAGAAAGCAGTGGTGAGGCTTGCAAAGGGTCATTTTAGTTGTAATTTTGTGTTTTAATCAACGAATTGGCGAAGAACGCCTACATCCGGGTAATACACGAGCCGGAAACCAGCTAAATCAAAGATGGCGGCGCCCAGACGAGTCAAATTCAAAACATTACCGGCGAAGGCCTCGACAAAAGAACTGACGGAGGCGATGCACATACTAGAAAAAAGGCTGGTACTGCTAGAGAATGACCACGATGAGGCTTCCCTTACAGCGGCTCAGCTTCAAAAGGACGTGAGTAGATGCGAACAGAGAATCAGTGACAGCGACGTACTGGTAAACTCCACAGCGCAACTGCTAAAAAAACTCACTGATCGATATGACAAGACTGAGCCCGAAAGTAAACAAAATGCCGATGATATCAAGCGCTTGGATAAAGATATTGAGAGTCTTAGCGACTTCAATCTACGAAACCAAGGGGTGGCAGAGAAGATGGTGGAGAGAATGCAGTCTTTTGAAGAAGACGACAGGAAAAAAACTCTCTTAGTGAACGGCTTCCCCGAGAACGCCAGGGAAGACCTACGGAAAGTATGTGACTGTCTATTCGAGGATCTTGGTCTGCATTATGGCAATGAGAGGGTGGATTCCATATATAGGTTGGGAAAATACAACCCTGAACAGGACAGACCTCGCACCATTGTTATGAAGTTAGCACAAAGAGGGATCAAGGGAGAAGTATACAGAAAAATCAGCAACCTGAAGGGTAAGGCTTCTTGGCTAGGTGTATCTCTTCAAGATGAACTAAGTAAACGTGAGATGAAGGAGTTTGTCGAATTACGATCTCTCTACCACCTGGGAAAACGCTATAAACTTGCAATCAAACTGAAGCAGAGGGCCCTTATAGTCGATAACAAAACCTATGCTCACAAGGACATACCAAGTCTCCCGCACGGTCTGACACTCAAAGCAGCCAGCATGGTTAAGACCAAAGATGGCATAGCGTTCAAATCAGAACACAGTCTGTACTCCAACCTATCTCCATGCCAACTCGTGTACAAAGGCGTCACCTACAACTCCCTGGAACAGGCCCTGCAACACAACAAAGCCTTAAGTGGGAACAACAAGAAAATAGCTGAGAGGATAATGAATGAGACTGACCCATATGAAATTATGGCACTAGGTAAGCAAACCACACCAGCGGCTGATTGGAACAAGGGCACCACCAAGACGGTATATGAACTCCTACAGATAAAATTCCAAGACGAAAACAGAGCAAGAACTCTAAAAAGAACCCAAGGGAAACATCTATACGAGTGCACGCTCCACCCAGTGTTCGGGGTAGGGCGGCATATGGGTAATGTTAAAACCCTCTCCTTTGACTCTGTCAAGGGCGGTAACATGCTGGGAAGACTGCTGGAGAAGGTCCGTGATGAACTCATACAACAGGAACGGGAAAGGGTTCTAGCAGCCGCTGCTGGAAAAACTCCTGTACCGGTAGTCCAACCTACACACCAATCCACACCAGCTAGAGATGAGGAAGAAGAAGACACGATAATAAAGCTGCTGGAAGAGTTCAATGACGATCAACCATCAAAAAACGGTGGTGATGATGACGATGATGATGACGATGGCGACAAGAAAGACGATGATGATGATGATGATGGGAAAAACACGTCTGTCCAAAAAGACCAAGTGAATAGCAGCCAGTTGTCCATCTCCGCCTCTGAATCTTCAGGGGAAAAGTCGTCGCTGGTTGAATCAGTGTCCAACAAATCAGCTGATCTCACCTCCTAGCTGAAACTACAAGAACTAAGCTCTAGTCTCATGTAGGCTAGCATGATGATCTGTGATATTTTATATGTATATGACATATAGGAGTTTTAATTAATTATAAAGGTACCTGAAACAGACTAGAATTTATAATAAAACGGTAGAATTACATATTGGACAAAAAAATCAAAATTGGTTATTACCGGTACTTTATAAACTTTATAAATTTTAAATTTAATTCGATTCAAATTGTTTTTTAACAAATTAATGATATGAAATATAAAAGGGTAGAGGAGCATTTTCTCTCATAGCCAGTTGTAATCAAACAGTAGGTATGAACAGCCACAAGAGCAGAGGTTCATCACCTGACGTAAAATCTCTGGCCAAAAAAGGCCTATACAAAATGATTTATGTACCGTGTTGCGAATGTATTTTGGTTTGTGAAGATTATTATTTCTACTTAAGGCTCAGTGCCTAAATTAGTTAAATGTAAGGGTCAAAGTGTTGTACACCTTAATACACAAAGTATGAGAAATAAGTTTGAGATTTTGGAAAAGGAGTTGTCAAAGCAAGAACTTGATATTATGCTTTTTTCAGAAACGTGGTTGACTGAAAATGAAATTAGCATTGATTATAATATGGAGAATTATAATTTGTTCAGATGGGACAGACTAAGAGATATGAATGGTGGAGGTCTTTGTGCGTTCATTGATGATAGCTTAATATGTGATTCACAGAAATACGCGCCTTATAATGTTAGTACGGTAGACATAGAAATTCAATGGTTGTTGGTCTCGAAGGGCAAATCTAGATTGAGATTAATTGGAAATGTATACCGACCACCTGAGGGTGATAAAAATAAATGTATAAATTGTATAACAAATACGTTATCTAAGATTGATAATATTGATCGTCTAGATGTGATTGTGATTGGTGATTTCAATATTGATTATTTGTGTGATTCCCCTGCAAGGGATAAGTTGACTTTAGATCTGGCAGACTATGGTCTTCGCCAACTTATTAATGAGCCAACTAAAACAAAAGGTGGAAAAACCTGCATTGATTTGATATTCACTAATATAGATAGAATTGTAGACTCTGGCGTATTATTTGCTAATCTAAGTGACCATTTTCCAGTCTTCATGACAACGAACCAACCTAGCTGTAAAGTCAACCCGAAACATTTTGTGGGTAGATCGTATAGAAATTACAATAAGGACATATTTTGTGATAGGTTTAAGAGGCTTGCTTGGGAAGAGTTTGATGAATGTCATGATGTGGAGCGGTGTTGGAAGATTTTCAGTGATAATATTAATAGAATTTTGGATATTATTTGCCCTATAAAAAACTTTAAAATTAAATTTAGAAACGAGCCATGGTTAACCCCTGAATTAATTTCCCAAATTATTGAAAAAAATAATGCATTAAAAAGGGCGAAAAAATCCAACAGTGTTCTAGATTGGGAGCTAGCCTCAACACTAAAGAACTCCTGTTGTACTGAGGTAAAGAGAGCCAAACAAGCTTTTGTTGTTGAACAGATTGATGTTAATGTTAAGGATGCTAAGAAATTTTGGTCTGCCATGAGAAGGTTAATACCTGGTAAAGGCAAAAGGACGCAGAATATTGTATTAAATAATAATGTGAACGTTCAGATTGAGAAGGAGAAGGTTCCAATGTTTATTAACAATTTTTTTGCAAATATCGGGCCTAAACTGGCCGAAGCACATGTTGGCAATTGGAATTTTGATGGTCAAAGATGTGACGAGAGTATGTTGGATTTTCAAGTCACAGATGATATAGTGAAAAAAGTTCTAAGTGAACTTAATATTTCTAAGTCCTCATGTTTGGAGAACGTCTCCTCTAGAGTTTTTCGTGATGCAGCTACATGTATGTTGGGCAGATTTACAAGAGTTTTGTTAATGGTTATACAAACGCAACATATACCGGTAGTATGGAAGGTAGCCAGGGTGACTCCTCTCCCGAAATCTGGTGATTTAAATAATGTTTCTAATTATAGACCAATAAGTCAACTACCCATTCCTGGAAAAATTTTAGAACGAATCATACATACCCAAATTATAAACCATTTAGAAAAAAATGAAATTCTTGCTGATATACAGGGGGGGTATCGAAAATCATGTTCTACCTTGGACACCATTAGTAAACTAACTTCTGAAATTTTGGAAAATAGGAATTCTGGTCTTGTCACGGTGGCTACCTTCATTGATACCAAAAAAGCGTTCGATTGTGTTAATCACTCCATTCTTATAGATAAGTTAGAGCAATACGGTATCAGGAGAAATAATTTAAAATTAATTAAAAATTATTTAAGTCAAAGGACTCAGTATGTAGTTGCGAACGATATGGTTTCTGATCCCTTAGATATTACATGTGGCGTTCCACAGGGGAGTATATGTGGCCCACTTTTGTTTCTCTTATATGTTAACGACATCCCTCAAAACCAAGATAAGGTTAGTTGTTTGCTTTATGCCGATGATACGGTACTCTATTCACATGGGAAGACTGTACAAGACATAGTTCCAAGGTTGGAGCTTGGTTTGGGCGCATACGCTGAGTGGTCAAGTTGACAATGAACGAAGCCAAAACTAAGTCTGTATATTTTTGTAGCAAAATAAAATATAAAAGGGTTAATTTGTCTAACCATGAAATGTCTGTGAATGGAAAAAAACTGAAATATGTGCCTACCTTTAAGTATTTAGGCATCACGCTTGATTATGAACTTACTTTTAATTGTCATGTTAAAGAAATGAAAAAACAATTGGGCTTTAAATCATGTTTATTAGGTAGACTGAAAAAGTTTGTTTCTACAAATCTCCTACTCTTGATTTACAGGACATACGCGTTGCCTGTTATAGATTATGCTGATGTAATTTATAATGGAGCCAATGTTGACTTGTTATCTGAACTCCAGCGTATACAAAATAGATGCTTAAAGCACTGCCTTAAGTTGCCTGTCTTAAGTTCCACTTCTTATGTACACCAAGAAGCCAAGCTACCAATGTTGGTGGAGCGTCGTCTTTTCCATGCTAGAATTTTGGGCTTTAAAAGATCTGCAATAAATAAATTCTGTAAGAAGAAATCTCGTCATACCAGACAGAGTCAATATACACAGTTGTATTACCATGATATTAAATCAGCTGCTTATGAGAAATCATTAACTGTCTTTGTAGCCAAATCCTGGAACAATCTGGATAACCAATACAAGAATATTGAAAATATTGCTCAATTTAAGAAAAAGATGAAGGAGTTACTGGTAGACTCGATTCCGAAAAACCAGAAAAATGTCTTTGAAATTGTTTGATTCTTGATGTATGACATGTATTGACCTGAAAGTAATAACTTGACTATGTGTTAACTACAAGTACATGGACATAAGACCAATATGCATTTGTCGGTAAGGTATGTTAATTTGAGTTTATTGATGTGATAAATGGTCTCAATATTGTACTCATATCTGAGTTAATTGTTACTAAAACTTTGGAATAACATGTGTTTTTATTACTAATAAGGGGTGGGATATAACATCAGCCACGCTGAAATTCCGTCCTTACTTGTTTGGCGAAGTATAAAATAAAATATCTTCATAAGTTCTTATACTAAATAGACACTTACCGGTATTTATACGCTGTACTCTAATTTTATTAAATATTGATTTAAGTACCGTAGACACTCTATCAATATGTTGTTACAATCATTGTGAAAGTTGCTAATCTTGTGGTATGGATACCCGATTTATTAAATCGATGAAAATTTGTATTGTATGGATACCCGATTCTTTAAATCGAAGGAATAAATGTAAACTGTGACTTCAAAAAACGCCAAATAAAGTTAAATTGTTCTCAAAAAAAGTATATTTTTGCACACCTTAATTTTGCCCATTTAAATACATATTACCGTGGAATGCCTTGTATGTATTTTGGTATTTTCTATAAGGTTGGCAATGATATCCTCTATGGACCACACATGGGTACCATTAAAACCTGCATGCTGCTTATTCTTTACTTGAGCCATTCGATCGATACCTGACAATGATGAATCGTTCGTGATCAAATGCGTTAGAGGCAGTTTTTCAGTCACCAGTGGTACATTGCTTGGGGCTACCTTCACCCTAAACGAGAGAGACATAAATAGGGCGTGCGGATACTGAAACCCAGTAAGAACACGAGTGATGTAGTCAGGCTGCATATTCGTTGTTGTACGTGCAGATGACAGGGATGGACTCAGAGATTTGAAAGGGTGAGGGAGGGGGTCCACCAAACACAAGTAGTTACTGAAAAGCATCGGGAAGTGACTTGCAACGGATCAAAATACTTTTTTTTAAATCCAAAGAAAAATCAAAAGGGTGAGGTGGGGGATGGGGGTTGGTCCAGACCCCTTGGACACCCCAACCCCCTGGATCCGCCCCTATATTCAACCTGATGTATTAAGTGTTTGTTGCAGTGTGGGGATGTCTGTTGTAGTTCTATGTGACTGTGGCTGGTGGCAGCACCTGGTCGGTGCCTGACGAGGCCCCGGTCACTGTGAAGTCCAATGCCAGAGGTGACCGGGGTCGTGTTTGGGGCCGGGGAGGCTGGCACCGCCTGGTCAGCTCAGGCCAAGTCACGAAAGCTTTTACGGAGCACAGCTGCGTGTAGTCTACACGCACCGGGAAAAGGTAGGGCCTCCAGCCAAAACAGCTCTATATGGATGAAGTCTGTGTGAGTGTGTGTGTGTGTGTGAGGAGACTCACAGTGGTGGAACCCCTGAGGTCACTGGTGGAATTTACACCGTGTGGGGAGGTTATGTCTACTACTACTATATATCCCTATATGACTCAATGGGAATCAGTGAGACAAGTAGATAATGGTTAATTTTGAACTTGGTGTTTCACCATTGTTTCATTAATTTAGTGTGTCACGCAGATTAGCAGTTAGCAGTGAACAACAATAGAGCTAATATGTTATTAAGAGGAAAAAGTGCCCTTCCTGGAGTAGCCTACACTGATATTCCTAGGCTCCCTTTACGACCAATCTCTTAGTCACTAGTGCCTAACCTAGCTAGTCATTTTGGGCTCCCTATACGACCAACCTAGATTAGTTATTATTGTCAGGTTGGTCACTACTGACCAACCCACCTTAGCCTTTGTATTTCCAGGGGGAACCACTGAGTGGTCATCACAGGTGGCCCCAACTAGTGGTATACAAATACAACACACCGATGAGGAACCTAGGCTAGCCACTACTGACTAACCCCTTGGTCATTTTTGAATATAACTTTGCCATTGTGACTAACACTCATATGACCAACCTACGTTAGTCTGTACTGACTAACCCTTTCAACCTATGGATTTTCAGTGTAGTCAACATTCTCAATTATGTACACAATGTAGATCAAACGACTATTTTCAATGATAAAAAGAAACAGAAATATACAAGACCATGCATGGTACACACCATTAATTTCTGCTGCCAAAGGCATATTCAGTGAATCCACTGAATGCATATTTCTGCATATTTCTACATTGCTGTTAGATATGAGCTGTTGCCCTATGCTCAAACCGAAAGTGTTGCTCCAAATGTGTCATGACCATTGCTGCCTTAGTTAGTACCCCAGCGGCTGGACGCTGGGTACCTACGCGTGACAGTGCCAATGCGAGGTGGCTTCCATTACACACCCATTACCAGCGGAGGGAACTTCAAAGTCGTCTGCCATCCATTAGTTCATTGTGCAGAGTTGACATGAAGAGGGGCGTGCATGTGGATAGTGTGTGTGGGCGGGGAGGGTGGAGGGTTGTGTCCAGAACCATTAGAGACTGACCCTCCAGTAGGTAGAAGAGGGTCTGGTTGTGTGTTAGGGGTGTGTGCTGATATAATAATGGGTGTAGAGAGCTGGGGGGTCATCATGAGGAGTAACACAAATCGCCATGAAAGGCTAGCTCCAGGAGCATGCGGAGTCATAACATGCGTTCAGCAGTTTGCCTCAGTGATCGGATGGTTGGCTGTCCTGAAGGATTTGCAAACTGACATACTGACATAAGAAAATATAAAGGCGTCATCATGGAAAGGAATTTATGTATAACTGCCTATATATCATATATGTGTAATTTATTTTTCAATTATGTCTATGCAAGCTGTAGACGGTGCCTCTAGATCATTATTACATAGCCATAAAAGCACTGACAAAATGTAGTACAATACAACCCTTAAATTCCCCCAGCATAATTATCTCAATCATTTTCAATCATTTTTGAAATTCCGCCAGAAATGTGGCTCCAGAATTGAATCGAACAATATGAATCCATCCCGCATTGAATGAAGGCTAATTTTGCAGAATGTAGTTTATCTGAAAGCCCCTTTTTAGGGACCCACTTTCTTCTGAGCAGTTTGTGGTCTGTGAATGATGTGAAAAGGCTCTTGATTCTCCGGCAGCTGGCTAATGTAAAAGCCAATGACGTGATTGCTGCGTTCCCTCAACCCACGCAGCAGCACTTCTTCTCAGTCCCTCCACTGTTTCCCTTCCAAACCACTGAGGAGGATGTCTCTTACTTGCATGGTTCTTTTGGTGAAGCCTTACACCCTTCCAGATACACAGGAGGGCTTGCTGGTGAAGGCACACAGGCAACACCCCCTCAGGCTCTCCCCACCGTCTGCAGTGCTTCACTTGAAGCGCTGCCTGTAAAGAAACAGTTCATTTCTTTTCGGCCACAGCAATTTGTACGCTTTCCCCTCCCCCGTCTTTGCTCCCCTGGTAACCAGTTGTTTTCTTTCCCCCTTTAAATCAGTCTGGCTGTTTGGTTTAACTCTGATTTGAATATTGGCAAATTAAGGGCCAGGCTCGTCCATACTGTTGTGTCTCTGGCACAGACTAAAGTTACGAATCCACACTGACTCTCTTCCATTCATATCAGTAAAGACCACAATCCAAATGCTTCCATGCGGTCATATACATGGCCAAATCAGCTAAATAGACTACTGTGAAGATTATCCTTAAATGTTTATATTAATTATGACTTGTTAAGACGTACTGCCGTCTACCAAATGGCAGTATAACGTTTAACAACTTTTCATGTTATGCAAGCAAGCCCACACCCATTGGCAAGGAGACCGAGGATGTTTACCCCACGAAAGTAGCCACTCCTCCATAACGATACAAAAAGAAAAACAATAAAAATAAACAAAAAGACAGACAGCAGGAAAAAGAAACAACAGGTGGAACTCACTAAACATGGTGGAGCGGCCGTCGCCCCAGCTGGCGACCAGTGACGGGGCGTGGGAAGATAATTGTGAAAGGTAGGAACTTGAAATGATGTGGAAGGGGGGGGGGGGGGAGGGGCCTTAGATTAAGGTGTCATTTAATAATGTGGAGCAGATTTTTCCCAATACTTCAATATGTCTACCCTTTCATATTAATTGAGTGAGAGATGAATTGTGTGTGGAATGTATATATGTACACGAATTAGTAAGCCCTTTCAACGTTTTAAATGTTGCTTAATTTAAAAATTCTCCTATATCCTGATGCATAATAATTATAGATGAATTTTTAAAGCTAAATGGGGATGAACTCAAAACATGTTCAAATATTATAATAAAGAGATCTAGTATCACATTGACTAAATGTATCCCAAGATGTACTATCAAGCGCTTATTAAGCCCTACAGAGAATCTGCAGGGCCTAATAAGCACTTAATAAGTTCTCTGTGCCCACTAGATAATAGACGCAATAAGCCCTGACCGTCTGGAAACCACCCGACGAGATTACACATCGTCGAGCCGTAGACACACCTGCTGAAAATGACCACTTCTGTATACTACTTACGATCACGACCACTGCGCCGTCTAGTGGGTACTGAGTAGAACTAGTCATCAGGGCCACTGTGCTCGTGGGCAGGCACTCTGTCTGTACGACGTAAATCAGGCGGATCCAATGTCTGAAATTAGTAAATTGCATCCAGTGGGCTACTGAATATATATTGTGAATACATACATCCATGTGTTATCGTGGTAACCAATACAATGGTTTAACCAATACAATGGTTGCTGAAACGCAATGATGACTCTTAGACTTCCCTTTTTAATTATACTATGTGTTCCAACGACAAATAACATTCTATCATATCACCCTACAATTGAGATAAATTCAATGCATGTATATCATGTACACCGAAGAGAGCATGTACTGTGATTAAATATATTGCGGACAGCTGAGTGGAATTAAATTTATCTGGCTGTTCCCGGGGGCTGTTCAGATATTCTTGATGGTCCACCACAAGATTTCCTCCATGGCGCTCCCCGCTGATGTCACGACCAGAACACCTGTGCGTCTACCCATCTCCAAGCTGATGTCTCCTGATCACAGTGGCTGTGTATGCTGTGGTCGGGGCATGATTGTGCTGGGAGAGTGGTGTCTGGGTCTCCGGCCTGGAGGGAGGCAGCAGCAGAGGGAGGAAAGAGACGAGGGTTGGGTGTGTGCGGGTATGTAAGTGTGCATGTGAGCATGGGATGGTGTGTGGGGGGGGGGGGGGCGGGGGGGGGGGTGAGGGGGTTGGGGGATGGGTGAGGGAGGGACAGACACCTTTGGGGCTTTACTGTTCACGTCCACGGTCTGAATGTACAGATTGTCTCTTGCGCTCACTAAAGTGTACAGATGAATTATTACACTTCTTGAAATTAAAACTGACTGCTGAATATATTATGGCACATACTCTGTTTGGTGTTTAAGAGGAACGCATGATACACACATAATATAAACGACATGCAGAGTGTACACTTGTGTAGATGTGAATATATCTACGTAAATGCCACCGTCATGATATCGCTATTAGATAACATAATGACACTCCTATGTTATGTGCATCTGGAGCTATATGATTATGAGTACATGTGCATAAAAACAAAGATTCTGACCGTACTTGTATGGATGCGACACATTGGATCTTTAAGTAAAGTTATTTTGACATGATGAAAAGGGAGATATACAGGTATATACATACATACATACATACATACATACATACATACATACATACATACATACATACATACATACATACATACATACATACATGTAATTTAATACCATACTGAATGCAGCGACATAACATGTACATGTACTACAAGTAAGTCGAAATGCCAACAGCATTTATACTAAGGCTGCTCTACTAATGGAGGTATGACGTGAGCATGTTGAGTGTAGCAGGGTATGATCGTCCCAGGTGAGTCTGCAGTACAGGTGTATCACTGCACACCATGCCACCTGTCCTGTATGAGTGCACGGGAGGTGGGTGATGGGGTGGGGGAGGGGTGATGACCCCTGGTCACTAAACCGACCGTGGCCGTACCGGTGAACACCTGTACTCGGGGTCAGCGGTCAACGAGCATCACAGAGGTGGCTGCGTTGGACTTGGATCGCTCCCTCTCGGTGCGTCTTTCTATGAACCCAAATGAGGAGTTTTATTCGGGAAGATGTAGAGATATCAACCATGTAGACATACATAAATCATACCATGCATGTTTTCAAATAAAGGAGTTCTAAATAGGATAATATCTGGTGACTGACACGCAGTGTGTGTGCCATTCCGTTTTATGCTTAAATCTAGTGGTATCTTGTAAAAGCCCTTTCTAATGAACCAACATCTCCTTCCTACCTGTGCATGAAAATTTAATACAAATTTACAAATAGACAAAGCCAGAAGCTACATATTCATCCACCCTAAGGTAAAGCACTCGGGCATCCCTCTCTGCTGCGAGTCGAACGCCACCATAGAATGTGCGCGCGACCACTCCTCCTGGGGCTACTGCATGACTGGGTCGGCTAAGTGCCCTCTCACCTGAGCTTACCTGTCTGGTGGGTGCCTCCTCCACAGCTCACAACTTAGGGTATATACATTGTCAGCCGGCCGCGAACACTACCCAGGCAGCACACCTGGGACCTCAGCACACACCTCGGTGGTATGACCTCCTGGGGTTTTAGGACAATCATATTAGTGTTCAGAATAGTTATGGAGAATGTTCATGGTTGTGTGCAATGTTAAAGCATGGGGTGACACTTGAACGTCTAAAAATGAACTACAACAATGTATCATGTTCAAAACATGTAATATGCTAGTGATGTGTGCACTTCAGGTAACGAAAAGGGCAAGTATACAGTTCATAATTAATTGATCAGCATACCAGCTACAGTATCCTAAATTAGTACATTGTGTGTCACCTCAGGTGAACTTTTTAATGTTCGGTCGTCTATCACGGCTTCGGAGAAAGGGCATATCAATCGAGTAACGTTATAATCACCACAAACATAAGTATAATACATTGTACATATCTGTACATGGCATAACTATTTCATGTGGTAGTATATGGGGCGGAGAGGCATGCAGTGAGAAAGGGAGAGAACAGGAGATAAAGAGAGTGAGACAACCAGACAGACAACCAGAGAGAGAAACAGAGAGAGGGACAGAGAGAGTCAGAGAGGCAGAGAGAGACAGTGACACAGACAGATAGACAGCAGAGACAGGGAGACAGAAGCAGGCAGACAGAGAACGGTGGGGGTGAACTGGGTGTGGTAAGAAATAGGGGACCTGTTGAAAAACATAAAATGACAAAATAAACTAACTTTATTAACGTAGCCCTCCTTCACCCCAGCCGACTTACAGTTACACCTATATACCACCAACAGGGACGCTGACAAGGGAGTGAGGTGCTTGGTGTGGGGGATCCATACAAGACGGAGTGGGGGAGGGGGGTGACTGACTGTCGCCTGATGTATTTATTTTTCTCACCGAGCTGTGGCGGTGACACATCGACCTACCTGTGTTGACAGCGGTGTATTATGTCGGGCCTATCTCCCTCCTTCACCCCCTCCCATTCCCAATCACACACCACCACAGCATTCCCCCATCTCACACTACTAGGTGTACATAGTCCCCTCATGGTTGTATACCTGGGTTAAAACATCATTACTAATAGTGCAGTTTGGGTATACAATTAACTATGATCCCCACTGACTATCAAGGCAACCTGCATCTGTATTATAGTATACGAGTGAGACAGGGCATGAAATAATAGCGCAAAAGACCCCCGACTTCTATCAGCTATTCTAGGTAATCCCTTATCTGGATAGGACTAATCAGGCTAATCCCATTACTTCACACCAGAGATAATGGAGGGGTAGTTAAAATAGGGATTGGTTGCAGGGCACCACCCCTATCAACTGGGTGGGGAAAGGTGCGATAAGAGATTATCCATGGACCTATCATAGAATCCAAGATGGCCGTCGGGGGTCTTTTGAGCAATACGGCAGCGCCCATGGTTCAATATGCCTAAGCCGTATAGGTAACATGTTTATAAATCATTTTCCTTTTCCCTCTTCCGTATTTGTATTGTAATCACTCGACTTCTCTTGGTGTTGAGAGTCATATGTGGCCCTCTTGTATATACCTATATCTGGATGATATAAAATACTTCGCAAGTGTGGTTGGCAACCCTTGCATTATAGTGACTTCTGCATGTCTAAATGCCCCCCCCCCCCACCCCCCAATTCACACAGACACATAATATGTGTGTGTGTGTGGGGGGGGGGCTGCTGACGTTCTGATGATCCGTTGGGCAGGTGCGTTGGGCGCTGACCCCTGACCATCCCCCACCACCACCACACCTAGCCCACCTGTCTCACAATACAGCCCTTCTCTCAACAGCCCCCGTTGTTTGCTTGATGCAGTCAGCAGGGAGACGAGAAGGTGTCTTAACGTAGGGGTGTAGACATCAGGGAAGGCGACTGGTGGGGATGAGGGGGGGGGGGGGGGTGACTATAGACCATACTCTCACACAATATCAGTGGTTCACGAATATAACTCAAGAGTTCACAGTTTGCTAAACTTGGACATCTCACCTTCCCCCTCAAGCTCAACAGTTAATATCACTGTCGAATATCTCCATCACCTTCCTCAAATGATGGCTGTTCATACCTGCAAGCTTTTACATGAGATTCATGATTGTATAATGTGTGCGATTTTACTTTACCCTTTTGGTCATGTCAATCGCTTTAAAATCAACCTAGAACTTTATTAAACGCCCTCATTACCCCCACGCAAACATTTCCGTTACGTTTCTTATCTATATGTGGATCAACAAGGTAAAAGGGACCTCCGCGGGGGATTTTTAGTACCAACTTTGGCCACCAGGGGGCTCCATATAGCCAAAAAGGACCAAGATATAGCAAAAACTTATCTATACTACTTTTTTATGTAGAATATGATAGGCCACGTTAGAAGATTCCATTTTTGGTGAAAACATTCCATATTTGGAATGGAAAAGAACGTTTTTGGGCCTAAATTGGTGTTTTTGCACATGTTGGTTGCCATGGAAACATGATTTTCATTCTAAATCGAAAATTTTAAAAGATTGAATGAAAGAAAGCCCCAAAAAGATTTCTATGCTGAAAACAGAATGTAAATACCATTTTTAGATCAAAATCTGTGACCAATTGTTTGAAAAAGTTTGGATATTTGGTAATTAGCATAATTATGCTAATTAGATAGAAATATCTCTAAAATAAAAGAAGATAGAGCTTATTGGCATTTAAGATTGGACCGTCACCACACATATTCAGAGAGCCAGTACTCAAAAACTAGAAGTGGGACCTGCTTATAAAAGATGTCACTGGAAAGCAGATGACATCAATTTTATTATTGAGTTTTTACTTTGGAGGACCCTTTTCCCTTGACTGTCCACATATTGTCTAAAGTAAAACTGTCATTACCGGTACAATTAAATCAGTGCCGGTAGTATAGTTTGATATATTTGCATGTGTCACAATAATTTTACTTCTGATTTTTTATGGGACCAGTTAATGTAAGTGCATTGGCACGAAGGGGTGGATTGTTGAAATAGCATGCAAATAGAGCAGCCACGCCGTGATCATGGCAGATTGTCATGCATATACACTCGTGTGCATGTGTACATGCACGCTTCAACGTGTAAATTTACTTCCGAAGTCAGTGTTCATATATCTCGGGTCATACAAATGTGCCTTATGCTAACTCCAAATATCATATTACAATATTTGAAAAAATCGTATAAATACATTATCTGAGTGGGGACATGGAACAAGTGCTAGAAAGTCATGTAAGGATGTTACCCATACACATTTACATTAATCTCTGTATAATAGATGTCGTATACATACATGCATATACATATACATGTACCTAACAGTAGAGGACAACCAATAACATATACCTGGTAACTCGTAAAAATACTCTCCATTTTTCTCCACCCCCCCACCCTGCCTCCCTGAGTCTCAAATAAGGTGTCTCTGGTCGGGGTCTTTGGTTGGGAGATAATAGCACCACACAGAGGGGGTTTGTGTCAGGTAGTTTGGTGGGAATCAGAGCTTGAAGGATGATCACTTCCCCAGCTGGCTCTCAGCACAAGATGGCCTAACGGGGGCCCTGTACAACGTGTTCAGCGGCTGGCATGTCATTACAGCCAGTCAGTAATTATCGCAGCTACCCATCTGTTTTACTCCTATGTGACAATGTGTATTGTCGAACACACGTTTCATGTTCTATTATCGCATGAGCTATCGCAGTATAGCTTCTAATCCCCATGCACTTACATATTGATTCGTAATAATTTACTGTACACTTTCTCTACAATGTTTTACCCTGCCTGCAAATACCCGGTAATAATGCATTTCACTGCTCTAGTCAGTATGGTAAATTACAGATTATGGGAAGTAATACTTATAGATGATTTTCCTTTAGATATATCTCTATATCATTTTATTCCGTAATCCATGTATTAGTACTTCCATACCCCGGATGGGATTAAAATCCAACAAATTCCATATCAGAATGATTCAATATATAGCGTCCTCAGATTGCCACTGCCATTTTAGAATTAAAACATAATTATCAATAATAAACATGCCCACATAAAACGGGGTAGAGTAGTACCATTCGACACAGATTGAATATTTTGAAAATAAAGGTAAGTTAACGGGGAGAGTAACAGTCGAAATTAGTAACTGGTCGCTCCTCCGCACTCGTGCGGAGTAGCTGATCCCGACCTAGGCAAGTTTGTCAGGTCAGGTAGAGACAAGTTGTCTCTAAGAATAACAGCTTTGAGAAAAACTTTTCAGACAATCAACTGTTTATACTCAAAAGAAGCCATGTGTGCCTTGCCTGAGTATGAGTGCCAGTCCTGTGTTTTTTTCTGAAGACATAGATCGCAGTGTTTTTGTGACTTTTGGCCCTTTTCGTGAAGGTTGCAACGGGTTTGAAACGGAGTTTTCAGCAGGTGCTGTGTTCTACCAAGAACTGGAGGCACAGTTCCGGAAAATGACTTCCGGATGTGACTCCCAACGTGGATTCTGGTGAGAATTACTTTTTATTTGTTAATAGACAAAACTATACGTGTAAAGCAACCCAAACCAAACTTTTTCATTCCTTTTCATGTTGGGCCAGTAGGTACTATTAATTTAGATACCATGTCAAGCGGGTAAACTTCCTTGTTCTAGGCCTACGTAGTTTTTGCATTTCTTGGAAATATAGGCTGAGACTGAGTCAGTGACTGAGTGAGTGCTGCTCGTCACAAATGAACCAAAAGAGTCTAGACTCTACTTAAAACTTTCAATGGAGAAAAATTCACTCTCGGCCGTAATATTAAATCCCCCATAACTTATATGCTACTGCTCTGATATAAATTTGGATTAACAGCATCGTGTTTGCCTTACACAATTTTGCTTAATAGACAGATCACTTCAAAGGGATTTTGGGAATCTTTGTTTTTTACGAAATGTTAATGATAAAACACCTGCGCCTTCACTGCTAGTCCTACTCTCGTCCCCAGATTCGGCTATGTGACATTTTATGTAAATCGCCCTATCAAACTTAGTCTTGAATTTATATTTCCTGAAGACTAATAAAAAATAAAGGGTAAAAGGGGGATGGGCGCATCAACACCTTGCATAGCCTACAGGCCTAGCAGGTCTGCAGTCATTGGGGACCAAAGTGCCGACCACAAATCAAGGCCTAGATCTCTATAGGTCTAGTCAGTTCTGTAATGAATACCAGAGAGGACCAGATGGGTGGGTGGGTCGTGAAGTGGAGTGAAGTCTATGTTGAAGGGGGGGGGGGGGGGGGCTCAGTAGGAATAAGAATAATGTACCATATAGGCCATATAGGTAAGGGAGTGTTCCTCTATTAATTAGGGGCCGACGTTTTTCACAGCCCATCTATAGAGCGCCCATCCCCCCTCTTCTAGCGAAAAAAAGCTTATGCCCCTTTCTAAGAAAGGGGCATAATGTTGTAAGCCATCACCCCCCCCCCCCCACCCCACCATCTCTGTGATTGATATATGAACACTCCTGCTATAGATATAGTATGGTACTTCTTCTAGATTAGTCTATTCCGTTGTGTAGGTTTAAGGTATCTTTGATTTCCAAATATCCTGTGTAACTTTGTCTATTCTTCTTGTAGCAGTGCGTCACCACTGGCCCAGCATCTGCGTCAATCCTTCACCTTCCTTCATACAATCCCTGGGGTAGTTGCTTCATTTTGGAACTGGATAGCTTATTGTGTAATATGGTACATTAACATAGAACTTAACAGAAGGTCCACATACGAGTAATTTATCGTGTCATTTGTGAGACTGAATCACAGGATAGTCTTGATATAACTTTGAAGACTATATCTAGTTGTTTGAGTAATACATATAGTTGGTTACATATAGGTTTGGACAAACGTTGGCAGTAGAAAAATAATTGTACACTCGAGGGACGTTGAAGCCCAGCATACATCTAGTTGCTTGTAAAAGTTAGGACTAAAACCAACATTATCATACAGTTGAGGGACGTTGAAGCCCAGCATACATCTAGTTGCTTGTAAAAGTTTGGACTAAAACCAACATAATCATACAGTTGAGGGACGTTGAAGCCCAGCATACATCTAGTTGCTTGTAAAAAATTGGACTAAAACCAACATAATCATACAGTTGAGGGACGTTGAAGCCCAGCATACATCTAGTTGCTTGTATAAGTATAATTCTTAGCCTTGCCTATGTATGTTGTTGATTGTATAATTTGAAATAAAGAAACACAACTTGATTGTTCACTGTCAGAGGGACCTTTCAACCACAGTTAGTGTTTTTTAGAACATTGTGAACGATTCCCATCAAAAGAATTGGGGACGATGATATACTGTTTGTTGCCTTCAATTTTCTGTATATTATGTATGGCATTATACTACAATTTTTACCCTAACTGGAGTTTCCCTTCTCATAGACATGTAAAAGTATTGTCATTCACTAGGAAACGATTAGCAGAAAATAGGATTACATAACATTTATATACTTTGAGCACTTGGGGGGGGTCTGTATTGGGTCGGCAAGTCGTTGAAATTATGTGATTTTTTCGCCCACTCCATTAAAAAATCCACCAACGCTATTGTTAAATAATGACCACTCCTTTAATAAAAGTAGTAGGACCAAGTAGTCATTTGCTCTGGCATATGATTAGGCCGATGAAAAAGAATATCAACTTTAGGCCACACCAAAAAAAATAGCTCGCCTACAGATTCCCCCCACCATAAATTCAGAGATTTTGAAAACTTTTTATGCTAAAAAAAAATCAATTTATGACTGCCGTAAAATTGTCGCTTGTAAGCATAAGGCCTAAAAAAAGTTGTGTACCGGTAACATGGCCAAAAATAAACGGTCGGTAGGTGGGATTTTCTTAACAGTTTGCATCAAGAAAAAAATTATTGCCCGCTATCAGCTATTTTTGAAAACAAAAATCACTAAACTTTTTTTTTTTGGTCTGGCCCTACAGCCACTTTTCTGAACAAAAACAAGGGGTAAGGGCAGGAGGCTTTTCATTTTTAATTACCGTTAATTCCCGCGTACTACCCACGGGTTGTACGCGAACCAATCACAGCTTTCATTTGATACCAAATATGCCTATATAGGGTGCGGGTTATACGAGGGTTTTTATAATTATAGAACAGTACTAAAATATACATTTTCAGATCCAGAAACAGGTTATAGGATTCTCCTAAGTTGGGGGTGCGGGTTATACGCGGGAATTTACGGTATTTTTTTTTTAAATATTGAGCAATAGTAGGCCTATGTGAATGCTCTTTCATTATTTGTGATTGTTCTTTGAACTGTACCAAACGTTTTCTGAGAATAATGATTTCTTCAATGAAAATTGTTGAAACCGATTAGTGCATGACAATATTCATGCTCATTACATGTACATATTAAATTGGCAATAAAGAGTTTCAATAAAACTTTTGTTATATTTATTTTTATTTTCCATACATTATAAAATCAATTGTAGTTGTATAGGGCGTGGACCTCAGGTGATGCAGCAGTTCAGAAGCATGCTATCCGGAACCATCCTATAATGAAAAGAAAGATACAATTAGAGGTTCATTTATTAATCATTGTGTTTGGGGGGGGGGGGGGGGTAAAAGTTGGCCTCTTCAAGCAAAAGATCTAGAGTATGTTACTAGGCCTAGATTTCACACAGGTGGGCTCAAATAAAATTGTGATGGGGGGGGATTATAATTAGATGAATAGACCTTAGGTGTATTTTAGCAGCTATGTTATGAATTTAATGTCTTAATTATTGCAACAAACGTATGTAACATGCTATATAGCACAACAGGTAAACACTTACCATCAATTAGTCTGCTCAAAGTTGTAGAAACTGTTGAATTGTCCAATGCAGTTGCTTTTTTTATTGATATTTTTTAAACCTTAATACTAGGATTATTGGAAATTGTACATATCAGAATTAACAGTGGAGCGAATGCTACTGTTAAACATGCAAAATCTTAATATAGATCTATACCTCGTTAATGTAATAATGCATATTTGTATGGTGACACCTTATGTATCCAATGGCAGAAAACAACAGCAGCTGAACCAGTTGCAACCCAAAATGGCCGCTCCAGAACCCTCAAGTTCCAAGGCAGGCTAACATATTTGCACAAACGGAGTAATCTGAACGTATGCGTACAAAATATGAACAAAAATGACAAGAGACATGTGTTAGTAAAGCAACCTTACAAGGAAATGGCCCCCCAAAATATACATCATCCATTCCTACCAACCTGACAAAAGTCACCTAGTCAGGATGCCTGACGCCGCAGCCCGTAGCTGCGGGTTCAGGGCACGCTTGACTAGTCGAAATGGAAAACTATGATCCAGCGTTTGTCAGCTGTGTCACTTTGATGTGATTATTAAAGGCGCCGCAAAGAAAACCACCGCCACCCCCTTCTCAATGTCCTTGGGTCTGAGTGGGTTGTTGGATGGAGATGGGGGTGGGGGTGGGGGTGGGGAGAACCTAGTGTATGTATGTGTGTGTGTGGGGGGGGGGGGGGGGTGCTGTGTGTGTAGGGCGCGCGGCGACGTGGGGGCGCCGTGAACGGTGACATGGGGCCCGGCGTGCGCGGCGAGGCGTGGCCGTCTAAGTGGCTCAGGTGTGCCTCCGTCACGGCCCAGGGCGTCCACAGGTGGGCGCACAGGTGGGCAGACGCCGGTACACCAGACGAGCGCCACTCACCGCACAATAGGCACCTTGCTCCCCGGCGGCACGTCAACAATACACGGGGGGCTCACCTGAATATTGACGGCCTCCTATGCCTTGCTAGTCCTACCACCCCCTGACTGCACCGCTGTATATATATGCAGGGCCACCCCTACTACTACCTGTTTACACCATATGGACAACGACCCAAGTTGAGATTGGGGTGGAGAAAAAGGGTGTGTGTGTGGGGGGGGGGGGGGGTTAACCCTCTTCTGTCAACCCCCCCCCCCCCCCCCCCCCCACACACACACACGCACCCATTCCCCATGCCCATCCCGGTATGTGCATGTCAGAGGTACAAACACATGATGATGGTGTGGCAGTAAGGCATGATGAGCGGGTTGGGGGAGGTTGGTAGGGGCACGAGGGGGAGGGGGTGTGGTGGTGTTGCCGTGTCTGACAGGTACATAAAGCCCACCTGTACAGGTGAGACCCGGCGCCGGGAGACAGGTATGGGAATGTGGCGTGGAGGGAGGGATGGGGGCAACGATTGCAGGGAGTGGATTGGGGGAGGGGATGGCAGGGGAGGGGGGTCAGCCTCATATGGATGAGGACTGGGCTGCAACAACACAGGTCGATGTGGTCAATAGGGACTCTACTGTCCGGTTACACGACTATTGCCCCAGTGCTTTAGAAGTGGACAGGTGGCAAGGAGAGAAGAGAGGGGGGGGGTAGGGAGGGGGGTAGCTGTACCATTGGTTGTCCAGTGGGGATACTGGTACTCCAAAGTGCAACTTGGGAATTCAGTCACATATCCCGGCATATATCACTAACAGTAACGTAGGGTCCCTAGGTTTTCTTATCATCTAACTTCTGACACTACAACGTATGTGGTCACACATTGTAACATTGTCCATACTGATAAGCACTAGTGCGATTACGTTGCACCGTTTAATACATTTATCACGTGAACCAACACCCCCACGAGTATCACGAATTTAACACCATGCACACAGCAGCAGCTCTTAATTCGATTAGAATGATGAAACCTGCCCCAGCCTGACACACAGGAGGACTGTCCCACAGCACAGCATTGTTATCACTTCGATCCTCCAGGGTCGGGGGTGGCTGTGTGCTCCTACCTGCAGTGTACATACCTGGGCGTGCAGTAGTAGCATGTAACATGTCACTACTGCCTCCCACGGCACCACAGCCACCTGAACCTGACGCCAATAGGATAAGGCACCTCCAGGGTGGGCATTCAGGACCCGGGCCCGGCAGGTAAGCCGCTCTACCTGGCCTGATCTGTTTGGTACCTGGCGCCCACCTGTCGGCAGGTAGCGACTTACCTAAGCGTTAGATAACGGTTACCTGAGCGCCTGACGCCGACACCTGTGACTCAGGGATCTGGACACCTGAATCCCACCCCCACCCTGATGATCCCTTTGATCCAACACATTCAGGCCCCGCGCCTGGATCCCCCACCGCCCACATAGCTTTGCACCTGTTACCAAGGGAAGCTATTAAAAAGGTCTTTCAAACCTTGAGGTTTTAACGGGTTTCCCCTTAAGCATCTCCATGTGAGGAGTTTTTACTCGGCGGGAGTCAGCTTTAAAGTAACACCACTTTGTTTATTCGTACCGTTTATCGTATTTTCTCCAAATTTCCCACACGTTTCCAGGTGTCTACTCAAATATGTATTAATCTCCCAGTGCCACACACAATCCGAGTCATCCGAGTCATCCCAAAGAGTACAGCTTTAAGTATAAATGCCATAACGTTTGGCGGTTCCAACTGTGAAACAGAATAGTATTCTGTTATTGATAGTCGTTAACCAGTTTACTTTTAATAAGATCATATAATTTTCTTGTTAGCAGTTCGAACTATCAAAACTTTCTCGTTAATACAGTTTTAAAGATGGCATTGCACCAAACACAGCCCAAATATCAATTCTATCGCATTTGGACATAACTAATGTTATCTAATTTCCTGTTATTCAATATACCTCATTAAATGCAAAATACTGCATCTATAGAGAATTAGATGATAACGTGAAGGAATTAGAATTCATTGTTGTAAGGATGGAAAGTTGCCAGGTGCCCAGGCTAGAGTGCAAATGTAGTATATGACCATACCGAATGTGTATAGACAGGCTTCTTTAAAGGCCCAGCGCCCCTATATATATATAGAGCTGAGTACCTGTATCGATTGCACTCTGACTGTTACTGCACGTGCAGTAAGAACTGCGGGTTTAAGACAAGTGTGGGTAAATTCATGTTAAAAATGACAGCAGGGCATACAATTAAACAATGACTAAATTTTTTTGTAACATATTATATAAATGCTATTGTTTTGCATGTAACCTCAAGGCACAGTAATATGATAAACAGTATTGGGAAAAATGAAACTTAAACAAACTTCCTTTCAGTTTTCCAATGTCCCATATGTGAGCTATATAATACATTTACCCACGCAGGGCCATACTACCCTACACATAGCATTCCGTCAGGGATCATTAGCTCCCCTAAATAACACTTTCTGGGTCAATCAATTAAAGGCACTTCAGGGGCTGGTACCCTTGCTGGATGTGATACAATGTGGTCAGGGGCATTTAAGTCCGCCGGACAGTTACTCAGGTTGTCCGATTTTTCTAGTCTATTTTAATTGATTTAGAGATACTTTATTGCTTTAAAAGTTGGCATACATATAACAATTACCTTAATATTGTTCATAGCGTGGTAGCTGAAATTTGCCGGAAATTAGCTGAAATGCCATCTTTAACTTACAATATGAGAACACAAATATATTATTTCCTGTTGTGAATGTACAACTACCAAGAAGATAAGATTATTCTCTTATTGACAGTGCTGTCAATAAGGGGATCAATCCCGATTATTGACACGTTGAATTGCCAATAGCTGGCCCACTATGATCTTGCTATTGATAATTTAGACTGTCAATAGTGGAAAGTCCTCTAGTTCACGTATTTGACATGTCTTCATCCAAACTGTCAGTATTGGAGTTTGAACTGCACAGAGAAAAATATGAGCGTCAGCTAGACTCTCCCCAGAGTCAAGCACTGCCTGACTCAGGTAGGAGAGTTTGCTGGACTTTCACATGCATTAAACGACAGTCAGGCTGAGCCTCCTTTGATAGTCCCATAAAGTTACTCTCTTTTGAGAGTCAGCCTGATCCTTGAATGACAGTCAGGCAAGACAAATATTCATACCAGAGTCAGCCTGACTTTCCTTCCACAGTCAGGCAATGTCTGACTCTGAGATGAGGGTCAATTAGCCTGAGCCTTCTTTGTTTACTACCAGGTGGGGACATAATACAGTATTGAGCTTAATGGTAGGATATATGACACCATTCTTGTGGATTTGGGAATTATATACATTAAGATCCTGGGATCACCTCTGACATATGGTGGTACATGTATCTCTATGTTGTTACATACCTAAATGACTTGTTGTCTGTGATCTAGCAGACCCTTGTTTGTTCAGGACAACAATATTATTTTGTATGAGATTTCAGGGAGGCAATATACATCTTTTAAAACATTTTCCCCCAATGCAAATAAGCAACTAGTGTTACTGTAAAGAAGAGATTACAGCTATGCCTGACTTTCATTAGTAGTATAGTATGTATCGGAACGGGACTATAGTTAAGTACTGTTTATTACTCAATCGATATGCAGCCAATCAGAGGCCTCCATTTGGTCACGTGACCCGTTGCCATGGTAACGTGACCTACTTAGGGCTCTCAGCCAATCAGAAGCCAGCATTCTGGGTGACCTACTGACCTACTTAGAAGCTCTCAGCCAATCAGAGGCCGGCATTCTGGTAACCATGGTAACGTGACCTACTTACGTCACGTGACCTACTTTGGCTCAGCCAATCAGAAGCCGGCATTCTGGTAACTAGGGTAACGTGACCTACTTAGGGTTTGTTTGTAAACAACACCACGTGGCTCTCTTGTTTGTAAACAACACCACGTGACACGTGACTGTTTGTAAACAAACAAACGAAAAAAAAGTTATGTAGCTTGTATTATAGAAATAAAAACACAACAAGATAATTTCTTTTCTTTTCATTTTATTCTTTATTTTCATTTCAATCAGAAAAAACACACAAGTTTATGCTTTTTTAGCTTGCTTCTTCGATTTGCAGCAACTCAACAGGCCGCAAAGTCTCACGCCGCCGTCACTCGCACCACCACACCCCGGACGAGTTCTCTCCAATAGACATTGCACGACTTTGGATAAATCCAACACCATTTCGGCAAGGCAGAGAATCTTTGCTTCCATGAAACGGCCGCCATCGCAACAACCCGTCACAACAGCATCATCGATAGCTTCTGACTCACGACCCGGTCGCTCAGCTTTGGGATTCTGCTCATGCGCATGACGCACTTCTTGGGGTTTCTTGTTCGACATGCTTCAATTAGGAAATGAACGCAATGAGGTCCACAGGTGTCAGCAGAAGTGTCTTGTAGTTGAATGCGGTTTCTTTGCCACT
This sequence comes from Harmothoe impar, assembly GCA_947462335.1. Lineage (NCBI taxonomy): Eukaryota > Metazoa > Annelida > Polychaeta > Phyllodocida > Polynoidae > Harmothoe > Harmothoe impar. The sequence continues at coordinate 29,361,880 of OX381706.1, read as the reverse complement.
TGAACGGAGCAGAGCGTTCCACGAAGGACAAGAACTCCGCACTCAGCGGCGGTAAGCCGAAAGAATCAAAGTAGTACACTTCACCCGTGCTCGACACGTAAAACGCCACCCAATGCTGACCTGGTAAATGTTGCGGATCTGTGTTGCTCACGAAACAAGTGTCTTTGATAGGGTGCTTCGGAATAGTGTCACAAGAGAAAACGCCCAGGAAACGATGTTTTGTGTGAACGTTTTCCTTCAACACTCTGCTTATTTCAAGCGTGTTCATACGATACGCCAAGTACCGCGGTCTTGTCTTCAGTTCATGTGGTAGTCGGTGATGGGGTGTCGATCTCGGGTCAGCTCGACGACGTTGTCGTACACCAAGTAGAGTAGCACGGTTGTTGTCGCTAGTAGCGCCGAGCGGAAACTGACTTCCACCCTCAGCTGACCCGCTCTTATAAGGTTCACGCGACACCCGTCGTGCGATCTGTCTGGGGTTAAGTCGAGGGGGAACACCGTGTAACCGTTCAGGAATTGATCGTATGAAATACCGCAGGAGCGCGCGCCTTCGTACATCCCCGTTTCCGTGTGTAGCGCCAAGTACTCTCTCACAGCCGCTTTGGTCTTAAAGTCGGGCACATACGCGTCGTTCGGCACTTTCTGATCGTTCACTATCACTTGAAGCGAGCTGATGTCGTAATGCTTCATCTCGAACGGGTTCTTGGTGAAGCTACCGTTGAAGGCGTCGTGGTCCAGGAAGCAAATCATCATCGACTTGGGAAGCTGGCCTGTGTTGGAGTGCGTGTAGCTGTGATCTCTGTTACCTTGAGGGATGGCGTACGTCGTCACTTCCACTCTGTTCACCGGGTAGTCGAAGGGTCCGTGTTCTATCACCGCTCTCTCGTGCGTTTCCGCTACAGCGTCCGCCACCAACACGCGTCGCACGTAGAGCTTTGCTTTGTAGATCTTCAAGCTGTAGCCTCCGTCAGCGGCGCACATCAGATAGAAAGAGGGCGCCGCCTGTTTCAGAGTGAGATTGATTTCCGTCTCTCCAACGATGAGCTTCGGTTGATGAGCCAGGTCAAAGTGCAGTCGCGCCATCAGCGAAAAGCGCTTGTTGGAGATTAGCTTCTTGCGCGCTTTGTACCCCGCATTCGCGTCAGTCAACGTGTCAAACTGACCGGGCGTATCTTCATGCCACCCCTGGGCGCTCATGACGCCGTCCTTCACGTCTTTGTTGTAGTTGAGTAACCCTTCCAAGTAAGCTCGGTAAGGGTAGGTCTCGGTGTTGCCAGACACTTTGAAACCGCCGATGGAGACTTGCACGTCTTTGAAGAGCGAGTGAGCCAAGTTGTTCACTGGAGCTACTGCGTCGGTGTCATCGATCGCCGTTCCGTTCGCTTTCAGCACTTGACATTCCAGATGAAGGTAATTCTCGTTGAGGTCTGTGTACTCTTGCGACTTGTTGATGGTGAAATTTATGTTACCTCCATCCTCTAAAGAGTTTTTTGTTTCTATCCCCAGGAAAGACGACTTTAAGATAGTAGTCTGAGTCGGCGCTACGGTGTGCAGGTCGAGCTCAGAGAGCGCGCACTCGTTACTGCTCTCGTGTACGTAAGCCATTGTGTTCTCTCTTCACGCGGCCGACAGACTGACGCCGACCGCCTCCAGTCTTTTTATTTATACCTGAACGCCTAGGCTACCGGTCGAATACATCCCCTCTACGTCTCTTGCAAGAGCCACCACCCGTCTGAGGGGAATGCCCACGACGACGTTTCGACCCTTTCTTAGACGCGACAGTCGTCTTTCCTCCCGAGAACGCCGTACTCGCCAGTCTCTTCAGAGCGCCTGCGCCTCGGTCTTTCACGCTGCTCTTTAAAGTCCGACCCGCCAGCACATCTTTAGCTACGCCCACACCGGCGCGGAGCAGCGTTTTTCCCACCGACTTCAACAGCGGGGTAGCCGAGCGCATCAGACCTAACAGAGCGCCGCCCAAACCGTGCCCGCTCTGGAAAGAGCGCCCGCTGTACACGGTCACGCCGTTGCCCAGCTGCGCGTTGTAGTAATCGCTGTACGCTCTGCCGAAGTCGGTGCGCCTGGGTGGAAAGTACGGAACGCGTTGACGCATCATTTTTCTCTCTTTCAGCGCTCAATAGGTCTCAGATGAAGTGTCACGGTAACCTCGCCTCTACCGAATGGGATGGAATGACCGGATCGGTCTCTTAAATAGATGCCGACCTCGGTGAACCTCTTGGATTTCAAGGGGAAATAATCCAAATGGGGAAAACTGATAGCTTGCACGCCACCTCGACGCTTTCCGCCTCTGTCCACCGCCACGCAGCGCAACAGCGGCACTTGCATGTCGCCCACACGTCTCTCTTGGATCATGTCGGTGTATATGTACACAGAGTGCACGTCTCCGTAAACATCCATCGAGTAGGCGCCGGTAGTCGGCGACGCGAAACGCGTCTTCTCTCCGAAGCCTAGAACGCATGCGAGATGCGGAGTCAGCAGGACAGCGCAGTGTCTCGGCGGTTTGATGGTGACCCGTTTCGTCTTGGCGTCGTACGATAAGATCCGCATCGGTTTGAGCAAGAAGCTCTCGCCCTCTAGTCTGTCATCTCGCATCGTCTCACTCAAGCGCTCGACTAGGGTGTGGTTGCTTCCGGTGAAAATAGGAGGTATCTGGAATATGTTTGGCATGAAACTGCGCACGCCCATGTGTTTCTCCATCTCTTCGATCATATGTCTTGCTTGATCGCTGATCGCCTTCTTCTTCACCGCCGGGGACAAGAACTTCTTGTATACGGCATTCGTCTGTCTCAAGTCGACCTCTCTCTTGAACCTTTTTGTTTCCGGTTTCAATTGCTGCTCTTCCGCCGTGTCTGATATCTCTTCCACCGTTACATAGCTCGCTTCCTTCCAGCTCAGCGGGAAGTCTGAGCTGAACGTTAGCTTGCTCAGACCGTTCGCGTTTCTCATTTCCCGCCAGGCCACCTGTGGTTTTTTTCCTTCGGCGAATTTAGTGTCTTTTAAAACCTGGATCGCCTCCTCTAGCGAACCCTTGGTGCGCAGAGGAACAACGATGATCAAGTCGTCGTCGTGCACGTTAGTCCATTCTGTAGGGAGGATGATCTCAGTCAGAGCCGCTTCGTACGCTTCGGGCAGAAGGAGCGGCGAGTCGAAGTGAGTTCGGAAAGACGTCAAGCTGTTGTCAGGATAATACTCCATAGAGCTGTTGCTAGGTAGAGTGATGTTCATTTTGTTACGTTATTTTTTTGACGGGGATCCACTCGTTGAACTTGTCGTCGTAACCTAACCAACGTACGAAAGCTAACTCTTTACCGTCGACGGTCTTGCGGCGCAACACCTCGTCTATCAGGTAGTTCTTGTCGTAACGACTCTTGTACACCTTCTGAACCTCTTCCGGGTAGAAGACGCCTTTTATCTCCTCGCCCTTGTCGTCTTTCAGCTCGAACCCTCTGCTTCCCAACGTCTTAGCAACGTCGACCACTTCCTCGCGCCAGTTTCCCTCGTACCCTTTGTCGAAGGCGCCTTTGGTTCTCAACATCCTCACTCTGTCACCCGGAGCGATGACGTCGACGGCGGACGTCTTTGTTTTTTTCTTCTTTTTCCATATTTCGTCGATTTGTTTGTTAGTTGGGAGATCTTGTCGGTAGAAAACCGTTTCGCTGTTTTCCGAGCTGACTTGAGCCGGCGCCATTTTCAACGTCTTGTGGTGAGTGCGATTGTAAGAAGACACTACATGGTGCAGTACGTCTACGTAGCGATACGTGCGCTTGTGTGTGAAATAACGCCACAGCTTCTCCTTCAGACTGCGGTTCAAGCGCTCCACTAGACTAGCTTTGATGTCGTCGTTCTCGCCAGTGAAGAACTCTATGCCCTCGCTCTTCAAGTGATCTTGAAAGATCTTGTTCAAAAACTCTTTCCCCTTGTCTGTCTGAACAGTGCGCGGTCGTCTCTCGCCAGGGCCTGTCATCTCTCGGAAGGCCTCGGTGACATCAGCGCCGCTCTTGGATTTAATGGGAACGGCCCACGCGTACCTAGAGAAAACGTCGATCGCCGTCACCACGTACCGGAAGCGGTCGTTGTGAGACGCCAAAGCTTGCATGTCCATAAGATCTATCTGCCACTGCTGATCGATTGCGCCGGTTATAGTCTTGTTCCTTGCGAATTTTCTCCGAATGGGTTTATGTTTAGTGTAGGCGTCCAGCGACACTAAAGCATCTCGGATGACGGCCGGGTTCAGGTGGCGAAAATGCTGTTTCTGGAGTTTAGTCACGCTAGTGAAACTGGAGGGCGCTTTGACGTCGGTATATCTAGCTACTACGCGCTTCTTTTCTTTTTCCTTCTTGGTCAGTCTCTTCACTGGTTTGCCCATCGCGGGTCTGTTGAGGGCGTGAAAGACGAGCTCGCCGCTAGGCGGTTGCGCCCTTTCCTTTTCTTACGTGGCACGCTCCTATAGGAAGTCGGAGTTTGGAAAAGTTCACGGTCGTCCTCCTCGTCGTCAGAGGATTGATCGTCCACCACCTGCAGAGAAGAGTCTGCTGCTGCTACTGCTGCTGCTGCTTCTCCTTCTTCCGATTCGAAGCTCGGTCGTTTCCGACCTCTGTCAGCAAGCCGTGTGTCCAAACTTTGGCCAGGTCCGCTCGCTTTATACAGATGGTTTCCGATCAAAGCGTCTGTGGTGGGAACCGCTTCGCGCAGCGCTTTCGTGAACGGCGAGTAGCCCGCCGGTCTGGGCGCCGTCTTCCTGAACCTGGCGGCGTCGTTCAGTAAGTCCACTATGTTGATGCGATGCTCAGGTGGTATTCTCCGACCCGACATCTCGCGCACCGCCCCGTCCTCGTTCCACTTGATCACTCCGGATTTCTCCAATTGTTTGTACAGCTCCACGGTCCGGCGGCGATTCCTCTTGGGAACTTGGTTCGCCAACCGCTCGAGTAGGGACGCGCTGGCCTCTTCAGCAGACTGACGGAGGTGAGCCGGGGGCGAAGAAGAGTAGGACGAAGAGATGTTGCTGTTGTGGGGATTCGCGAGAAAAAATTGCAATCTATTCAACAACCTTCGGTATTTCAACATTTTCTCGCGCGATTCCAAAGTGGGGTCGTTCAACACTAAATCCAAGTCCCTGTAGATAAACTGTAGCACCTGGTGCAAGGCCGCGTCGGGATGAAGGGACTGCTCTGCCTGCTTGTGGTAATAGGCCATGTCGGCAGGTAGGCGGGCGGCGGTGGCAGGAGCGGAACTCTCGTTCTTTTCAGTGCGCTCATCAGGAAGAGGAGGAAGGTTTGGAGCAGTAGAAGTACTAGCAGCAGCGACTGCAGTAGTAGCAGCGCTAGTAGTAGCAGCAGCAGCGGGCACATGATGAAGTAGACCTGCTCGTGATGATTTGTAGAGCGTCTCAGGATCCACGAGCGCTAAACGTTTGTAGTGTTGTTGCTGCTCTGAGTCCGTCATGGGGACGACGGTGGCAATGACGCTGGTGGTGGCGGTAGTGGTGGCGCTGTCGGCGAGTAGGTGTCGAATGACGTGTCTCATATACGGAGAATGCTCTTTATAAGCGGTAAGGCCATCCCTATGAGAGCCGGAATGAGGAAACCTCCCTCTTGTACCAAGACGCGTCTCTTTTTTTTGATGGGCGTAGATTTTTTGCCGACCTCCCTCAACACGTCAGCCGATTCTCGAAGCTTGTCCAGTTGTTTGTCGCTGAGCGGGATGTTCCCTACCAGTAAATTGTGACAGATCTCACTCAACGCTGCGATCAGCTCGTCGCTTCCAGAGTCTATTAGATGCGAGCAGTCCTTTGGCGAGCACTTAGCTAAGTGCTTGAGAGTACCAAAGTGTCTTTCGAGTAGATGAGAAGACATTTTTCTTTTGCTACTGCTTTCTGTTGTTCTTTTTTTTGTCTAGCGGTACGAACACTAGCTGAGAGTGTATGGCCGTCAAAGAGGAGCGTATTCTCAGATCGTCAGGTGTTGACTGCTTGAAGTCCAGGAGGAGGTATGAGTGAGGTCGCTTGAGTTCATGGGTAAATATACTAGAGAGAGCCGCCGCGTTGGACGGAAACACCTGGCGAGACAGACTAGCTATTTGCCCCATGTCGCGCGGGTTCTTGAAAACGATCATGTAGTGAGCGTTCAGACTCATAGTTCGAAAGTCGGGTGATTTCTGGAAGAGGTTCTGAGTGATGTATATGACGCTCACGTTCCAGTGATGCGAGTATTTAGTAAAGATGTCGGCTACCACTTGCTGATTGGAACTGCTCATCAGATCGTCCAATATCAGTAGAGTGTGGGGTCGTAAAGCGTCTTCTGCTACTTCCACGTCTCCCGCTATAGACTCTTTGCTAGGAAGACCTTCTCTGAATTCCACACCGTACCGATTTTCCATTTTTTCAAACAGAGGTTGCCACTCGCCGTAATGGTAAAAAGTCTTTTCCACCGGCGGCGTGACCAAATTGTTCACGTCGCTCAGAAATTGATCCACCAAGCGCGATTTTCCACAACCCGACGGACCGCTAATGATACAACTAAAGGGTCCTTGTAGTCGAGCGTCGAAATGAATTTCTGTGAAGAGTTTGCTTTTACTACTGGACATTTTTCAGGACGCGTCAGAGAGTGGTTGTGTGTGTGACTGTCTGCTGTGTTTCTCACTCGAACGGTCGGTGGTGAATGGTTGTGGAGAAAAGTCCGCCGACCTTTTTATTGATTCCGGCCGGTGTCACAGTAGCGGCGGCAGAAGTGTCTTTTTTTTCTTTTTATTTTTTGCGATAAAATTCTATTTTCACTCAATAGTCATAAATGTTTTGTATCAGACTCCAGAGGAGTCTGATACAAATATTTATTTTTTAAAAAAAAAGAAGAGAGAGAGGAGGAGGAGGAGGAGGAAGAGGAAGAGGAGGAGGAGGAGGAGGAGAAAAGCGCAGATTAATTTTTTTTTTTTTTTTTTCTTTAGGCAAAGCTCGTCGCTTTGCCGCTTTCTTTTCTATTTCTGTGTTGTGACAGGATCGTCTCGAAAAAGCAATAAGGTGTGTGAGCGCGGCGGTGACAAACACATATCGGTGCGTATGGTATGAAATAGTGCGTCCCTATCTTCTTCCATTCGGCTGCGTTGCAATAAGCGGGATAACAAGTGACGACGTCGAAACTTTTAGTTACCGTGTTCACGTCGGCCACAACGCGCGCCCACCGAGTGGGAGCTGCAGTCACTCCCAAGAATCCGATCGGTTTGCGGAATCGTTTCATAGCGCTTATTCTCACTATATAAGAAGAGGCGGGGTGAGGAGAGTGGCGGCGCTCTTTCTGTTCATGAAACGCCCAACGAGTGGGGGCGCTGAGAGCGGATATTATGCAACGGTAGAGTAAATACGGTTCTGAGAAGACGGCTCTCGGCCATGTCGCTACGTTTTCCTTTTCCGCTCTTGTATAACGACGATGGCGCTCAGCTTTGCTTTTCTCGAGAATTCGGTACGCTTCAAGAGATGCGTGAACCTCAACTACGTGACGCTCTCTCCTTTGAGATAAAAAAATAGCCGGGCAGTTGAGGAGGGCCCTTTGTTCGCGCGATCGTCTTTTAGAAACTCGCGCCCTCTGCAGTGCCATATTTCTTTCCTCCGAAACAAAAAAAAAGACTGAGTGAAAATTAAAAAAAAATTTAAAACAAAAAGCTCAAAGAAAAAAAAATAAGCAATAAGCAGACTCAGCTCGAAATTCCCTGCCGGCGTGATGACGGTGTCTGCAGGCGGTGGCGGCGGTCGGCTGGCGATGGGCGGTGGCGGTGTCGGCGGCGATGGTAGTAGAAGGGCGTGTGGAAAGAGAGAGAGACGCATCTCAGTCTTTTATAGGAGCGGCGAGTGTGACATTTTCAGCTGTCGCATGCTGACCTGCTGCTATCATAAGAGAAACAAAAGCCCTAATCACACTTTTCAGCTGGATCCTTCCACCCCACCAGACATGGATCCAGATGGGAAGGCGGTTTAAAATTAAATCCGTGTACCGACTGTCATACAATAGGGTAATTAGTTGAACGCGTGTTACCTGTATAAAGGATTAACGGGTCATGGGCTCAGCGTGTGTATAGAAAAACAACTACAGGTAGCGTGAACAAAGCGACCCCCTCCCTTTCTGTCACTCTGTCTGTGACTAGAGGGTGCGCGTGTGGTAAGCGGCTTATATCTAAAGAAAAACAAATCACCCTCGCCTGTCGTCAGCAGACAGCCGGCCAGCGGCTGGAAAATGCGATTAGAGGGATGATGAGCCACGTAGTAAGCGACTTAAGGCTGATCTAAAGACCTGCCGTGAAGGGGCAGCTGGCCGGTGGCTTGAAAAAAGGCGGGGCGTAAGGGTATATAAGGGGGAGTGAAACCACATTCAGCATCGTCATCATCGTTCACGCTACTACTACTACTACTACTACTACTACTACTACCACCACCAGCAGCGCGCCTCAATTTGCAGATCCTCGTGATGGAAAGTTGCTACCGTGACATGAAGCGGAATGACGAAGCTGCTCGCGGATGTGAGGCTGATGCTGTAGCCTCTGCTACTGCTGCTGCTAGTGCTGCTCAGCGTGCTACTGCTGCATTTACTGCGGCTGTTAGTGACGCGGGTCGTGATGACGTTGTTGTTGTTGCCGCTGCGGCTGTGACTGCTGCTGTTGCTGCCGCCGATGCAGCTACTCATGCCACCGATGCCGACGCTGCTGCTGCTGATGCTGTTGCGGCTGCCGATGACGCCGCTGATAACGCTACTAGTGCCCGCTCTGCCGCCCTTGCTACTGTCGCTGCTGCTGTTGTTGCTAATGCTCACGCTACTGCTGCTACAGCTGCTGCTACTGCTGCTACCGCTGCTGCCGAGGCTGCTGCCGCTGCTGCCGATGCTGCTGCCGATGCTGCCGATGCTGCTGATGCTGCTGATGTTAGCAGTCGCGTCGACAAAGAATCGTCATTTGTCACTCTTAAACCTCCAGTTGAACGCGCGACGAGTAGTAGGGCTACCAACGCGACGACCGGATGGTGCAAATGGTGTCGTCGCTTCTGCTCGTGCGCTTGCTTTTCTTCCAGTCCTACCTGCTGCTGCTACGGTATGATAGTGTTATAGTGTTTGAATGAGAACGCGCGTAGTTACACATAGACGCTGTTACAGATGTGCTTTTTTATTCGAAAATATAATTTTAACATAAGATGGAACTTGTTGTGTTTTTTTCTATATATACGTTGTTTGTTTACAAACAGTCACGTGTCACGTGGTGTTGTTTACAAACAAGAGAGCCACGTGGTGTTGTTTACAAACAAAACCCTAAGTAGGTCACGTTACCCTAGTTACCAGAATGCCGGCTTCTGATTGGCTGAGCCTAAGTAGGTCACGTGACGTAAGTAGGTCACGTTACCATGGTTACCAGAATGCCGGCCTCTCATTGGCTGAGAGCTTCTAAGTAGGTCAGTAGGTCACCCAGAATGCTGGCTTCTGATTGGCTGAGAGCCCTAAGTAGGTCACGTTACCATGGCAACGGGTCACGTGACCCAATGGAGGCCTCTGATTGGCTGCATATTGATTGAGTAATAAACAGTACTTAACTATAGTCCCGTTCCGATACATACTATACTACTTTCATTGAGGCCAAAGTCCAGCATTGCTAGACTCATATCCACATGTGAGTCCAGCTTGGCTTGACTCTCAATGGCCAGAGTCTGGCATCACTCTACTCTCACTCTAGGTACAGTCCAGCATTACCAGACTACCCTTGAGTATGAAAGTCAGGCAGTGCTGAACTTTCGTACATGAGAGTCTGCAGCGAAAGTCCAGCACTGAAAAAAGATCCTGGTATGACCAGCAGCAGAACATTCTCCCGGCGTCATTGCCATTTCCTCAATTTCTAGGGGGCTTGGGTAGTCTGGTCTTTGTGTAGTTTTCTCTTCTTTCATCAACTACCCTTAGATCTTCAACAGTAATCATATTTGATGTTCCTCCATGGCATGAACCTAAATGAACTGAATTCATGGCTCTCCATATCCATAGCATCAACCATTAATTACATGCGCTTGAAAAAACCCTTCTAATATGAGAGAAAATATGAGAGAAATTGAGAAAGAGAACCTCAATAGGATGTTTAAAACTTACTGCAACCAAGGTACTTCTCTGCCTCTTTACCTCTAATGATTGTCATTAAGGGGTAATGTGCAAAGTATCAGCCTAACCAGTGCCCACTGTCCTGGAGTGTGAGCAGGGGGATGATACTAGATTGCCCACAATAGACTGCTTGCTTGGGGGCCACACAGAAAAAATCCAGAGTCGGCAAACCTGGCACTGTCTTGTCAATTTGACAAGGAGAGGGGCTGGCAAGCAAAACCCTTCAGTAAGAAGATCCATCTAGAGCTACCTGGCATATGCCAGCCCTAAACTTGTTTAGAAGTGATTCACCATTTTCCCCTGCAGGTGACCATTACCTAGCAAAAATTTGTACCCTTGGGAACAAATTGATTAATTCCTATGTTGATATAATACTGAGCATTACAATACATATATGTTAATATGGAGATTATGTGAAGTATCTAGGGAAAAAAGTAAGATAATGTAAAGAATGCATACTTTTGACAACATTTAAAAAATAGAGCACATGTGTAGAATGAAGACACCTCTTTTGTGGCTTTCATCAGGGCACAACTAGGTGGATGCACCTTATATTTGTATTATACACACACAAGCCTACAGTCCATTGCTGGAGAGTAGCCTATTCTCAGTAAAGACTTGGTGATACATGATGTGAACCCTTGGTGGCACTAGTGTATTAAATATCACTTCGATATGTGGTTATGTATTTAAACAAATTGATAAAGTAATCTTGTCATCTGGAACCAGACCAAACTCATACATTTGAAACCCTAGACCTACCACCCTTATGCAATGATGAGCCCCAGTTGTGGCTAATCTAGGCCTGCATCAACTATCTTAGTTTGACAACCTTGACCAGTCTAGGGTCGTCTTGTGGGATGGTAATCTGGCAGGTTGTCAATTTGACAAGTTGAAGCTAGTTGATTCTTTGCTGTTCATTTAGAAGACCCTAGGGTCGTCTTGTAAGATGACCTTATGGACTCCAGAGCTCTCCAGAGTTTTTCAGTGCAGTCAAGATGGCAGTCCATACACTGATAAAATGAAGGGATCCAAACTTGTCAAAAGGTTGTCTTATAAGAAGAGTTTAGGGTCTTTAAAGTGACGGTCATAAAATAAACGAGTTAAAGGTTGTCTGTTTGATGAACTGTCCGGTTACCATCCCACAAGACAAGACTAGGGTCATCTAACTGACAATGTTAGCCCAGGCAGTGGCCCAGTCCAAGTGACAAGTCTAAGGTCGTCAAATGGACAACCCAGAATAGTTAACCCTTTATTGGCTGCAAACTGCTTTAATTGTGCTTGAATCCCTTTGTCAGCATGATGCATGAATGTAGCCCTGGTGAGTCTATTCGCCAAGCCTGCGTTCATGCACCTTTGGAAATGAATCAACAGTTGGGCGAGTATACTTGCCAAGGCTGAATTCATGTATTATGATCACATAGAGCATAGCACATGAAAGCACTATGCAGCCCTTAGAGGGTTAACCTGTGTACTATAACCTCTACTTCACTGCAGGTGGAGCTAACTGGGTTCTGCCTAGGCATAATTGTTGTCCATGTCTGTCTATATTTCTGAGGTTTATAATAGCTAATTCATACAAACATAGAGGTATGAAGGTTAGGGGAATTCCTGCCATATCCCCAAGTCTATATTGAGAGTATTTCTACCCTTTAGTTACAGACTGCTAACACATGTGGATGTCATACCAATGGGAGTTTCCTTGCAGCTATTGTACCATAGAAATAACCACAAAAGAGGTGTCTGTGCCCTACACATATTTGTTTTGTCTCAATTATATCAAACATTGATTCCTTTACCTTTTCTAGCATCCCCAACAGATAAATCTCAGGATTCTCCATAACATGAATGTGTATTCCAATAAGTATGATTAAAATCAACATAGAAATTATGCAATTCATTCCCCAACTTTATACAGAATGCATTTTATACTGATGCCACCTACAGGGAAAATCCTGAATCAGACCCTGGTTGACGAGTCTAGGGCTGGCATGAGTCAGGTTTTGGGCTGGCACATACCAAGTGCATCTTCTATCTGACAACTACAGCTAGAGGACCCATTCTCTTGTCACTCAGAAGAGTCTGCAGACGAGTTTACTTTTTGAGTGTATGGCATGACATGCTAGTTCCATACACAGATTGTATGTTCTATAAACCATTGGTATGATGTATGTGCCTCTTCCATAAAATGTCAAAGTTATTCCACTTGTCTGGTTTTGTGTGATAAGAATAGCTAATCAAATTATGCATGTGTATAAACAAATAAAAAAAATCAGTAGCCTCTCTTACCAAATACCACAACAGCAGATGTGATGTTACTTTTCTGTGCAACAATATCGTACATGCTGGTTCTAATGCGATTTACGTGATCACTGGCGTTTGCAATGACGTCAGTGAAAAGCCCAAGGGCCCACAGCGACCCCTTTGGACAACATCAGAACCAATGACGCATCAACAGTTTTGCTATCAGTCCATGCACTGAATCATTTATTTCAATACACTATGGAGTATTTGATGTATATGGAATTTGTCATACAGCTCTGTAGAATGTAAATTTCAATTATACAATATGCACATGGTCCTAAAACAATGAACTAGCCTAGTGAGAGGTGGGCTAGGCGAACATGTCATAAGAAAAATTAATCGTGTGTGTATAGTATACTTGAAGGTATAAATGATTGTGTGTTTCTCTAATATTCAAATTATCCATAAATGTTCAAGTTTAAATAAATAAAATTCATGCTATGGAGACACCAAGGATCAAATTCATAGCAAAAATCAACGGATGGTAAATGAAAGAGAACCCACTGATATACATTACACACAGTGGCCAAATGGGAGGTTAGGCACCCAACTACCTGTTCAGCCCTCCTAGTTCAAGCCCCTACCACCAGGGTATGCCAGTGCCGTATACGACACTAGCGCATTAGGCTATGGGGGCCGCCATCTTGACTCAGAGCAATGCATTGTGGATAGGCCCCGACTCCAGAGCAGTGCATTATGGGTGCATTTCTTATTAGTCCCTTTGTTCCAGGTGTGAAAGGAGGGGATTAGCCTGATAAGGAGATAGGGTTTAGCCCCCGACTACCTGCAGTACCAGGATATGCTAGTGCCGTATACACACACACAGGAGGAGAATTGCTGCAGGAGAGACGCAGCAGCAAGCAGAGGAAAAAGTCAACTTGAGCCAGTCTACAACAAGAAGAAAAAAGAAAAGGTGCGTGTGCTGGTAGCTGGCGTGGTGTGCGGTTATTAGTATTCCGTGTGAGGCGGGCACCCGACTGCCGCCAGCGTCTCCTGGTGCCAGGTGGCCGCACACCACCACTGGTACCCGGCAGGATCAGTGAACACTTCATATGGCGATCCATCAGGCGGCCAGGCAGGCGGCTACCAGCAAAAGGAAGTGGGGCGGCAGGTGGCTGCGGCTGTGTTTGCTGCAAGGGTAGAGCAGTGTGGTGGTGGTGGCAATGGGTGGGTGGTGGCAATGGGTGGGTGGGTATGGGGTTGGGGGGGGGGGGATCCAAGCTGTACAGGACAGACAGGAATTATTTACAGAGGGGAAAGCATGATGTGGAGGGTGCAAGACTAAGCCAAGATGGACAAGTGGGATGCAGGGGAAGTGTGCAGTACATGAATGTACAGTAGTGTATAGTTGTAGTGCATCATGATGGGGATGGGGAGAAGTAGGAAGGGCGGGGAGAAGTTGGACAAGGTGAGGGCATAACTTCAGCTAGCTGAATACAGTGAGATATTGCAGAGAAAAAATGGATAATTAATACAAGAGAATCCATAGTAGTGATACTTAGAGGGAATAGCTAAAGTAAAGGAGAGCTGGAAATACCATTGGGTGGGGCGGCGCCCTGGGGACTGTGAGTGGGTGGGTGAGGCTGTAGAGGAGCACTAAGTACTGCACATCTGGCCATGTTGACAAGGGACGTTGCTTGACGGTGCCTTTCCGTTAGAGGATCGACCGCCCGGATCCTTAGGATTACAGGCTTTGGTGACGTTGGGACCTGGTGCCTCCAGCGTACCCCAGTGAAGGCTACCCACAGAGGTTATCCACCTGCCCTATCCAGTGGGTAACACTGTAGTGATCTATGGAAGGCATGGGTAGGAGGGCCATATTAAAGACCCTTTATGGGGGGGGGGCATGTTGGAAACTGTCTTTGCCCATTTGATAATGATCAAAAGTACTAGTAACTTGAATCAATATTTATTGATTTTATGTATACTAGCAAACGACGTATGAGTATGTCGAGTTGATATCGCGATCTGTTTAAATCTAAAAATTACCATACACAGCCCTACTCTGACAAACAAAAATACACCCCCTACAATAGGATCAGTAGCTATCCTAATGCAACCCTTAAATCCCCCTCTCCCCCCTCCTGCCCCAAGTGCCCCTCACAGACTAAGACTGGAGCAGCTCCTGATGGTCGTAGACTGCTCCCCTAGGCGGCGAGCTGCTCGTTGTGGAGACAGGTGTCAGGAGCAGCTCACTAGAAGCAGGCCATCAGAGTAATTCTGCTTCAGCTCTGACGGTATGCCACACGGCACCCCCTGGGACTGAGAACATTACAGGGGACTCCATCTGGGATGTGTCTCCTTGTGTGTGCTGTGTATGGTTGTCCCTTCCCATGTATATACATTGTGTAGTTGAGTATGAAACATATGACATGGTGTGGAATTTATGTATATGTATGTATATGATAACTGTTCTCTATCAACTCATATATGCAATTATTTACACCCGTGTATGCCCGGCATCGATGTATTGACCATGCATCTATGACATCTATAGTAATAGTATATGTCATGCATTAAACGCTCTTTTAATTACCGTAGATAAGCATATGCATAGGGCATATATACACAGGAAACACAGAAACATCAAAATTCTATCGATAGGTAGCTCATTCATATCTAATGCAGGATAATGCACAGAGAGCTTTGATATCGACAGTAAACCTGTTACAATCTGTTACAACTACATTCAGTGAGATTGTAAGAAAAAGACATAGTAGCCCAGATTTAATGTAATATAGCTCACATATTGCACAGTGATTGCACATTCAGTCGATACTGGATTAACCATATAGTTATGAGCAGACTGTTAAGAACTATTTTAAATAACGAGGCTGGCGTAAATCAAGCTATGTAGTACACTCATGCCTTGTATTGCAGCCATCCAATCTATGGTTTTTCTATTAGAATGACATTGTACATATAGTAATATATTGCAATTCTGTTTTCAATCATCATGTGCAGGACCATACAGCTTATGTCTCAGATACCAATAAGACCAGTTCACTAGCTCATCTTGTGCAATTGTATCTTCGGCAGAGTGAATGCTCAAGAGCAGCTCCCCTTGCACCATTAGGCGGTTGTGTGTGAGCTGCTCCCTAACAGACAAGTAGTCTACCTTAGCACTCAGTGGTAGTGAGGATCGCTGCTCCCGGGTGTGGGCGCTGCCTCAGTGCCTGGTCGTCCACATGGCTTGCACCTACCGCAGACACGCCATCATTAAAGCATCTGGCAGCAACGCCAGCCTAATTAAATACCGATGGCTGCTGCAGCATGCCGCTACACTAGTACCGCTACCACCACCACTACCAGCACCACCCACCACCCACCACCAGGGGCGGCACCAGCACCACCATGCAGCACCACTGGCACCACCAGCAGCGACCAGAGCGGTTCCAGCAGCGCTGCCACCATCTGGCCCACTGTACATCTGGTGCTGTAGATACCGTAATGGCTCGTTTAAGCGCTGGGTTCAGGTCGGGGTTCAGGCCCGGGGGTTCAGACCCGGGGGTTCAGGGCCGTGTGTTCAGGCCTTTGAATATTAGCACCGTAGGAGAGAAGTTGATAACTGATAAGAAAGCCTGGCTCTCCCAACTGGTGGGTTGGGTGGGTAAAATCCAGTTGAAATATGATGCTTAAAACATACCAATACAGGGACTCTATGTTTTAAAGAGCAGTTCCAGGAGCACTCCCACCCTCTGGTTGACTGCAGACATGGTGCCCACTGCCACCCTCTGGTCGACTGCAGACACGGTGCCCACTGCCACCCTCTGGCTGACCGCAGACACGGTGCCCACTGCCACCCTCTGGCTGACCGCAGACACGGTGCCCACTGCCACCCTCTGGCTGACCGCAGACACGGTGCCCATCGCCACCCTCTGGCTGACCGCAGACACAGTGCCCACTGCCACCCTCTGGCTGACCGCAGACACGGTGCCCACTGCCACCCTCTGGCTGACCGCAGACACGGTGCCCATCGCCACCCTCTGGCTGACCGCAGACACGGTGCCCACTGCCACCCTCTGGTCGACTGCAGACACAGTGCCCACTGCCACCCTCTGGTCGACTGCAGACACGGTGCCCACTGCCACCCTCTGGTCGACTGCAGACATGGTGCCCACTGCCACCCTCTGGTCGACTGCAGACACAGTGCCCACTGCCACCCTCTGGTCGACTGCAGACACGGTGCCCACTGCCACCCTCTGGTCGACTGCAGACACGGTGCCCACTGCCACCCTCTGGTCGACTGCAGACACGGTGCCCACTGCCACCCTCTGGTCGACCGCAGACACAGTGCCCACTGCCACCCTCTGGTCGACTGCAGACACGGTGCCCACTGCCACCCTCTGGTCGACTGCAGACATGGTGCCCACTGCCACCCTCTGGTCGACTGCAGACATGGTGCCCACTGCCACCCTCTGGTCGACTGCAGACACGGTGCCCACTGCCACCCTCTGGCTGACCGCAGACACGGTGCCCATCGCCACCCTCTGGCTGACTGCAGACACAGTGCCCACTGCCACCCTCTGGCTGACCGCAGACACGGTGCCCACTGCCACCCTCTGGCTGACTGCAGACACAGTGCCCACTGCCACCCTCTGGTCGACTGCAGACACAGTGCCCACTGCCACCCTCTGGTCGACTGCAGACACGGTGCCCACTGCCACCCTCTGGCTGACCGCAGACACGGTGCCCACTGCCACCCTCTGGCTGACTGCAGACACAGTGCCCACTGCCACCCTCTGGCTGACCGCAGCCACGGTGCCCACTGCTACCCTCTGGCTGACCAGAGACACAGTGCCCACTGCCACCCTCTGGCTGACCGCAGACACGGTGCCCACTGCCACCCTCTGGCTGACTGCAGACACGGTGCCCACTGCCACCCTCTGGCTGACCGCAGCCACGGTGCCCACTGCTACCCTCTGGCTGACCAGAGACACAGTGCCCACTGCCACCCTCTGGCTGACCAGAGACACGGTGGCCACTGCCACCCTCTGGCTGACTGCAGACACAGTGCCCACTGCCACCCTCTGGCTGACCGCAGACACGGTGCCCACTGCCACCCTCTGGCTGACCGCAGACACGGTGCCGTATAGGTGCTGTTCACGGCAGTTCCAGCAGCACTGCCACGCTCAGGCTGACACTAAATAATGATACGTGACTGTATGCTTAGGAAATATTCCAAATCTGACTGAAGCTATTGTCAGTAGATCTGAATAGATCCCTTGATTTATTTCAGGTGCTTATTAAATTTTATCTATCTAAAGATTTAAAGGTATTTTGAACATGTCACACTCGCAGTGGAGGACGTGGCCATGGAGTAGCAGATACAGCTTCCATGTAAAAAGTCTCATTTTGTCAAGAGAGTCCTCTACATGAAATAAAACGGATGGGCCCTGGAATGGTGGACGTGTGTATATATAACTACGTGTATGAATGACTACATAACTGTGATCCACAGCAGCACCCCCTCCCATTATATTATGAGACACTCCCGATCACCACATGACTAGGAGGGCAAGCATGTGATCACAACTGGATCTCACAATGAGGTCACTTCCCTTCCCCCATGACCGATAATGGGACAGGGCCTTATTGGGGGGTGTTAGGGAGTGATCATTCTCTAAATACTGGGGGTGGGATGGTGAAGTATCTCGGCAACGGGGGGGGGGGGGGGGGGTTCCTTCCCTAATAGGGGGGTGGGTCGCAAATATGATTTTCGACCCGCACGGGGGGGGGGGGGGGGTAAAAATATAGACCCCTCTAGAGTGGGATGAAACATTTTCAGCCCTCCCCCCGTTGTTAAAAATTGATCATTCCCTTTGGCAGCCAGCTGGTGGTGATAATAACGGCGGTGGAGAGTGTTGTGCTGAGTTAGGGTGCTGCTGGTGGAGAGGATAATCATACTCAACAATCACCAGGACCCGAGGGTGACCATATGGGGCCATACATGATCCAACAGGATCCAGACACTTCCAAGCTCGGTATAAGCTCCAATATAGTTAGATTTGCTCGTCTGAACATATCTGTACCTCTATTTATAAGATACGCTGACATAACCATCACCCACCCGAACCCCAACCCCAAGGAAATCATTTCACTTATGGCAATGATGGTATTGGTCCAATAAGTACAATAATATTAGATCTGATATTTCAATATTGCGGGCAAAATGCTCTCTCATGATAGAATACCGGGCGAGTGTTGGGGAGAATTACTATACATGTATATATCTTGTAATAAATCTGTCCAGATCACTATCTCAACCAAGTGTTATCAATAGTAAAGTACAAAAAAGCTATACACTCACTATAGAGCTAAGAGTATATGTAAACCATTCGGGTGGACCACATGTCAGACCAGGGCAAACACATGTGCCACGTTATGGGAGGGGTGGCTGGATGAAGGTTGTACAAATAGGACCAGTTCCATTCGCGGATTCAATGTTCCTGGGGGAAGAGAGGGAGTCGTGTGCCCGGACTGTCTGTGGCACTCAAACCGCCAAGGGGAAGAAGACCTTTTTATCCTGTATCTTTGGATTTGGATCTTACCCATATATAATAGGTTGCCATCCCTGCTCAGAATGTCAGACCGAAATCACTGGGAACTATATAAATGTATCCATACACGCAGGAGTAGACATATAATGTCATTGTAAAAATTATCAGAAAGTAATCAATTTTGTCTAACATGTATGTTGTGGGGATGGGGTTCCAAAATGTACCTCTTCCATGTCGCTTTGATATAAAGGTTAATGCAATAAGCAGGAGGAATCATGTAGGACGGTGTTAATTACATTTGCTGCTCTATTGTATCATGACAGGCACACACATGGCATGGTCATGACCCCCATCCCCAATAAATCTACCCCAGAGCTTCTGGTGCTGGCTTCTGGTGCTGGCTACTGGTGCTGGCTTCTGGTGCTGGCTTCTGGTGCTGGCTTCTGGTGCTGGCTTCTGGTGCAGGCTTCTGGTGCAGGCTTCTGGTGCAGGCTTCTGGTGCTGGCTTCTGGTGCAGGCTTCTGGTGCTGGCTTCTGGTGCTGGCTTCTGGTGCTGGCTTCTGGTGCAGGCTTCTGGTGCAGGCTTCTGGTGCTGGCTTCTGGTGCTGGCTTCTGGTGCTGGCTTCTGGTGCTGGTTTCTGGCGCTGGCTTCTGGTGCTGGCTTCTGGTGCAGGCTTCAAGTTTTAGTTTCAAGTTTTAAGCATTTATTCACATATAATCACATTATTATCAATACATTACAATAGATTTGTAATATCATATTTTACAATATTTGCAAAGTATTATACCTTCATTTTCTCCAATAGATTCATTTTAGACAGCAATTTAGTTATCAAAATTAATCTAAACACCCTTTACACGTCATTTTTCCCTTGTGATAATAATATGGTGAAAAGGCTGCTGCTTGGCATGGTATACCAGTTTACGTTAGCCACCCTCAATTTGCACATACAGTTGTATATATATATTAATATATATATAATTATTCTATTATCATAAATAATATGAATTTTCATAGTTTATTTACACACTTTGTATTAGATTTGATGTATTTTACAATTTTCTAAATGTTTAGATATTGTACTGTAAATCTTAAAAACTATCACAGGACTGTACATGGACTCTACAATGAGCTATATAAAAGATCTGAATGCATCATATGTTCTATGTCAAAATTAAAGAAGTAATTTAATATATTTACTATTTTTATGTTATCAATGGACTATATCAGTTGACTAACATGAGTTTTAGCTGAACAACAAAATTGTTTTACACTCTAAACAATGTAATGTCTATGTAATAAACTTGTCTATGTATTAAACTTGTCTAACCAGTATCAATAGGTATTAACCCTCTCATTTCCTTTTTCAAGAGGAATTTGAAAGCGTTTCTATCCTTTACATTTCTTTTCCCAGGATCAAGACTGTTCCATAGAGTCGAAACAGTGTACTCTAGACTCCTCTTATATGCCTCACAATGCGGAATATTATTTTTCAATAAAATTGCTTTGGCACACCTAAGATTAACATCCATCCTTCTAATATATTTGGACTTTGTTGCTCTTTTGTGACCTTCAATGTAAATATGAGACAATCTTCTATGCTCTAAGAAATTCACCTTTGCATCAGCATGTATTTTTACAGTAGACGTCCTCATAGGTTTTTTCAAACAAACCTTTAAGACTCTGTTTTGTGACCTTTGCATCTTGGCTAATAATGTGCCCTTTGATTTAGCATATAAGATATCCCCATAATCAAATATGGGCATAATGTACACTTTATATATTTTTAACAGGCTATCTTTACTTAAGAATCGTGATATTTTAACTAGTTGATAGGTTCTATAGGCTACTGTTTTCAATTGATTTCTCATGAAGATATCATAATCTAATTTTGGGTCCAAAATGATGCCTAAATATTTGTAACTGGAAACTCTATTAAGAAGAGTACCATTTATATTTAATTTTGCATTTTTAAAACATTTCTTATTTCCAAATCCCATATATTTAGTTTTTTTGATGTTAACCGTTAATTTATTTTTGTTACACCAAGATACAAAGGTGTCGATACTATCTTGCATTTTCCTCAATGCTACCTCATTATCATTATCAGTGACATATATTACAGTATCATCAGCAAACAATGATATATATTAGCACCATTATTCAGTTCTGTAACATCATTGATGTATACCAAAAAAAGTAATGGGCCAAGGATA
This sequence comes from Harmothoe impar, assembly GCA_947462335.1. NCBI lineage: Eukaryota > Metazoa > Annelida > Polychaeta > Phyllodocida > Polynoidae > Harmothoe > Harmothoe impar. The sequence goes on along the minus strand of OX381706.1, from coordinate 29,340,726 downwards.
GAGCCTTGGGGGACTCCACACGTGACTGGGTTTGTACCAGATAATACACCATTAATACATGTTTTTTGTGACCTCTCACTTAGATAATCTTTAATCCAACTTAACAGTTGACCTTTAATGCCAATGAAATCCAATTTTTGTAGAAGTATTTTATGATTCACAGTATCAAAGGCCTTCTGTAAGTCGAAAAATGTTGCCACAGTATCCATTCCTACATTTCTTCCAGATAATATATGGTCATAAATCACAGAAAGTGTGCATATGGCGTTTTTGGAGTTCCCCAGTCGCCCTTTCTTATGATATGCATTTTCTAACTAATATCTTGTTCTTATATTGTCAGGGTGGACGAGATCTTGATGTTACATATGGGTTTTGATGGTCGAATGTCCATTTTTTGGGTTCCACGGGCCTAAAACAGGCCAGATTTGACCCTTTTATGGCCTAAATATCAACAAAAGTCACATATTTTATAAGATTTAAAAAAAATGGCACTAGATATATGTGGTTCCATATTTATTCCATATAAAATGATGTCTTACGCTGAATTTGGACCAACTGTTATATCACTGGGGGCATTTTTTCTATATTTTTAAAGAAATTCCGATTTTGTAAATAGGTATGTCCGGGCGAAAATCTAGCATCATATCAGCCCCCCCTTTATTACCCATGATACATATAGGATCAATTTTGTCATTAAAAGTTAGAGCTATGTGCTAGTATATGTCCAGCAAAAAAAAAAAAGAGGAATTCCTCTGTAAACTTCTTCCTGAGGGGGATTTGAGTTGCTTTCCTTCAAAATGCCCATTTTTTTCGACCAGACACCCAAATCACATTATTCCTTACACTATCCACCATAATTATATTTAATTATGGCAACTATGCTAGTTATTTACTCCCTACATATACCTAACTGCACAGTTTATAGGATATTTGATTCTATGCCTTTGTCTGCAACAGCAGAGGGAAAGGTTTATTTTGTCCGGGCGATATGTCCGGGCGATATATGTCCGGGCGAGTGACACCTACTAGTTTACATAAGATTTTACACAGTAATAATAGGTCTACAGACATGGCAAACCTACCCCCTCAAAGAGGAATATGTCAGTTATGCTATGCAATATTCGGCAACTTGATATCAGTTCTAGGTCAATAAATATCAATCAATATGTGAGCCAGGGTCAGAGAGTCTTCCTGAGAAAAATCTGGGTGAGTGATTTAATTCTCATGACAAATCCGGGCAATTTTTAGAGTTATGGGTATAAGGGTACTATAAATTGTTATGGAAAAATACAATGACGTCATCCTAATCTGGGCAATTATAGGTTGGGTTCCACACCATCCTGGCACACATGTCTTTGCACGGGCCCAAGTAAACTATACATTGTATTAGTCTACAGTAATCTGTTTAATTCATGATCTGGTCACCGTTAGGTACCTCTAAGGTACAGGATGTTTATTAACTATTGAAATGTGACCTAGTAGACTAGTTAACCTACCACCCCCACCCCCCAGACCCCCCCCCCCCCCAAAAAAAAAGAAAAAAGAATTCAAACAATGATGATGCACCCAGCACATTCCAATGTGGCATTGGAATGGGCTTGGGATGCCAGGAAATGGAGAGGGAACGTCATGGGAAGGACTGTACATGTCAGGTTTTTCTCCTGTGTGGAGTGTCATGCCTCGGCAGGTTTGTGTTGATCATCAGCTGGTTTAAAATTAGCATCAATAAATATTAGGGTATGAGTACACCATAGACTTGAATTATGCACACTTGACATATGCAGCAATGGTGTGAGTGGCGTTGGTTAAGATATCAACAAATAGTATTAATAGATGTACAGTATTTTAAGAGAAAAATGTCCTCCCGAGTGACATTTTGCATTATTGCAAGGTATCTTCAACATAAATTTACAGGTATACACATATTTTTCGCCCACTAAAGCAATAAACCCCCTAAAGGTATATGCCTTGGGACTTGCATTCCATATACTTGGTACTTCCTACCTAGCTCTGTATCCCTGTTAGCCTAAGTGACAAGTAATGTATATTTAGAGACCTAAAATTAAGGTAAAATTCATGTCACTCATTTGTAAAAAATTGAGTGAGTGCCAAGGAATAAACCAATTAACACTCACAAAAACAGTCAAAAACTAAGCCTTAGGACCTCCTTCTGCAAGAAAAATTGATAAATGGGAATCAAACACATAAAAGAACTATTATAGATGTAGCTAATGAGAAATACCCCAAATGTCACTCGCCCAGACATCATGTTCAGGGTGTGTAGGTCACAGGGGTTGCCATAGCAACGGTTTTCATATTTAACTCATAATACTTTATAAGTAGGTAACCCAACACATATACAGTACCCACAAGAAAAAACTTTGAGATACTCCATGGTTTATTCCCAGACCTCCCCATTCACTTCATGACCCCATATGCACACTTTCTGTGATTTTCGACCATATCATCAGTAATATTTCCCACAGAAGTGATTGTTGACATACCTTTTCTGTAACCAAATTGTTTCTCAGTCAGCAAATTATTTTTTTCCAAAAAAGACATTAAGTTTTTGTGTACAACTTTTTCAAGTAGTTTACTAGGTAGGGCCAATAATGAAATTGGCCTTAGGTTATTCACCTGCCTAGTATCTCCACCCTTATGTATCGGAATTATTGTAGCGCATTTCCATTCAGAAGGTACAATACCTGTCCTGAATGATACATTAAACAGATGTACTAATTGTTTTTTTGCTGAGTGAAAAACTAATTTCAATACATTTGAATTGACCCCTTTAATAGCAGATGATTTTGAAGTCGCAATTTCTTTCACAAAATTGTCAATTTCATCCTCATTAGTCTCAATAAAACTCAATGAAGTAAGATCATTAATTTTCCCATCATAAGACCATTTTTCACTATATTGCTTTGCTAGGTTTTGACCAATATTAGAAAAATAATTATTCACATAGTCAGGAGTTTCGTGTTCAGGAACATCTTGTCCATTTTCATCTTGTAAATGAATACCTTTCTCATTTCCTTTTTTGTTTGGTAGCAATTTGGCAATTTCTCTCCAAAATCTTGTGGAATCATTAGAGCATTCATCAGTTAAATTATTAACAAATTTTTGCCTGGTACAGAAAACTTCTTTGCTAAGATTTGATCTAGCATCATGAGCCACTTGTTTATCTACAGGATTTTTGGTCTTGTATGAACGTGAAAGTAACCTGTCTTTGTCAGCAATTTGATCTAATTTGATCAAATCTGGCTTCTGGTGCAGGCTTCTGGTGCTGGCTTCTGGTGCTGGCTTCTGGTGCTGGCTTCTGGTCCTGGCTTCTGGTGCTGGCTTCTGGTGCTGGCTTCTGGTGCTGGCTACTGGTGCTGGCTTCTGGTGCTGACTTCTGGTGCTGGCTTCTGGTGCTGGCTTCTGGCGCTGGCTTCTGGTGCTGGCTTCTGGTGCTGGTTTCTGGTGCTGGCTTCTGGGATGGCTTCTGGGATGGCTTCTGGGGGTGGCTTCTGGTGCTGGCTTCTGGCGCTGGCTTCTGGTGCCGGCTTCTGGTGCTGGCTTCTGGAATGGCTTCTGGGGATGGCTTCTGGGGATGGCTTCTGGGGGTGGCTTCTGGGGATGGCTTCTGGGGATGGCTTCTGGGGATGGCTTCTGGGGATGGTATTTGTGAAGAGCAGATAATCGAGGTCTGACTGTAGTCGGGCCGGGTCGCGTTTCGAGTTCCGGTTTTGGCACAGTTCTGGGACAGGTCTCAACCAGTGGATGGGGCCTGCACTGTGGTCACACAGTGATGGGAAAGAAGCCACCCGGAAAAGCCACTGTTTTCATCTAAAGGCACCCATCCGTAGAAAGAGAGGAAGCCACCTGGAGAAGCCACTATTTCCAACTGATAAGATGATGCTATAGTTTTAAAACCAACACAGCCGAAGCCTGGCCAGCAGTTCCACAGGGCCCATACGGACCGAACCTGATTCCATCTGAAGGGACCCTTCCGTGGAAAGAGGAGGAGGGGGAGGAGGAGGAGGAGGAGGAGGAGGAGGAGGAGGAGGAGGAGGAGGAAGAAGAGGAGAAAGGTAGCCATCTGTAGAAAGAGAAGCCATCCGGAGAAGCCACCCAGAGAAGCCACCTGGAGAAGCCACTGTTTCTATCAAAAGGGACGTACATCCTTAGAAAGAGGGGAAGCCACCCGGAGAAGCCACCCGGAGTAGCCTCCTGGAGAATCCACCCGGAGAAGCCACTGTTTCCAGGAGGGGGAGGAGGAGGAGAATGAGGAGGAAGAGGAAGATCCTGGAGGAGGGGGATAGGGCGCAGCAGCTCAGCAGGGGGAGGCATATTTGACGCTGAAAAGGCGTTCGCCCAACAGTGCGATAGTCAATAAATAAGCGAGGCGGGCGGGGGCAGGGCGGCTGAACATCTGGTTGCCGCCAGACGCGGGTCATGCAGTAGTAGTGGTACAATGTAGTAGTGCATTAAGTAGAGGGGCGAGGGGATCACTGCATGGTGTATTTCTGGTAGTGTACATCTAGATGGGTGTGGACCACTAAGTTCGACATGGCGACATGGGCCTTTTTTGGCCTAGTCACATACGACATGAGGAATTTTAGAGATAGTGACATGGGACATACAGTAGCATTTTCTTAAGATCGACATGGTGACGTGGTCATTTCTTAAAATCGACAGGGCGACATGGCCATTTATTAAAATCGACAGGGAAAATTGGGACCCCCATCCAGACCCCCATCTAGGGGTGCCTTCAGGGGGTCGGGTAGTAGCAGCACACGTGCATGGACTACTGTCCCACTACTGTATATTTGTAATCTTGTCTGACCCCTTTTTATACGTATATACACATTAAGTATAATTCCCATGGACACTACATATTTCGCGTGTTCTGTAGGTTAGTGACATTGCTCTATCCTGACCTCACTATCCAGGGGCGCCCTCTATGACACAGGAGGAGAACAAACCCAGGAGGAGTGGGAGTGGGAGGGAGAGAGGGAGAGGGAGAGGGGGCAAAGTGCAGTCAGTGTTGTGTATGTGGTTGGCACAGCTGATAGTATGGGAGCAGTGACTGAGTGACTGGCAGACGCGCTGCTGGTTGTGGTGGTGGTGGTGGTGGCGTTAGTGCATGGGGGATAGAGAGAGGGAGTGTGTGAGTGAGTGAGTGCCAGGAGTAGGCGAGTCTCCTAGCGGTAGGGGGCGGGAGCTGCCTCGGCCGCTGCCGCTGCTAGTACAGCTGTGACCGTCAAGCAGTCGACACCCCGTCATCCCACCAGACGCCCGCCCACAGTCGGTTGTAATAGACGTAGTACACTACTACACCGCACCTACACCAGCCACCACCACCCAGGGTGGGACGACACACAGCCTCCCGGCCCGCCCAGGAGGAACCATGACGGGTCGCCTGGAGGAGGTGCTGTCCACTACCACTACAGCCGTGTCGCCCACTGATGGGGCCCTGGAGGAGAAGATGAGGGCCAGCCGGGAGCGGACGACCTCAGCCTGCAGCAGCTCGGGCCCTGAGCTGGGCTCCAGCCCCACAGACCCTGGAGGAACCCCCACTAGGAGGAACAAGCGCAAGATGACGGCCCCTAAGCGCCGCTCCGATTTCAGTATCAAGCGCTTCTGTCCCGAGCTCATGTCGGGCGACGAGCACCGTGACGACCACGGTGACGACCTGGAGGACTATGACGACCTAGGTCGTGAGAGGGTACCAGACCGGCCGGCGGCCAGTACCGGGTCGTCACCGGACAGTCGGAGGGACAGTCGGCCCTCCTCCACGGCCACCTCCCCCGGGGAGGCTGACCTCCGCCCACCTTCCTCACCAGCCTCCACCCCGGACCTTCACCGCAGGAGAAGGGCCTCCTCCAGGTTATCTAGCCACGAGGAGGAGCAGATCCCTTCTCCTGTGTCTCCTCGACCCTCCAGGGGGGATGCGGGTCGTCACAGACATGACGACCCTCAACTCATGCACCCCATGGGACTGCATCACCCGGCCTTTGGCCTGAGTAGACATTTAGCCCTGGGCACCCTGCCCGTTCACCTCACTCCAGTACCTATGGCCACCCCAGCTGGCCTCCTACCTGGACACCCCCACCACCCCCACCTCCAGGGTGTCCCCACCCAGGGCATACTCCCCTTGCCGCACCTCCAGGTGGGAGGCTACCCTGGAGGAGGGGAAGAAGGCCCTGTTGAGTTCCACACCCCAGGAGGGCCTCCGTCCCCTACAGACTCCACCTCCTCCATGGCAGACGGTTCCTCCTGCAGTGGGGGCAAGAAGGCCAGGAAGAACTACAAGAACATGACCCGGGAGCGTCGGGTGGAGGCCAACGCACGGGAGCGGAGTCGGGTTCACACCATTTCGGCGGCGTTCGACTCGCTACGTCGGGCAGTGCCGTCCTATTCGTACAACCAGAAACTCTCCAAGCTGGCCATCTTACGCATTGCCTGCTCCTATATCCTCTCCTTGGCCAAGCTGGCCGATCTGGACCTCAGCACAGAGCATAGTGACTACACGTTCGCCGACTGTGTCGACATGTGCACCAGTGTCATCCAGACAGAGGGGCGGGCCCGCCGGAGGCACTGAGCCCCCTGGAGGCCCTGCCGCCTGGAGGACACCTGGAGGAGGCAGGAGGAGGGCAGCAGCACAGATACACAGGTGGGTAACATCCTTCAGGGTATTGCTCCAGCAGGGGACCTCCTCCTTGGTGCGCTCCCCACTTCCGGGGTGGGCTTCTTCAATTATAATGCTCACTATGATAATTACCCATCAATATCTACTGTACAGTCTGTGAGAGTCTAGTTCGTCTTGGATCCCACGTCCAATGTTATCAATTGATTACTTAATCAATCAACAATCACCATCATTCCCTGGTATATCTATATTTAATATAGTGATATATTATAGCTGCATGTGTTTGTAGGCTTCTGTATCATATTATGCTGGTCCATCAAAGCTCGAACTGACCACTCCTCCAGGGTCGAGTAACATGTGCGGTAGCAGTCACTGCAGGTGGTTACACCTTCTGGATTTGATCCAATGTGGGTGGTTTACTAGAGCATGTATTACACTGCAGCCTTTGACCTTACCCTTGCACGGCCAGGTGCTCCCAGTGCCACTGTACTACATACTAGCAGTAAGGTGTGCCAGGTGCGGTCCTAACACCACCGCATTGATCTCTGCCCACTCTAAATAATGCAGTGGTGGACGGCCACATTGATACTCACACTGAGTGTCTCTGCTCTGGGGCTATTTGGGGATTAGGGTTCAAGTCAGGTGTTCTCAGGTCTCAGAGTTACTACCCACATTCTCTAAAGTTAGCATCTCATTGATTTTATTCCTTTTAGACTAATAAATGTAATGTACATGTATAGCAAATGTGCATTTTCCTCACACAGACACACTGACCATAGGCCTAAAATGGCATCTAATTCTATAACATCTACATAACAGTTTCTCACTTGAGAAATTAACGTGATATCCCAGTCAACATGAAATTAGTTCATGATTTTACCCATCCAGTTTATCTTACATTCAGAACAGGAGGACTGTATCAGTCAATCGGATAATCTAACATAAGTGATAACGTCGTGACGGTCCCATCTATCTAGTTCAGATTTGCCCACCAATCCACATGCATGTGGACATAGACTGAAATATTCCTAAAGACCTACACTACAATCCAAGTACTCCGGCGGTGTTTTTACTCTAGCCTAAAGTGGTATCACAAGTAGCCACAATATTGACGAGTAGACCAAGAATCTAAAAAGGGCAGATCATATACCAAAGCTATAATTATACCGAGCTCTAAGTGTATCTAATCTTAAGCTGCTTAACCCCCGACCTCAGCGTACCTCACTTATCTCTGCACTGAAAAACTTTGGACAGCTCTGGAGTCCATAAGGTCGTCTTACAGGACGACCCTAGGGTCTTCTAAGTGAACAGCATAGAATCAACTAGCTTCAACTCTTCAAATTGACAACCTGCCAGGTTACCATCCCACAAGACGACCCTAGACTTGTCAAGGTCGTCAAACTAAGATATTTGATGCAGGCCTAGATTAGCCACAGCTGGGGCTCATCTTTGGATAATGGTGGTAGGTCTAGGATTTCAAATGTCTGAGTTTGGTCTGGTTCCAGATGACAAGATTATTTTATCAATTTGTTAAAATAAATAACCACATATAGAAGTGATATCTAATACATTAGTGCCACCAAGGGATCACATAATGTATCACCAAGTCTTTACTGAGGATAGGCTACTCATCAGCAATAGACTATAGGCATATGTGTGGATCATACCAGTAGAAGGGACATGTCCCTACTTCTGCCCTGGTGAATGACAGAAAAGAGGTGTGTTCACTCTACACCTATCATCTATTTCCTTAATGCTGCCAAAACCATGCATTCTTTACTTTATCTCATGTTTTTACTAGATACTTCACAGAATCCTCCATATTAACATATAGGTATGTTAATACTCAGCATTATATTATGATAGGAATTAATCAATTTATTCCCAAGAGTACACATTAATGCTAGACAATGGCCACCTGCAGGGGAAATGGTGAGTAACTTCTTGACCAGTTTAGGCCTGGCATGTACCAGGTGGAGCTAGTTGGGTCTTCTTACTGAAGGGTTTTGCTTGCCAGCCCCTTTCCTTGTCAAATTGACAAGGCAGTGCCAGGTTTGCCGACTCTGGATTTTTTCTGTGTGGGTAATCTGCAGGGAGTACACGTCCACATGGGTTGTATTATCCAGGTGGCTGTTATCGGCGTGAGGGGAGAGTAAAGGAGGAGTGAGCATGCACAGGTGTGACACGTAGACAGGTTAAGGCACTAGTCAAGCTGTGAATAGTAGAGCCTACAGCCTACAGGTCCATCAGTCTTATCTATGCCGATGAGTGGGCCCTGGGGGCCAATGTGTCATATTATATAAAGAAGTATATGATGCACGGGGCCCCTGTACAGTATACAGTGGCCCTCAGATATAAACTAACGCGCTGACGTAAACAGTAGACTATTGAGTAATTTGAAAGCACCTGCCAGTATAATAGTAATAGTATAATACTAATTATAATTATCATACGTATTCAACTCCAGCAGTCAAACCATAAGAGCCACTCACACGTACACATACATCATTGATCCACTAAAACACCCTCATCCCCTCATGTACTCAAGCAGTCAACGAGTTGATCTACTCATCTCAGTACATACTGCACTACCAGAGAGCTGTAGAGAATTTATCTGTGCATACTTTTATTAATGTGTCATGCTACTCTGTATGCATATAACACCCTGTCCCATGCAGTATGTTGGGTAATATGAATAAACGCAAGTGGTGGAACCCCGGTCGAACTTGATATCCAACCATGGTGCAGGCATTGATTTTGCATGCAAATTGACAATGGTTGCTGTATAACATGTCATGGCATGGGCGGGGTGGGGGTATTGCCCGGGGGTGCTACACTCTACACATCAGTCTTTTATTACGATCCTATGTTGTACAAGGTGTAAACTAGAATAAATCTCCACTGGCATGTCACCTGCCACAGGGTGCCTGCAGAAGCCATACATTCTCCACTCCCAATATTAAAAGTGAATGTTCACAAATGATGTCACCTACTAGTGGATTGGACGGGTGGGCGGGGGAGGTCTTGGGTCCCGCTTGGGTCATTGGGGTTGCTGATAAGTGATATTCACACCGCATTACTGTATTGGCAATTGAGAGTGCTTTACCATAGGGATCCAACGCATTAAACATTCATGACTGACTACAAACATAGGGGATGATCCCAAGCCACTATAACGCCACTATATAGTAATATACAGTATGCCGTTATATGTGCTGTGATTTCCTTGTATACGTGTGTCCCTCCTCTTTACTAAGTATACGCCCTCCTCCACAGCACCACCAACTCCACGGCCGGCGTGCGGCCTACGTCTGTCCAAATGGCATTTTAATACCGACAGGCCACCTGACTGCAGCCTGGGCGCACCATTAGCGATCCCGGGGCCCTAAAATCAATCATGATTAGCGCGTTGTGGCGGTCTCCACCTGGGGAGCTGGATCACAGAGTGGCAGTTGGAGACCGACCCTTGTGGTCTGCTGCTGGTGGTGGTGGAGCAGGCAGGTGGGATGTGGTGGGCGAGCAACTACTAACCACTCTAGTAGTACTAGTCCTGCTGTGTGTCAAAGTGCTTTACTTTAAGTACTGACTCACTGCAGAGAGAACAAGTGGTGATGGGGAGGCAGAGGTGTGACAAATATGGCATGGAAGTGTGTGTAATATTTACCATATCTGGGAAGCATTTGTTTAATCTGCTGATTGGTATAGACTGTAGGTGGCAGGGCAGTGGATTGATTCTGATAATAGTCTAAATAGACTAGGTTAAACTCCAGATTTCTCACAACATTTATTTCATTTGAGTGATAGGTGGGATGAAAGCCGCCATAATATAGTATTTTACAAACCTGCTCTATCATAGGCCTAAAGTATAATCTGATAATATATATCAGCCTAATTCTAAAGGGCACTACGAGGGAAAGCCATCAATTGGAAATGAGGGTCGAACACGGTCGTACACTAAATACTGACAGGGACAACTGGTGTAGTGTGCATTCACAGATAGAGATAACACACACAGTCCCCACAGATGGAGAAAGGAGGAGTATAGAGGGAAGGGAGGCTGAGTGGAGCAGCTAGCTGATAAGGGGGTGCAGGGCTGACTGTCTGGGAGTGTGCAGTGATCGGGTTTCAAGCCACCTGTTCCCGGCCCCGCCACCTGTGGTCGCCGCGCACACCACAGCTCGCGTATCGATCGTTCAGGGCCTGAAACTGTTCTTGCCACCCAGTCTTCCCTCCGTTTAATATTTTCTGACAGCTTCAGATATACGAGTGACTCATATTAAAACTGCCGTTGTATGCCAAATATGACAGTTAAAATACGACTGATTCGGACAATGCCATATGACGAGGAGTTATACTCTCTCTCTCACGATTAGTGGAGGAATTTGATATGTATTACATGGAATATTATGATAGGAAAAATAGACGGTGGCAAGACAAGACACCCCTGCCATGCTCAATATATGCCACTAGTACACGCAACCGTTGTCCTCAGAACAGTTAAGTGCATTTTGTTCGAGAAATGTACAATGCAGTACCATGCAGATAAAGGGAAGTATTCTCAGCAGTCTCTTGAATGTACAATGATGTTAAATTACATGATGTCAGTATCGTAGTATGTGTGTGTTCACATATACCATATCTATGAGTAATTTTAAACATTGCCTGCTCTAATTTACATAAACATATATGTATGGATTTACTTATTTACATAAACATTTACATAAACATATATGGATTTACTTAGTTAATGCCTGTGATCATCATGTCCCTATAGCTCCCCACACTGGATCTAGCTAAGCCACATTTCAGACTGTTCACCCCATGCCCCTGGCACCACACCCACAGGAGGAGGAGGAGGTGGCCAGGTGTGTAGGTGGCTGGCACAGCAGGAGGGGGTGGTGCATGGTGAGGACTACTCCAGGGTGCTGAGCTACTGTATACTGGGGGCAGAGGGGTATTGACGGGACGGGAGACCTCCCGGAGTGTGTGGGGGTGCACCAGAGCAGTGTCAATATCCAGGATCAGAGGCTGGAGACCCTGGAGGAGGGGTGGGGTGCGGGGTGAGGCCAGCCTGTGTGTTGTTCAACTGGTGCCACATTGGCCGGGGTATCAGTTCCCACGGGGCACACCACCAGGCTGCTACAGCTCTCTACCCCATGCCCACAGTAAGAAACAAATTCCCATGCTGTTAAATATTGCCCCTTTCCACCATATGAATACCAGTCATATTGGAAAGTACACCAGTAGCTTTATGATATGGGAATTACAGTGGCAAACACTATAACAAATGCCGTGAAGAATTATTATTTACTGATACATTATTCTGTATACAGCATAACATCTAAGCATCATAGGTTAAAAGTGGATTTGTAAATTCTGCCCAGTATTCGGTAGAACTGCCTATATCGGCCATGGGATCGGTGTGCCTCTACATGGGTACCCACATAATTGACCGTGTCGCCGTGTCGATTTTTAGCAAGAGGGTCGAGTCGCTGTGTCGATTTTTGTGTATGTAAAATACACTAGGGCTTTACAAGAAGGTCTGTGTCCGTCGATTTTTAAAGGGGCCGTGTCGCGCGTGTCGATTTTTAAAGGGGCCGTGTCGCCGTGTCGCACGTGTCGATTTTTACCCATGTAGAGGCACATCGGTGATGGTGTTTGCCCGGGGAAAACATAGCTCCCTTCGTGGCCAGATGTGCGGGGATCAAGTGTTAGCATGTTACCCCCAACTGAGGACGTTCAGGAACTTTCCCTTCCACCCTCAGCACCCCTGGGACAATGTCTCCCACATCTGTCCACACACCCTGCCACTTCCACTCACTGCCTACCACCCACATTCCGCAATAATGTTCCATATATTGAATAAATCTGTTTAGATTAATTGTACCATTGAAAGGGCATACATCTACGCTATTGTTCATAAGAAATGTAATTCAAAATAGAACATGATGTGGATAATGAAGGCAATGATTTGTACACTATATTTATGTTAATGAACAAATATGCAGGTGCACATCAGCTTCTATTTAATGTTTATATCTACAATGTACACAGTTCACCAGGTACAGTTACACATTGGTCACTGCATCCCTGCAGCCCATAATATAGCGGGTTATCTCCACAAACGTAGAACGTTAGCAATAACATGGTCATGGCCAACTCATTCAGTTCCTAAGTGATCTTCAGTTCGCCATCAATCTTGGCTGCCCCTCCTCCAGCAGGTGTATCCCCCAGCAGTTATAATACAGCCTGCTAGCTCCCAGCCAACACTCCACCACCTCCCCGCAGGAGGACACATTGTTGCCGAGGGCAGCAGGTCAGAGGCCGAGGCTACACTACCCTAACGCCACCTGTCTGTGGGTGTGGGGTGGCAAGGTGGGCGTCAACCGATGCCTCCGCTGATGGCAGTGATCCAAGATCCACCCAAGATGTGGCCTGATAGCCGGGGACAGGTGTGCTCAGCCCACCTGGCTTACCTGGGAGATCAAAGGTGCCGCCATGCAGACACAGCGTCACCGTTAGCGCTCATTCACCCTGTGTGATTAATTGTCACCCTCCCTGGCAAACACACTAAACATAAGCTAACATACACCAACGACTTATGGCTATGCATTAAATGTGTATGGTGAGTTCAGAGCACTGAAAAAACCTGGACAGCTCTGGAGTCTGTAAGGTCGTCTTACAGGACGACCCTAGGGTCTTCTAAGTGAACAGCATAGAATCAACTAGCTTCAACTCGTCAAATTGACAACCTGCCAGGTTACCATCCCACAAGACGACCCTAGACTTGTCAAGGTCGTCAAACTAGGATAGTTGATGCAGGCCTAGAATAGCCACAGCTGGGGCTCATTATTGCATAATGGTGGTAGGTCTAGGGTTCCAATGTATGAGTTTGGTCTGGTTCCAGATGACAAGATTATTTTATCAATTTGTTTAAATACATAACCACATAATATAGAAGTGAAATTTAATACACTAGTGCCACCAAGGATTCACATAGTGTATCACCAAGTCTTTACTGAGAATAGGTTACTCTCCAGCAATGGACTGTAGGCTTGTGTGTGTATAATACCAATATCAGGTGCATGCACCTACTTGTGCCCTGGTGAAAGACACAAAAGAGGTGTCTTCCTTCTACACATGTGCTCTATTTTTTGAATGTTGTCAAAAGTATGCATTCTTAACATTATCTTACTTTTTCCCTAGATACTTCACATAATCCTCCATATTGACATATATGTATTGTAATACTCACTATTATATCAACATAGGAATTAATCAATTTGTTCCCAGGGGTACATATTTATGCTAGGTAATGGCCACCTGCAGGGAGAATGGTGAATCACTTCTAGACAAGTTTAGGGCTGGCATATGTCAGGTAGCTCTAGATGGGTCTTCTTACTGAAGGGTTTTGCTTGCCAGCCCCTCTCCTTGTCAAATTGACAAGGCAGTGCCAGGTTTGCCGACTCTGGATTTTTTCTGTGAGGGAAGGGGGAGAAAGGGTGTTATATTGCTGATTGATATTTACTAATGGAGGACACACTGTCACACAGTGAAAAGCATCTCATTACAACTAGCCAAATGCACTCTAATGCACCACCATTTGTGAGGCTGATATTGAAGATTGCATATCGGTAGTACAGGTGCTACAACCTTCCACATCTCCAATATAAGCTACGATGACACATAACATATCCGTATGATAAGATCGGTGCAGATTGGCACTTGTCACCCAACAAGTATGCAGTGATGATATCACACGTCATAGTCATATTCAAAATCGTCCCTCCTCCTTTCATCTATGGTATTGAGTGAATGTTCTGCAATCAGTGTAGTTCAAGGTGACTTATTGTGTCCCAATAGACGGGCGAACTAGGTTTGCATCCTGTTAGTATCTATCATTATGAGTAGAGCATATAGATAAATGCCATAATTCTGTTGGTACACATTTATATTGATGGATATATTGTTGTAAATGAATGTGTAAACACATAGTTGATATATACAAATATAATATCATTAAAAACTGACCACAGAGCTTGTAATACTGTGTGGGTAGACGTGGGTGGGTGCAAAGGTAGCAGAAGATGGGACTGGTGTGAAACTTGTATAGAACCAGAATGTCTGTAATATGTCAGTTTGTGAAAGAAGGCATGTAGACAGGCAGACAGCTACTGTCGGTGGGCGGGTATCTGTTTGGGGTGCAGGAGGACTAAAACCTGCTCCCTTTGCCCTTCCTTCCCCTCAGTCAATGCATATCTCCTACCTCCCTCTACTATAATAAGTGTGGATGTACCAGGGCTGTCAGGGAGGGGGTGAGTAGGGCGTGTGTAGCCATCCTAGACTGGCTGCTTGGTGAGAGAACAGGTGTACGACCCATCACAGTAGATCCTTTCACTCCAGGGGGTTGGGGAGCGGTGGACGTGGGTGGGGGTGAGATGGGGTGCAGGTTTGTAGTGGGGAAACACCTGCATGCACCTGTGGTAGACTGACGACCGCCGAGGTAGTAGGGGCAGGAAGTAGACGTGACTAACACCTGTAGTCCCTTCCTATTATTCTTTATTATTAGTATGTGTTGACTTGAATTCACAACCTCATTACAAATAATGATTGTATATTTGTTATCAGTGGTTATGTGCACTACACAATGTTTCCATTCAGCTGACTGATTGTCATTGAGAACGGGATGATGGTTGTTTATCATTGGCAGTCCGAGGATCACATGCATGACGCTTCACATTCAGTGAGATAAGTTGATGTGTACTTAAATAAATTAGTTTGAATCAGTTTATTTCATTAATTCATAATACTGGACCAAAACATACTTTGATACATGTATTGTGAATTCTAATATGAAAAGACTGCCTCGCAACGGCTAGGTACTTAGAGGATAATGTAAAGCAACATGTAATGTAACTGTAATTATCTCATAATAACATATATCTCAATCAGCAATGCCAACACAACCCATAGATATTCACATAAATTCAAAAGGCATATATAGATAATGACTCCTTAGTTGTGAACATACAAAGAGGGGATGCTGAGCAAGTCTCGTCAGTCGGGACACTAATCATCCCCTCCCCCAGCACGGCCAGGTGTGTAATGCCTCAGGTGTAAAGTGAGTGAGGGCTGCCCCTCCAGAGGGCACCACCCTACTCCAAGTCACTCCACTACCAGATCCTATCTCTCCACAGCCCTCAGAACATAATAGCCAAAAAACTGTTAGTTACCATGGGGATTTGAAAATGACTCAACTAGTGTAACCCAGGTATACTGGTATATTGATACATGTGTGCAAATAAGTGGGTGTTGTAAAGGCTGTTGTTATATATATCTGTTTGTGTTTCATATCTTGGGTCAGAAATTGGGCTGCAGAGACCAGGTGTCTCCATATGATATGCACTGGAGTGTACTGAGGTAGTTGTATAATTACACAGTAGGTGTGTAATTACTACAGTGCCCTACATACATAGGGAAATGGGAATGCCCCCTCCTCCACACACACCCAAAGGATGATGATTGTTCAAGTGGGATATACCGCCGTATAGGGATTGAAATAGGTGTTTCTATACACCAAGATATTAACAAATAGATTATAGAGGTATGGGTACAGATATTAGGAATGGGGGGGGGGGGTCATACCTATTATATATTGCAGACTGTACTGTACACAAACATTATGTAGAGGTACAAAAATGTATTAAGACAGCATGCACTTTAAGGGTTAGTGCATTTGTATGAAATACGTTCTCTATGTGGATCTGACTGGGGGCAATCAAAGGTGTCTCGTAGCTAGACGAAGAATGCATTCACAAAAAGAGAAAAGGAGACAGAATCCCCCCATACTGCACTGCTCTCATTTGAAGATCTCTCACCCCTCCGCTCGTCACCCCACTCCTTTCACATTTCTTTCCCCCTTTTTTTTGTACATCACCCACCTCACAAACTACAAGAATCTCACACACGCACACGCTCTGCATCTGGTCGCCGCCACCTTGGGCTGCCCTAGCGTGCCCACAAAAAGATCCTTGTGTCCCGGTGTCAAAGAGGGAAAAAAGAGGAAAAAGCAATAGAGAACGGGGTAGCAGGGGGTGGCTCGACCTGACAGGTTGTTTGGTGGCAGTTAGTGGCTCCCCCAGCGGCAGAGAAAGGCGCTACGTGATCTGCCTACCACCCAGATGGCGACCAGGTGTCTTACTGGGAATCAGTCTGGTTCACAGTGGTGTGGGCATGGGGGGGGGGAGGAGGTGGGGGATGGGGTTTATGTGGAGCAAGAAGTATGTATACTCCTCTTGTGGAGTATTGTATTTTTCTTCTCTCTCGTGTAGCCCTATATGTTTAGGGGAATAGGGGGAAGGGAACCAAAGGAGGGCGTTTTGATGAATTATACTGGTGAGGTGGGTGTGATGGGGAGGATGGATGTGGAGTAGTTGGGTGGGTCGGGTGGGGCGTACATATCTGTGGGTGAAATGAATGTGGGTGGACAGAAGGAGTGGCTTGTATGAGAACAGAGACTTTTTTTTACTTTGTTTATTGACAATGATCTAGTATAAAGTGATGTGTCAGATGTATACAGCTATCGTTACTGTATAGATCATAACGAGGATAGCAATGGGGGTGGTCAGTCACCCAGCTTCAATAATGACCGAGGGAGGGACGAAGGAGTAAGTAGTTGACCCAGGGGTTAAGTTTTAGATGAACAGTGAAGGCGTTGCAGGGCTTTGGGGTCCCGTGCCCATAGGCCACTAGCCGTGTCTGTAAATCATATTGCTGCACTCTATGGCACTAGTAACCGGAGTGCTGGGCCATACCCCACAGTAAAGACATACACATGACTGGGCATCCATCACACCCTGACAATACCCTCTCTACAGGCTCCCCACTGGTCCTATAGAGTGTAACTAACCTGTCAGCCCATAGCACACACTCACACACCGTGTCAATGAGATTGTAAATGGCCATGACTTTTTTCTTTGAGATATAACCTCTGTTAATTGCTCAGTTTATCCAATAAGCAGGGGTTGACATTATAAACACTGAGACACTGGTTGAGATGGATGGATATAATACTTAAAATATCCCCATTTAGAAAATTACTGTCTACAAAATTTATACCGTTTTGCATCTTATCTGACATAACAGTACCCCCCCCCCCCCCACACACACACACGCACATACACACTCACTCATCCCATTCCAATTCAGCCCTCCATATTTGGTCACTCCCAACAAAGCTTGATCATTGACTTTCCCCCTTATTTCAATAAATTTCTATAAAAAAAACTCATTGCAACCCCTCGCAAGGTCAAATTTCCATGCGGAAAGATCTAGTGATATTTACTCGTACGTGAGAGGGCAGGGGTGAATGTGAGTGGTGGAGGGGTGGAAGGGGACGGGGATCCCACTCTCCAATCACAAATTCCGATTCATACCCAGCACTTCCCCACCACAGCTCCCACCACAAGACTCCTGCTTGGGGAGTGGAATGTATAAAGTCTGGATCCCCCCAGCTCGCTGCAGCTGGACACTATGTGAGCCTGGCTTCTTGTCCTTTGCTGAATGCTCCCAGTATGTAAGTGCCCCACGCCGGGTGTTGTAGCTTGTGTGCGGCAGGGGGCGCCACATGCCCAGGGGTGGCCGACCACTATTGTGTTTGTAACTTTACACCTGCCCAGATTCTGGCGGCGCCCGACCTGCTGGCGCCCCCCTTGCCACAGGTGTGTTAACCCTTATCCCACTCCATTTTATAGGATCATTTTCACATTTTAAATCTCAGCTCACTGGAATACACTACGTGCCTGTAACCAGGGGTGACTTGTGGTACTGACCCTCTCTCCCCACCCCGATTTTGGCTACAACTTACATTTTTAATGTAAGTTTTGGCCCCAAAAGTTGGGAAGGGAGAAATTTCCAACATCCCACTTTGAAAATCCTGGATCCGCCACTGACACCCCTCCTGCCCTAATGAAAAAAGTCGGACAGAGCAAACATTTTAAAGCTTCTTGTTTCTACAAAGTAAAATATTAAACATAGACACATCACATTGTAAAAGCACTAAATCTCACCAGCATCTTCAGATCATTACTCTTATATTATTACTGAGGTTGTAGCATTATCTGAATCAGTCAAGACTATACAGTACTACTATAATAATTAAACCCACTGAGTGATGCATGTATAATGTACCATCATGTTCTATAGAAACAGAAATAACTCTAAAGAGTGGGTACACGACCTAGTTGGTGCTTGTACACGCTCTGCTACATCGGGGCAGGCGATAATTGAGCAGCAAACCATAGGGGAAAGAACGGGTGTTTGACGTGCAGTACGTCACCCGACACGCACACAGACGTACCTAGGTGACGTAGATCTCACTAAATAGAGGAGGATTAAAATCAAATACCGATGACTGTTTAAATGCTATGTTTGCATCTGCTCTGTTCATCTTAGCAGGTTTCTTCCTCATGCCATGCACTATTAGAGTCTACATAGTTGATGACGCATTCTCATTCTCAATCATGACCTTTTTTTTTTCAATACTAAGTAGTTCTGAGTCCCCATACAACTGTCCCTAGTACTTCACACCTTTGCTCAATGTTGTTGCATGTAAGCACAACATACCCGAAATATAGACACATATAGGCTCGAAGTAGATTGCATTCGAAATACATGTACTTCGCCGGCCACACTGACAATATGCACTCACTATAACATAAAAATGAAAACACACTACCAGTAATGCAAACACAAATGTATACAGTCGACCCTCACTACCAGAAATTTGAGGATTCCATCACATTACATCTAAACCTCTACATGGGTTCTCCATACATGGATGCCTCCTTGTGGGTCTATACCATTCGGGTTGTTCCTGTAATCGGAGTACCGGTACCAGTAGTAGACCCGGTGCCACCACCACCACCACTGAGGATCCAGATCCAGACAAGTTCAGGATCCAGGATCCAGATGGCGCTACGATTACCACGGCCGTGGTGTGCTGGTAGGCGGCAAAGGATGATTGATCAGTGACACAGGCCGTAACCAGACCCTGGAGGAGGGGTGGTGGGCGGGGGGAGGGGTGATCTCACCCGGAGACAGGGCCATATGGTCCTCCAGTGACTGGAGGGGGAGGTGGTCGGGCTGGGTGAGCTGGTGAGGAGGGATGGAAGTGATGAGGGCGTGGTGCAGCTTTAGAATTGGAGCCGATTATCTTACATGGATGGACTCGATCTGCTCTTGTATCACTTGTGTTTTCTGGGCCTCAAGGTTATTAAATAACATTGTTTGCATATGATAGTAGATGATATTATTATGGTTTAATGTTCCTTGCTACATTGTACAACATTGGCTTTAGGAGGTTTTACATTGGTTTCTAGCAGACCATGGCTAAAACGTTACCTTTGTTTGAGTTCTGTTCTGGTTTCTGACACCCCTACGCCCGGGCGCCCATATAAAGGCTGTGGATCTGACCCAGAGATCTGACCCTGGTGCGATAATCTCTCTGATGTGAGTTCTTATTACTTCTTGAAATATTCGTCATTTCTATGTTATTGAAACATAATGAAATCAAGCAAAAACTAACCTTTGGCATGACTGTTTATATGACCCCACACAACATAATACATGGACAGAGTTGGGTATGGCCCCCACTTTGGGAATTTGTCAGAATGATTGTGGCACTCTACTTTACCCTTAAACCAAAAGGACCCGTATGTTGACCTCTACAGCAGAGGTCACAGGGACGCTGAGTACAGTAGTATAGGGTTGTCGTAAACAGTGGTTGTCGGGGATGGTGGAAATGGGGCAGGAGGCACGTGGGGGTCTCTCCTGGCCAAGTTTGTGTGGAGTGTGGACACAGTAGTATGAAGTGTGTGGCAAGCATAAATCACCCAACAACCATCTGGATCCCCAGCCGGATCCCACAGCCTCAGTGATAGACAAAATAATGTAACATAATATAGTGATCTATGCTGTTGCACCATGTATATAAAGCTTACATACGGTATCTCTTTTCCCCTTCTTCCCTGTAAATTGACACACTTGCTTTCAAGACATCCTGAGAACCGTTATCCTAAATACATACACACCACATAAAGTGGTAGACTCGATCAAATTAATAGCATCTTCTAGATTCATTTATTTTGATTCAATATACTAAAAATAACTTTTATAATTTGAGTAACTCATTGTGTGGTCTAACGCCGTAGGATACGAGCATGAGTTACCCAGAGAGTTGCTCCACTCATGTCGAAGTTTACAGCCGGCCTGTGAGCCTGGACGCGTCCTATATGGAGATAATTCTTTCCGATCAGGTTTCAACAAGATAATTACTGCTGTGCCACCCCATATATCCCACATAGCTGCCACACTGGCGTTACAAACAGACCACAATGCCCCCTGGGTGCCCCCTTTACCCAGATATGCCAGCTGGAGGCTGTCAAATAGTCTGCAAGAACAATCCACCCAGTCGGGAGATCTGACTCTCAGGGGCAGCAAAACTGGCACAGTAAACAGTTAAATAAACAGTGTAGTGTGAAGTTTGCTATTTGAAAATCGATAGGAATTTTAGAACTCATTAATTTCATATGATTTCTAGTACCATCATTCCTGTTCCATTCAGCTACTAAGCATGTAGGTAAAATCACAATCGATGGGCCGTGAATCATCACACTCACATTCCAGTTATAAAAGGAAAGCCTGAAGGAATTTAGGCACAACAGGGTATTCAATGCCTGTACTGTTGTCCATATCTCCTATACATGTATAATGTGCCATCCTAAATCCCCCACCCGTTACGATGTTGATTCAATAGAGAGGTGAATACAGATGGGTTGGAATGAGGGCTGATTGTGACCTCCACTGATGAAACGGGCCAAATTGGCCGGTCAAGGGCTTGTGAGCAGTGCAAGGTCCCCATTCAGGGTTAGAGGGGGAAGGATGGGGGGTCGGGGTTGTTCTAATGCTGGGGGCGGTGTGGTGAAGGGAGGGGGCGCTGTCGTACCCCAAACCCCCCCCCCCCCCCCCACCCCTGGCCGACCAGGTGACCCGTAGGTCGGGGTACTGGTCACACCCTGACCCCCGGCGGACGCTGGTTCACACCTCACTAATCTGGCCATTCCAGATGATGGCAGAACCCAGGGCAGATAGCTTTTCACTGCCTACAAATGTCACCTTTGCCCTCGCACCTTTTCTTTAGAAACTCACGTACCCCCTGTCTCCCGCATTGAAGACCGTAGCATATCGGGTATCATTGTCCGTGTCCTGACGCTCCTTGGGCCGCCCAGCTTCGACACTTGATCGTCGTTTTACCTATATAGACGTGCCAAGGTCCTAAGATGGCAAATATTTGTATATTCTGAAAGTGTAAATATGCTTTATATTTACAGGGTTACCTCTCAATGCAACCTTTTCCCCACCGTCCACCGCATCGAATGCCTTAAAATGAATCTTGCCTCTTGGGCTACGTCGCCATGGTCAGAATGATCACAGCCCTCCCCCCCCCCCCCAGAATCTCTCCCCCCCCTCAGGCCCCCCATTCCACCACCACCTGCACCAGGGGGAGCCACTTATCTTGTCATGGTCCAACCACCTTCACCACCTGTTTCAAGCTGTAAAAGTAGACAAGAAAAATGCAATATAATGTCCCCAGAAGTGAGGCATCCTTCAAATCTCGATTGGTTGGCTGGGTATAATAAACATTCTTTGGAGAGGCGAGAGTGGCAAATAAAAACATGAAATGGGTCGCCCTCGTCAACCTACCAACACTGACCCTTCATCATAGAGAGGAGTACATCTGAAGACATTCCGATTCATTGACTACCGCTCATTGCGGCTATTAGTTTTCGGCGAAGTATATCGACCCCACCCTACATTCTCCGCTATTGTCACACTTCCACCACCCACCCTCACACCCCCAACGCCCACCTCCTCCCGCCGCCTCCCCCTGCCTGCACCCCGTTCATGTCTGACCGCCCACCCACCGCCCAACTCGCCCATTTACTCTCCCACAAGCCATTCCCCGGCTGTTCCCTGGCGACCGCACGGTAGGGGTCGTTCGGCATGACGGCACCAGCAACCTGTCTCAGCTCCTGAGGAGCTGGTTTTATAGCTTATATGGCGCCAGCAGTTAACCCTTTGTGGACGGAGTTTTTCTTGAAGGGGGCATGCTCATTTGTCGGTATTAGTAGCATCAAGCACGAACGCAGCACCGGCGAGTAACTCACTGGCGCTGCATTGGTGCATCATGTTGATCCCACGGGTGTCTATAATCGATCCCGTAGTGTCGGTATGATGCATGAATGCAGCATTGACATGTTATCCTCTAGTCGATCATACATACATCATCACGACGAAATAGCATGGTCCATTAAGACACGATGCTGCCCCTAAAGGGTGAGGATAGCCCAACCACCACCTGGGTTCCCGAGTGGCCCGCGTGGTGTGAGCATGGTATGCGTGTCTAAAGCTGGTCTAGTGGTGGGTGGTCAGGGAATTCAGGATTCAGCTAATTGTTCATTAGCAGACACAGTGGGAACTAATGCACTTTGATGAGATAGCATAGTTTGGATTATGATGCTATAATTGTCCGATAGGCAGTGCAGATTATGTAGACTAGGCCGGAGTCGTAACTCACATTTATACATCAAGCGGAATCAAGTTCCTGTACGAAACTCCTTTATGAAAGGGCAACAGAATAAAAGAGTTTTTTTAAAATCTGTGTCTGGTTATCTAACCGATTAACTTCTTTATTAAACCTTTTTTTGGAAATTCGGATATGTCTTGGTATTTTGGTCAATTATTTTTATTTCTTTACTAACGGCTCTAAAATAGCCCCCTTTTTTATGTAAACGAAACAACACACCTGTGGTTATACCTCTAAATGACAACGGATTAATAGTGAGAATACAAACAGATTATAGAACATCCTTGTACTTTCAGAGAGCATACCCAGAGTAAACCCAACTTGAGAGGAGAGAATATTTCGCTTAAATTGTGATTTAAAGATATAATTCAATGCCCAGCTTTGAATGGGAATCAAGTGGAGGGTTGCAGAGAGGGAGATGCCTATGGGCGTGGAGGAGTGGGGGAGGGGGGGGGAGGAGGGTCACGGCACGACGTCAGCCCCCCTCCCCCCCCAATCCCCAGGGGGTGCTTGGCGTCACACCCCGATGACGACAGCAACAGGTGTGTGGCCCTGTGGAGCAGCCATAGCCCAGGGACATACGTTGGGTCTGTCCTCTATTTTTCTTTTGAAGCCGACTAATTGTATCCGTTTTCTAGCTGAATACATTCCAGATTTCCATATATTACAGATACCACAACCATGCAGCCAAGTGGCATGCCAATTTCTTTTTTCTTGAGGGGGAAGGGGTGGGTTGAATAAATCAGTACCACACGGATGGCATTGCATTGTCTTTTTTCCTCTTGCATGTGTTGAGCGCTCAGATGTTGAGTGTACAGTATGGTATATATGTATGGGGACTGGGGTATGGGGGTCGTCGTTAAAATGGGCGTCCCATTGTTACAGGATCGGCCCGAGGAGGGTCATACACAACAGAGGGTATTTCTGGTGTCCTGAACTGTTATTCTCTCCAAATGTCAGGCTGGCCGTGATGAATAGGTCCTCTAGCGACCTCCGGGAGGTGCAGGGTTCCTGGAGGGATCTAAGACCCATGTCAGCTGGGAGTCGGAGACCCTGGAGACAGGCACGGGGCGGGGTGCCGGGGCCACATAGCCAGCATTCCTCCAGGACCCCCGGGTTAGGCAGGGGTGGGGGGACTCTAAGGGCAATTATAGTGTGTGTCATATAAGCTGTGTTTTATCGGCACGAGTTTACTTGGATTCTTAGCACTGAGGCCAATCCTGGTGCCATACAGGGGCTCTCATCATGTTGACATATTGTATAAGGCCGTTTAATAGTATTACACAGCATTACATGAAGGCCATTTTCTAGCGGACAGAGTATAGTCCCAGCTGGTCTTTCGCTGTCAATGGCAATGCCAGAATCATGACCGTGCTTTAGTTTATGGCACTGATTCATGGTGAAGGGAGTTCGGATCTTGTCCATTTCTGTAGGAAACAAACATTTCTACTCTGTATACACTACTGACCGAGAGAATCCTATACTTTTGGAAGCAAAGTCATAATAACTTTAGTAGTAACTAAACTCTGCACGTAGGCCTACTAGAATTTATCATTACAGGTAAGACTGAAGATAAAACTAATTTGAAGACTGTTTAAGTACATGTATGTTTTATATCAGCACTAAGCAGGTCAAGTATGTTCGGAATGGTGCCATCCATGAGAAATAATAACAACTGGGATGAAGAAATGATGGACAATTTGAATGAAAAATAATGACTGGGTGCTGTTTGCACACATGGTGACAATCTCCACACAG
The DNA here is from genome assembly GCA_947462335.1 of Harmothoe impar. Lineage (NCBI taxonomy): Eukaryota > Metazoa > Annelida > Polychaeta > Phyllodocida > Polynoidae > Harmothoe > Harmothoe impar. Next base: position 29,315,686 of record OX381706.1, on the reverse strand, counting down.
GCTTCACTGGTTCCCACACCTCATGTTGAGGGCGTGCACACCACGTCCCCCTGGCACCAACTCCTCCTGGGTTCCTCCTGGGTCGGTGCGTCTCGGGTGGCCTGGGGCAACAGGTGGCCGCCGTCCGTCGTCTTGGACCCTCCAGGGTCCTGGCTGGAGAACAAGGGCACCTTTGTGGGTCTCCAGACAGCACCCTTATCGGTCAGGGGTTCTACACTGACCAGCCTGACGGCAAACTGATAGCTTTATCTCAGTGCCCCCTGTTCGCTGCACTTGTTACTAATTAATCTGCTGTCCTATGTACTGATATGTCACGACGGTCTGCGACAATATCCGACCTGGGGCCGCAGATGTCTGGGTTTGCCATGTAAATATAGAGGGATAGGGTTACTTTCTGGGGAACACCCTAAAGTGGATGGGGTTTCGCCTGGTGATATTTTAGAGTCACCTACTACTCATAGATTCCTTCATTCATAGACTTCTAGTTGTACAGGTCTACATTTCGTCATCCAATGTCATGAATAAATATAATATGCCTCATCCTGATTAATAGCAATTAAGAAAAGAGAGCAGTCTAAAATGTCACATTCAAATTATTCTCCTTCACATATAGGACTTGTCAATATACACACTACTCTTACAGAAAGCATTATGGCACAATGTATCGTTGTCTCATACATGATGGACTGTTTGGCGTGCATACATATACATGTCTACTTCACCCCGTGAGGAATTCGCTGGGGGAATTTGCCACACACGTGCTGAGGGCGGCCCTGACTGTCAGACAGTGACACGCTGAACCTGCTCGGTTCTACTCAGTGTGAGCAGCTGAAGTGACAGCCGCCACAGCAGACTGGGGTGGGGAGGAGGATGGGGTGGTATCTAGCGCCCTACCATCTGAGCAGCTCATGAGATGCTCCACACACCCAGCCCCGACATCTGTTTCGCCCCATTCCTCACACACAAGGCACAGTGCGTCTATTTTCACAGCCCATCGCTCTGCAGTGCTAACGAGCCGGATGAGGGCCACTATCATAATAACAAGGGAGCTGCTCTGCGGAGCTGCTCGGTACTTCAACACTGCAGGCGAGCTGCTCACATGGGAAAACAACACACCCAAAAACAAGGGGCTTCATGGCGGGTTGCACAAGAGCAATCCCCCAGGGCCCGTTACTCTGCCAGCTGTGGCCCTGCACCAGTAGTGTGTGGGTATCATCGAGCTGTACGTGATGTACTCACGGCCCCATGATGAGCTGCTCATGAACTGCTCATATATCACGGCATGCTTACAACGCAGATGGTCTGCACTGCCCTCTATTATCCCCTCAACATCGGGGAAACAGTAAACAACACAATTGTACTTATGTATAGATTAACATTATATTTTTCATATTAGCTTGCAAGTAGGAACTGAGTACATAAAATCGTTTGATACTCAGACAGGGAAATCCATTGTATGTTATACAAGTTAAAGTATACACATGTACATACATACAGTTTATTGAAGGGAAATAATCCATATAAATCTACCATTGGGTCACACCCCCTCCTCACCATCCCTACAAATGCACTCCCTGGTTAGAAACGCTCTACACCCCTCAGGCTATGGCAGAACCGCTCTCAGTTCGATCTGGAGTTTTTCTAACCACTGCTTATCTCTATAGGCAGTCATTTGTAGACCCATACATAACGTCCACACTCTGTGATACGGACGGCGTAGGGCCGTCGAGCCTTCAACATCTTCATTATTGGGAAAAACAAAAGGACATAAATCTCGGCACCCTCCGCGAGCTGTGTGCCTGGCTGTGGGCGTTTTTATCCGCGTGTGTTCCGAACAGATGGTACCAATGTTTGTCGGATTCCTGTTCACATTCTTAGGGGCGACCGGCGGCGAGTACTTGGAATTTACCAAGGGTGCCTTTAGTGAAATGCGTAGTCTTGCACATTGCCCACATAATAGAATCCCAGTATCTAATGCATGGATGGGGTTTATCCTATTGTTTCTGCCTGTTTCTGGCCAGAACACTATATAATCAAAGCGGCATAGGAATAGAACAGTGCTGCGAGGTACACAATCTAATCTTGTTGGTATAAAAAAGGGGGGTCCTTGGGGTCCTGATATTTTACTAGGGAGGAAGTATCATGCCGAGCCAGAGTATTCCGATTGCTCTACCGGAGATCTCCCGTACATTATTAATGCTCTTCTTACGATAATGCAGTATATGTCTTGTAGCAATTCCCCGGAGGTGATTCATGTCCATAGGCTGATAGGGTTGTAGGCAATACAATGTCTACCCGATGTCTACACACAGAGACACAGGGACGATAAGTCGTGTGGCACGTCTAGCTGGGATGACAAGTGTTGGGTGGTGGTTCCTCCGTGGCAGGTGACGACAGACTCAGGCACCGTGGAGGGGCCCGTACCAGTCTGTAACCCAGTCCTCCAGGGTGGACGTCAAGTACACGACCCACCCTTCTCACCCCCTCCCCGGTCCCCGTCTGGTTCTTGGCATTACTCCTATACTGTATACTGGTATCCATCGTATTGGACATTGTTAGGGACATAGCCTGGACAATACATGAATCTACCAACAGAAACTGTTAACACAACAACATTTCTAGCCCCCAACATTTCTAGTTTTTAATCAATTTCTTCTCTTAATTATTCACACTCAATTCGTTTTCCTTGGTTCCTTCCATCAAACATTCTGCTTCAATGATAATGATATGCGTCATTGTTATCTATTGACATCGTAGCATTATATTAATTGAATACTGGTTTTATCTCATTCATATGATTATAATTATGGATGTGCACGATAATGCCCTTTCACTGGGCCAGTGACAGTGTCTCTTGTATCATGCCAGGTTCAACCTCGGGAACAGTATCAGCATTAGGCATATGGTGTATAATAGACATACAATGTATTATAGATGGGTGCATTTATTAAAGAGATTATAATATGGCCTAAAACTGTGCCACAACTCTAGGTCCTAGGTGCCGATGTAGCCCATTCCTACACAGTAACCACCACTGCTACACCCGCTGCTACATCTCCTCCAGTAGCCACCTGTCACCAGGCCAGTCTTATCTGTATCCTATCTCACCTGGACCCCAGGACCCTCATCCCACACTCTGTATCAGTGGACAGGTGTGTTGTCTGAACAGGTAGTGAGGGCCCTCCTGGAGATAACTCCATCTTCGTGTTGGGGCTTGCCACATGGAGGGGCAGATAGGGAACGTTCACAAATTGATTCACCGGATAGGGGTTGGGGGTGGGGTGAGCGATCTTTGGGTTTAGTGACGATTAAAAAAGTGACCCAGGACATACATTTCCATAGATCAATTTGTCAAAAACAACAGAGGTTTGAGCGTGTTGGGGGGAGGGGTCCTGGGAAGGTTCCCGAAATAGGTGACCTCATTTGTGAACGTTACCATAACCATGTGCATGTACAAGTACCACATACATGGGCTCTTAATGACGTCTCGTGAGTGCACGGAGCTTACACCAGTAGATTGTAAAAGGTTGAAGGGTGGGCCGAGGATAGGCCTGACCCTGGAGTAGCATACTGTAACAGTGTGTAAACCTGATAACAGTGGTTTATCGCACCTTTGTGCACTAACACATCTGGACTGTGGGTTCATATCAGCGGGCTTTGATTTGATCAAGTGTTTGATTAATGATTATAGGCATGAATGGGAGAATTGTGAGAAGACATTTTATTGAGGGGGGAATATGCCCGTTAGTCACGTTAATCATTGCTATCTTCTACAGCATTATTATTAAAGCAGAATCATTTCGGGAAGATGTCAGTTGACCAGCTGGCACTATCAGGTCAGTGGGCGATAGGGAAGGAGGCGGTGAGGTTTGTGTAGGATGGACCGGGTAGGGCACGATCAATTTTAATTAGGGTAACAGACCGATAATGGCAACGTACAGCGGTTGCCTTGCCTGAGTAATGGTGTCATTTTCATTTATTACTACGTAATGTTACTTTTAGTATCTGTCATTTTATCAGCATTCCCTTTAATATGCAATATAATGTCTGCATTACGTGTCTCCAGGGGTGTGGTGGGTTCAGTACAAGCGGTGCGGTGATGTCCACACCACGTGCCTCCAGGGGTGTGGTGGGTTCAGTACAGGCGGTGTGGTGATGTCTGCACCACGTGCCTCCAGGGGCGTGGTGGGTTCAGTACGGGCGGTGCGGCGATGTCCGCACCACGTGCCTCCAGGGGCGTGGTGGGTTCAGTACGGGCGGTGCGGCGATGTCCGCACCACGTGCCTCCAGGGGCGTGGTGGGTTCAGTACGGGCGGTGCGGCGATGTCCGCACCACGTGCCTCCAGGGGTATGGTGGGTTCAGTACAGACAGTACGGTAATGTCTGCACCACGTGCCTCCAGGGGTGTGGTGGGTTCAGTACAGGCGGTGCGGTGATGTCTGCACAACGTGCATCCAGGGGTGTGGTGGGTTCAGTACAGGTGGTGCGGTAATTTCTGCACCATGTGCCTCCAGGGGTGTGGTGGGTTCAGTACAGGTGGTGCGGTGATTTCTGCACCACGTGCCTCCAGGGGTGTGGTGGGTTCAGTACAGGCAGTACGGTAATGTCTGCACCACGTGCCTCCAGGGGTGTGGTGGGTTCAGTACGGGCAGTTCGGCGATGTCTGCACCACGTGCCTCCAGGGTGCGGTGATGTCCGCACCACGTGCCTCCAGGGGTGTGGTGGGTTCAGTACGGGCAGTACGGTAATGTCTGCACCACGTGCCTCCAGGGGTGTGGTTGGTTCAGCACAGGCGGTGTGGTGATGTCCGCACCACGTGCCTCCAGGGGTGTGGTGGGTTCAGTACAGACAGTACGGTAATGTCTGCACCACATGCCTCCAGGGTTGTTTCTGCTCCTCCTGCAGACATTGATTCCGAGAGCAGTGGGCTGTGGGTACAGAACAGATGTTCCCTCCCGTCTGTCTCAACACCACACACACGGATATCACATAGAGACACCGAGCTCATCGATCTGCTGACTTGTGTTTAAGTTTCAGACGAGTGTGATTATTACAATCCGTTTAACGATCATAGGGCCCCTGACTAAACATTATATTACATAGAACACATAAAAAAGTGACTTAAATCATTATAACGCACACTCAATCATCTGATGGATACCGTTGCGGACATAGTTTTAAATGGCAATGGATAAGAACTAAACACAATTTCGCTCCGATTGTTGAACACACCACCAACAAGCATCTCTCTGTTCCACACAACATTACATTAATGCGGCCACTTTACATATACATGTAGTTAGTATACCTCAGGGTTGGACGAACAAAATAACACTATAAAGGTATAGCGACTTATGGCATAATGCAGGGGCGGATCCAGGATTTTGGAAAAGGGGGGGGGGGGCGTGAAATAGGCAATGTACTGGGGGTATTGGAAATTGTCACATTAAAATGTACAGAAAAATAGGGGGGGGGCGCACGCCGGGTCCGCCCCCCCCTAAATCCGCCCCTGTAAATAAATGGGGGCAGATATCTAAAAGCAGTGTCAGAACAGTTCTGAGTCAGTCGAGGTGAGCACATGGTGGTGTAATTAATGTCGTGTTTATCCGACAGGTGGCAGCTGTGTAGCAGTGGTTCTGGGGGTTAGAGTGGAACCCACCCCATGAGTCAGGAATTCTTACAAGATGACTGACCCTTTAAATAATGTGGTATTAATGGGAGAAAATGGCTCCATGTCATGTCATGATCAGCGTTTCCTTCTGTATTAAATCTGTCCCAGTTACAAAAGTCCAAAAAGTCAATTATAAACTCATGACTATCATCAATAATACAGAAGACGTTTTTTGGGAGAGCAATAAATCATCACATCGCGTACATCCGCCAGCTGACTCTTTCATTTCCTGTCATTGTACTTGTTTAAATGGATCATGAGGATGCTATTTGTATCCACAAAAATTACTATTGTGTCATTTATAAAACAAGTGATATTAATCAGGGTAACGGATTCTGCTTTGGGTGCACTTACTTGTGTTTTAGCATTACGGGAAATGAACACTTTAATATTTAAAGCAGAATCTGAAGGCGTTCCATGTAAGACGTTTATTGTTCCAATCCTTGACTAATGTCTACATAAAATTTTGTTATAAGTCGGTTTCAGCTTATCTATGGTGTTATATAGCAGCAGTCCTAATGTTCAATATTTCCTAATAATGAATACGATGAGTAGCGTGTATTATTTTAGACACCGATTATTGTTCGTGAAACCTTTATTAAAACCCTTACACGTTATTCATTACTTTGTTCTTAAACTGATCCTTTTGTATTTTACAGAAGAAGACGTCATTCAATCGTTGATCTTCACGTAACCTACAGAGGACCAATCAAATGATGCAACCGGCTTAACTACAAACTGTGATGGCATCACTACCCTGGTGTGCATTGTGACCCAAGGTGTTACCAGTTCAACTTGGGGACACGTCATCGCACCAACCCTAACACTACTTATCATACAGAGTGACTCATCCCGGCCACCCTTTTCATTGGAAGCCACTTTAATGCAATGATTGTACTGTTTTATATGATATCAAACAGTCATACGGATCTGATATCAGATTTAGATAACTTCTACTTAATACACTTTAATTGTTACAAATAATGTTAATGAAACTTAAAATTCAAGTAGACTAGTAAGCTACTGTAGAATCCAAACTCGCCATTCAAACTGATTGTATAATATCATTATCATCATATTGTTCATTTTGTTCATATTTTCAAAATGTAGTTGCCATTCATCTTTGTTATCCATTATTACATGTTGAGTCGTTTTTCATTGCATAATATAGATTATATATCGTTGACATCATCTCATTTGAATCATTTGCGGTTTGAACAATGCTACTACATAATTTCACATTATAGCATTATGCATATTATCTTAGTCTGGTAACATAACGTTAGCATGAATGCTAATTACTTGGTTATGTTTTGTTGAACTGATTAAAACCTTTGCTACATGCCCAATGCCAAAGAGTGACCGATTCGCAGGGACACGGCAGCTTTGTACAACGTTTATCATTGGACATTATCAGTCTCAGTATTTTTGTCCCTCGTGAATCATTGCTATATATACAGAGTATCACCAAGTATCGGTTTTATATATAATTATGCAGCCATGAGTTCAAGCCTACCTAAGTGTATTTACATACCTACTATTACAAAAATTCCATTTCCAAAAGCTCCTTTCTCCATACTTGGAGGTTTTTATAACCACCGAACTTAACCTATTCCCTTCTAAGCCTTCACCGACTGCACCTTTGAGGAGCTTACACATAATGTAAAAGGAAAAAAGAACACACATAATTAAAATTTTGTGGCATCGTGATTCTGATTTTTATTCTCTTTAAGTTCTATAATCAACGCTTCATTGCATAAAAAAGATCTTGAGCAATGTTTTAAATGTTTTATTATTACTCATATAGACTGTGATTTGTTGCAATTCGAATGTCCATTACTCAAGATTCAAATCTTCACATGGCTGCGTACCATATCCGGAGAATGTCTATATTGTAATGTATCTATTTAGATCATCGAATGAATGACGATGTAGGAGCATCTGAGGACCAAGACAGAAATTCAAGCAATGTGTCGCCTTTTCATTATCTCATCCAATAACATTAGAATTAATCATGATCTTATAACATGTGTATCAATGACCCGATAAGAGATTTACATGAGTAGCACAGATATTAACTAGCAAGCAGTGTCCAATGCATTATCACAATTGCTTCTGCACTGTCTTTATGGTTCCTCATGTAAACAGGTGGGTGCTCCTCACCCATACCTGTGACAGGTAAGGGCCAAGCACACGATTCTCATTCCCTTTATTTATCATCATGCTATTGTAAATGCAGATGCATCATGCAAAGGAAATATAAACTGTATATGTCAGATGTAGGAAAATGTTAAAAAGATATTCATAAGGTGCCATGAATTCTTGTATATATGTGTGTTATGAATGTTTCAAATAATGGGTATGCATGTATGTGTGTACACAACATTAAATTGTACGTCCCGTGTAGTAATCCATCTATAATTGTACATAGTCATAGTTAGCTTCGGGTCTCCTATTCCTATCTGACCCTGCTGTTCCATGACATTCTGGCGCTAGCAAAAAATGTCTTTATTTTTATACAGAGATTATAAGTGTTTGCTCTTGGTGTTAAACACAAATGTTGTAAGCACGTTCCTGTGATGCTATCGATGTGGAGAGAGTGAGCGTCCACTGGTTTACAGTTGGTTTCTATTATTGTATCAAATAGCACTACGTGAGCTAACTACCTAGTTCACTTTGTCTCCAGTATTTGAACTGACCTTTTAAGGTAATCATGTCATGTGTACAATTTGTCCGTTCACTGTACTCATGTATAAGTATACTTTCTAGTACAATAAAAAAGCAATACATAAAATGAATACTGCCTTAATCTATCTGTGCAGTTTACGACAAATCCGTGTCCATTAGTGCCTATACAAGCAATGGGATATCTTACAACTAATGAGAATCAGCTGATTATCCAATACCATTCTCTGCTACCAGTGGTGGATTTTTACCTGTAGTTAAAAGTTGAATTGTCTTTAGACCCCAATTTTGGCCAAAAATAGGGTGCGTCCCCTCCCTTTCCAAATCCTTGGTCTGCCACTGCTATAGAAAACAATACATAACATGTAAGGCTAGGAGCTTTGGTAAGCTGTATATGTAAGTAAAATTGTGCGGTTAAAATAATGGCTTGGTAGGCAATGCAAGAGCTCGGTGAGCTGGTGGCGACACCTTGTAAATGTTAGCAGAACTATTTCGGATCCTGTTTGCTGCTTTGCCAGACTCATCGTGTTTTTGTGGCGCTACCTGGCGGATATCCAGACACTGAACATAGTGGCACACACGTCTTGATAAGAACCAGATTTGGCTGACGTATTAATTGTAGCCAGTCGCTTGTTACTTTCACTAATATATCCCGAGACCAACGTCTATTCAATACTATATATCTTAGTTAACTCATCTATTTTATATACCTCTCCCCGATGCCTATTGAATACCAGCACGTATCTATGTGTCGGCCAATACGGGATATACAAAATACATAAGGTACCCACTGAATAATTGGTGTAACCTTATTTTCATATCCATGACATGAGTTGATAAAACTGTGAGGGGGGGGGGGCGGGACTACATACTATTTGAGGAATTTGTATTGATGAGAGTAATAAACACGAGGCACTTGCTATAAGGGGATATTTTATTCAGTAACAATAGGAAGGTTTTACTCTGTCCAGCAGATGTAGAAAGATAACTAAAGATAAAATATCCAGAAATGCAGAATTGATATGTATTAGAAGAGACAAATTGCACTTTTCTGAAAACAGGAAGGCACGTCTATTTAGAATATCACAGACTGTTCTGGACCCAGTAGGCTTTAGAGTATTTTCATTGATACGCTCTTTAACGTTCTCCTTTACTCTATATCACATGAAGATCCAGTACCCTTGGCAGAAAATGTAGAGCCACATCCCGGATTGCAACCAGACTTAAGGTACACACTGAGTCCCTAAGAAAAAAAACACACGAAAGTTTCGAGAAAGTTTGTAAACTTAAACGGGAAAGGGTATGCAGTCCGGTTGCGATCTAACTTAATCACGATCAGAATAGCTATAATCAGATCTAAGCACTAGTTTGATTGTTCCTCTTAGTAGAAGTTTCCATCTGGATTCCTCAGCTTTCAGGCTCTCAGAGGAAAAATACGCAGATAGTGGCCACAAGGGACAGCACCGACAGCTTTACACCTGGAAATGAAGGATGGTATTACATTAAAAACAAAATCTAACATAAACGCACAACGACAAGTAGAGGGTGCTTTGTTTAACAGCTCAGTTATCTCTAACTACTAACTGACATCATAGTCATTCAGAAAGGATGCTTGACGCACTCTTGCATAGAGTATAATTTCTGTAGAGCTGCATCGTTTTACTAATACATTATATAATCACATATCGTATGGGAATACGATTCACCGTTGAGAATAGCCAAGCAGTAGGGATAGTCAACGTCATAATCCATGGCCACATGTAATCGCGCGGAGAACCCTTCCTTTGTGGCCGATAGTGGCCTGATGTGCCTTGGGTTTACACGTGCATGTACGGTATAGGGGTAATAACCTGCACTGTACGCCACTTTCTACAGCCTACTCACAGATAGACCACCGTGTAAGTAGTATATGGAATAGCCAAATAAACGCGGGCGTAATTCACAGACTCATTTACGCTTACAATGCAGAGACCCCGCGACCATTTTGTGATTTGTTGTATTACCAGAAAATCGCTCGTATTTCTCGTGAACAAACCCTCAGTGAGGGCTATAGTGTTTACCTGAACCCACGTTGAGGGTTTACGGTATATGTCTAAGACTATATATCTCTCATTCTGTAATTACCTGCACTACCACTGCTGCTGGTGGTGAGGTCGCTAGCTCCAGCGGAGATGAGGGCTGACCGCTGGGCGGTGGACAGGGCCGACTGCTGACTGGCACTCACAGAGTTAGCCTGGGAGGCACTGAAGCTGCTCAACTGGCTCTCACTGAAGGACTGCAATACAGGGTAGGGGGTTTAACATGATGTTATTATGTAGCAGCATGAATGCAACATGTAATTTGTTATAGACTATGTTACTCGGAATTTATCTATTATAGTGCAGAAATCTACCGAATATAATTGTTTTGATGCTTTGGTCCATAGGTTGCAAAAGAACACATCAGATTCTATGCATTTGAATGAACTTTGAATCAATCATTTAGATCAGATAATAAAGAAAAAGATTGTGTTTGATTAACCAAGCCATTTCACTTCATGCCCTTTATAATCAATGGGGAAATGGGCCAATTGGGTGAATCAAATCAATATTTTCAGAGGGTACTCACAGCAAAGGTGGTGGCAGGGATCTGGGCAATGCTGGTGGCGGAGATAGAGCCGATCTGGGTGCTGGTGAGGGCACTGATCTCAGCATCCGCCAGTCCACCTGAAAAAAAATACACCCATAGTTGTATGTATAAAATTCATTTATATCACTATTATAGTTCTATCGAACATAATATTTCCAATGCTTTCGTGTTGGTAAAACCCCCTTTTTCAGATTCCTGGGTCCAACCCCTGTGATTAATGTATACGTACCAATGATGGATCCCACAGAGGTGATGGTGGTGGAGTCCCAGGTGGAGGAGGCACCGTAGGCAGTCTTAGCCAGGGCGGCGTAGGCGGCCAACTGACTGGCATCACACGTGGTCAACTGACCGATCGAGGTAACTGCCGTGCTGCAATATCGGAGAAAACATAGCATTACAGTTTTTTTATTAACAATAATTTATATCACTTTATCACATGTTTTTATATTTAACTGCATATTATCAAAGAGTACATAACTCGCTTTTCTTTGATATTATCTAATCAATGAAGGAGCAGTGGGTTATTCTGCCTGTATATGGAATATGAGCCTTCGAATCCAGGGGCAATGTATTTTGATAATGTCTAGAGATTTCCCGGGGAGCTTGCAAAATGATAACCCAACTATGCACAATAAACATTAGGGGTGAATCCACTGAGGTAAATCCGCCGGATCGGACGAGATTTGTCCATGGATCTAACATTGTGAAGGTTCATCCGATCCGACGGATATGCTTCAGTGGATTCACCCTTATAGTAGGAACACACATTAGTTACACAACCCTTAGACCCATGTCCAATACTCACGTGAAGGCGGCTTGTGAGATCTGTGCGATGTGGGAGGTCTCGGCACCACAGGCAAAGTTGCCGATGGTCATGAGGTCATCCCCGGTCACGCCACTCACCGCGTTACTACGGGCAGTGGTCAGGAACTGGGCGAAGCCGGCCTTCAGCTGAAGGAAACAGGCAAGGATTCCTCTATGGTTAGAATATCTGTCTAGGGTTGGCTTCAGTTCAATGCATAAAAAGACTGCTGAGTAGGTCCTTGCATTTATTACATGTGGACATGAATAACCGCAGTTTCAATGACGCCACAGCTTGGGTATATGAGGAATGGCACATGGTATTCGAGTGGTTGGGGTTGAGGCGAAATACGGAAATTCCAGTTACCTTCGTGTTCACCATTGTAATCATGATAATTGCCTCGGGAGTTTTATCTTTCTCCCAGTTTATGTATACCTACAGCTGTTTATGTTAACATTTATCATACTTCATAATAATTACCTGGGTGGAGGAGAAGGCTGTGGAGGTGCCCATGGTGGCCAGCACGGAGGCTGAGCTCAGGGTCAGGGTGGAGATCTCAGAGGAGGTGAGGCCGGCACACATGGTGCCCACCAGTTTAACGTTGGAGGACGACCAGGTAGATGGGGTGCCGTAAACCTGAGTAATCACCAAACAGAATTGATACATTAAAACTGACATAATTGTTTCTATCCTTTGAGAGCATTTTATGAGCATTTGGTGTGTAGTATTAGCTCACTTATTATGTGTGTACTTCTTTTCCTTATTTTATCGGAACACAGGTTATCCGTACGTTCAGTTGTACAATAACGATTTTTTAATATCCCTTTATGTTTGAATTCTAGATCGCAGCGTCACCTCAGTGGGGAAAGGTCGTAGTCAAAATCTCTTTTTTTGAGATATTTCATAAAATGCTCTCAATAATGAAATATTGAAGGCATGGGATTTCAACTTCATTTACAAAGTGGTTTCATACCCCTAGATCATATCTAGCAAAATGACATATTACAATAATCATATTAAATGTAATGCATGGTCAAAGATTAAGACAAAGCAGTTACGACCTTTCTCCACTGAGTCGAAAACATTTTCAGTTACGACCTTTCTCCACTGAGGTCACGAAATTAGACCAAGTCAGTTGACACGCCCAAACCCCCCTGCACGTTACCGACACCCTGGCCCACACTAATCTGTCACTTAGATACCAAATGTAATCCAAGATGACTCACGGTCTTAGCCATGGTGGCCAGGGAGCTGAGCTGCTCGGTGCTCCATCCGGTGATGGCACCCAGGGTCTCGGTACAGTCGGTGAAGTCAGTGCTAGACAGCGAGTCAATCTGTGCCGTGGTCAGACTGACGGCGTTAGATCCCAGCACCTGGATGTCGGAGCAGGTCACGGCCACTGCAAGGTAAACAATGGGGTTATGTGTCAGGGATTGCAGTAACTCACATCATTCTCCTGCTTACATGTGTTTACGACTGTATGAGAAAACAACCAGGAGAGTGTCCACTTTGGGGCTGTTCCACCAGGGTGAGTATGTGCATCCTATTGTTCTATTACTAAAACATTACTTTCACTTTATGTTAAGTCGTCAACAGTGTAATACTTTAGATATAATGTAAGCCCAAGATGTGTGATGCTACTCAGTGGGCGCAGAGCATTGAGTCAATGTAGAAAACTGGTTCCTCAACGTTGGCCCTGTAGTCCACTTAACGCTCTGTACCCCTCCCCCCCCCCCGCCCCGAGCTATTCCCCGTGAGTGGCTCCCCATCTGACTCCCCATGAGCTGCTCCCTGTCTGCCTCCCCATGAGCTGCTCCCCATCTGACTCCCCATGAGCTGCTCCCCGTCTGACTCCCCATGAGCTGCTCCCTGTCTGACTCCCCATGAGCTGCTCCCCGTCTGACTCCCCATGAGCTGCTCCCCGTCTGACTCCCCATAAGCTGCTCCCCGTCTGACTCCCCATGAGCTGCTCCCCGTCTGACTCCCCATGAGCTGCTCCCCATCTGACTCCCCATGAGCTGCTCCCCATCTGACTCCCCATAAGACTCTCCATAAGCTGTTCCCCATCTGACTCCCCATGAGCTGCTCCCCATCTGACTCCCCATGAGCGGCTCCCCATCTGAGTCCCCATAAGCTGCTCCCCATCTGACTCTCCATGCGCTGCTCACGTGAGCTACTCCCCATCTGACTCCCCATGAGCTGCTCCCCGTCTGACTCTCCATGAGCTGCTCCCCGTCTGACTCCCCGTGAGTGGCTCCCCATCTGACTCTCCATGCGCTGCTCACGTGAGCTGCTCCCCATCTGACTCCCCGTGAGCTGCCCCCGTCTTTGACTCACCTGTGGCACGCTTCCTCCTGTTGGCAGTGGTGGTTCCTGACCTACTCTCAATGTAGCCCTGGAAGGCTTTCTTAACGAACTCAGACTTCTGGGTCTCCATGGTCTGGCGGTCTGTGTCGGACACCTCTGACTTGAAGCCCATGTCCTCACGACGCTTGTCCTTGGTCTTCCTTGTCTCCATCATACTAGCAGCATCGGACAGGGCCTCAGCCAAGATGGACTGAGCAACAAGCGTAGGGAAACTCATCACAAATTACACAAAGCTTAGTAATATGAAGTGCTATTTTTTTTACCGAATGTATACATGCAGTTTATCAATATTTGGACGTATTCTCAAACATTAAGGACCAACTCTACCGGACGAACGGGTGGTGCCCATCCGTCCTAAATATAATATAATGTCAAGGTTCAGTCTTTACACACCTTGTTCATTGACGCTAGCATATCATCAGGGATGCCGCCAACCAAACCGGCTGCGGCAACGATGTTCTCGGAGTTATCCAGGACGGCTCTGTAAAGATTTTATTCATTATTTCACTAAGGTCCCGAGGAAGTTATTATTAGTTTTACAAAAACATTATTCTTGTGCCTATACATCCTCGACTTTTTATGCTTTTAAAGATGAGATATTCGCTGCACAGTCACTGGCATGGACAATAAACATGGTCTGGGTCCTCTTTCAGAATGACTGCCGTATCTGCCGGGGTACATAAATTAGGGTTTGACGATGACGATCAGGTTGATATTGCATTGTCGGCAACATATTTTGACGGCCCGGCAGATACGGCAGTTGTTGTGAAAGAGGACCCAGGTCTTTGGTGGGACGAAACATAAGTGACACGCAGGGAATGGCAATATTCAATAAAGAAAGACATTTTGGAACTTACGGATCCTTATCATTGGCGTTGGTCCACAAGGCCTTCTGTACCTTGATGTCACGGACCTTGTCGTTCATGGCCACCATATTGTTCTCCATGGCTGTCTTGTTGATCTTGGGGGCATCAGTTTCTTCTAGTCCACCGAACAGATTGCCGAGGTCACGGATATCGTTGTCATCCAGGAACTCTGAGTTACGGCGGTCCGTTACCTCGCTATTGCTATCACGTTTCTGCAAAGGAATAAATGAGGATGAAACTCCTTTTTACTTAATGAAAACATAATTGACTGTCTTATCACAATTCGCTATCAATCCAAAATTTAATTGAATCAGTGGTTGAGTGTACCATGAAGTAAATTGATCGCAGGTCGTCCACTAGCCGATAGGATGACGTTTGTCGTTCGATTTTGTTTTGAATACAATAATACGTGTAGGCTATTTCCATTTAAAGCTGCTGTACTACCTCAGATATATAGATAGTTCAATTTCTGCATAGTTGTTAATTTAAGGAAATAGATGAGGAAAAATAAAATGCTTCTAGCATTCTATTCAGCACTTAATTATATCAACAAGGGAGTGCCATCTACAGGGATACACCTGTACTAGTAGACTGTGTTTGTGAGCTGAGCTATGGAAAACCTCCATGCTTCCCTCCACTCCCTACTGCCACCTGATGGCTTTGGTCAAAACTAAATATCCAAGCCCCTCCAGAATAGAATTAGTAGTTGAGATTTGAGTCCTGTCTAACATAATATTAAGGCTTTCTTGTCAGAATAAATGACAGATTATAAGAGGGAAAGGATTATACAATCATCTGAGAATCAAATGAGGAAAATGTAGGATTGAGAGTGGGAGGACGTATAGCAGCTTTAAGATAGCATGCAATGTATCCTTACCACGTGCTTCATGGCAAACCTCTTCAGACGCATCATCTCACCCTTGGGCTGGTTGTCCTGGTTTGCCTCTCCCACCTTACGGGCGACATCGGCACGGACAGTCTTGTTAAACCTCTCTAGGTCAGTGTCGCTGAATAACAGAAATACAATCAGGAATAAAACATGTGAAGAAGGCGGAGATTTAGATCAATGCAGATACTTCTCTTGAAATCAGAAATCTTCATCACAAGTTATCAAGCCTGTCTAGATCCCAGAATACTGTTATTTACTGTTAATTTACAGTTTGCAGCAATGCTATCAATTCTATACGGTCTACCTCATCTTTGCTTACTTGAAATGTTTCAGAAAAACTCCAACTTGTTCAATAACGGCGGAATCGTGTCCCTCAACTGCAGTCTGGTTGTCCATGTCCAGGAATTGACGAAGGCGCATGGAGATAGCACGTGTCTGATGGGAGAAGGCAAAACCTATTATTTTTATTATTACTATTATTATGAAAATATCTACTTAAAATGTATGGAAATTGAGTTCCTTCAAATAGGTATCCCAGTGGGCACAGTGTCAATGTTAATTCAACGTTGATTCAAAGTTGAATTGGATTTTGTGTCCACTGGGGTGCATGCATGTTTTGTGTTAAATACTTTTACAATGGACAGCATCAGAAGCTTTCATAAGGTCTACCAAGTTCACTGTAGACATTTACCTGACGATCATCCATGTCATCCTCGTGGTCAGCAAGTTTCTCCATAACGGCCTTCATGTCACCATTGTCCGGCAGGTTCTCAAAGTCAGATGGTTCCATGCCTAGAGCGGCAATACGGCCCCAGCTCTTCATGCAGGACAGGGTGTAGTTTGTGTTGTCCCTGGAGGGGGAGCCGAAGTGGGCACGAATCTTCTTGAACATCTCCTTAGACTTAAAATGGTAAATACAAGAGAATTATAAAAGCAGGATGGCGATCCTACATCACCGAGGAGAGATTCTAGTAAACAAAATGCCTTACTTCAGGTAGTTACCACTATTGGTACATTGCTTTTGGTCAAAATGCACAAACTGACTCTTTTACAGATACAGGAATATTAATTTTATATAAAATGCTATAGTGGATGAGCTAAGATTGAAGAAGCTTGAACATTGTGTGAAGCTCAATTAAGGTGTTCAGCATTCCGTTCAGCAACAGATGAAGGCAATACACTAATGTTCATATCTATGTTTTGCTTACCTGTGCTTTGTCTGGCTTCATTGTGGGGGCAGCGTCAGAGGTGCAGGCAAGGCCCAGCTCCTCCAGGGTAGCTTCCTTAAGGTCTTCCGGTGAGATACACTTAGACATAAGCTTACCCATCTTCTTCAGGTTAGCCTTGCCAGATGAACGAACCTGCCCGACAGGAAGATGATTAAGATTAAAACCCAGCTAGATTCAGATTCTTGGATTTAAAATACAAATTTCTTGAATTTGATACTCTGTATCTGGACATATGACTATCATAACCCAGGAATTGTTCAAGATGGTATATTCCAATGATTAGACCTAAATGAAAATATAGCTCGATCAACACTCCAGAATATCAGAAATGCAAATCATGTCCTGACCAATCATCTGGTCTTGGCATCAGATGTGTGCAGTCAAGAAGAAAGAAGGATCCCCACTCCCTCTTGCAGAGCAGTAGTTCTGTGTGGCTTCTCTGAAGTTCTATCCTAATGTATGTCTCTGACCTACCTTCTTGACGATGGCTCTGCACTGGCTAACATCAAAGTCCATCTCAGCGATATCGGCAATGGCATCCCCAATGGCAGCGTCTGGCATCTGGTCGAAGTCCTCGGGCTCCAAGCCGACGATGAGCTTACCAAATTCACGCACCTTGTCAGCAGTGTATGAGGTTGGCTGATAAATAGAGAACACAAATTGTCACGCCACAAAACCCCTTATTATACCTTCATCGAATGTATTACGTCATATTACGTCATATTGCGTCATAATTATGATTTATGATTATTAATATTTATAGCTATTATTATTTGTAATACGCACAATACTTTATACATATTTTCAATCCATATGTCCATCAAAGTACACCTAGACGTCAGACATACCTATTACTCATTAAGCCAAGCCTAACTTGCCCCCCATACATAACTAATCCATAGATCACAAGCATACCCTTATCCCAGGGACAATAGGTAACTGTCAGCCCCTCCAGACGACAAGGCACCGACCGGTCACCTATACACAAACAAATGAACTATATGTTGACCCCAAGGATTAACTGTCAGACACATAAACAATGCTACAACCTGGACACCCTTAATCAGTGCGGCATCGCCAGGCCACTTGAGCCGGCTGGAGACCACCTGGAGGTGGGCGACAAAGCCCCCACGTGTGCATGCTACTTATTATTCAATCTATTACCCATAATGCACTGGACTCAGGCTCCCCACCCGCGGTCCAGCGCACGCCACATGTTAAAGCCATGAATATATAATTATCCAATCAAATGTCAAATATATGTTATCCAATGGAAACCACTGTTACATCTACTTCCGGTCACATGGGCTCCTCCTCTACCTGCCGGGCACCTGTACTTAAGCCCCGGGCAGCTAGAGGGAAATCAGTAATCATCAAGAAGCCATCTCAGTAACCACCGACTTACCATCTATACTGAGCCCTAGTGACTGGTACTCTGATATTAATATTATTATTAATAAAAGATACCAAGTACCGAAACTGACGTCTCATCTCATCCTTACGCCCTCATTGATGTGGACGGGGATTTTCCCTGCCACAAAATATCACGACTCAGAATGGGAAGGATAAAATTATCATTCACAGGCAAAGAACAACTTTCATCGCTAATCCCCCCTAAAAAATCGTGTATTTTTGTCATACATGGAGTTAGCACTTTCAGTAAGTATTGTCACAGTAAAACAAAATTGGATTAAGACAAAAAATGAGGAACCCATATATTTGAATCAGGATATTTCCGACAACATTTCAAATTTACTTACAGTTCCCTTGATCTTGTTCATCAGCTCTTTGGCATCTCCCCGTGGGAAGGACACATTGGCCAGGGTGGTGAGAGCTCCACTGACGGCGTCAGTTGGCAGGTTCTTGAGGTACTCCTTACCCATACCCTGCATCAGGTGTCCCATCTTGGCCACCTTGCTACTGTCTAGGGCAGTGGCATCGCTGAACTCACTCATCTGCTTCATGCGTCTTCCCAGCTCGGCGGCCTATGGATGCAATGAGTAGCTTTAATTGCTTTCCTTAATTAATCTATATCTAGACTATTAGTTCCAAGCTAATCCAGAATTTTAATGTGGGGAAATATTGATGTATTCCTGTTGAGGTATGTTGACATTTTCAAATTGCGGGATGATTTTGGGAAGATATTGTATACATCTAGGTTGAATAACCAATTTCAAAAAAGAAAGCAAAACATGGATCTAGTACACACCCCACGCTTGTCGCTCTCTCGTGCACCGAGGTCATCCATGGCACTAAATAAAACTGAGTCACTCAGATCCTTGATCACCTTCGGGTTACCACGGATGTACTGGTCAGCGCTGCCATGTGAAAAGAAAGGGAAACCATACTATTTTATCAGATGCACTGGTTGGAGCGATGCGAATTTAAACAAAGGGGTTAGCACAGCTATATAGGCTGTCCGTCAACCCTAGATCTCTGCTCAGCATGAATTATTTCTGGTGCTTTATGTATAACTCCACTGTGGCAATGTTGGAGGTGAGACAATTATTTTAGAATAATACAGGAAATATTGTACTTTCGCCTACAAAATCGAATAGTGTATAAGCTATATTTTAGCTTACTTCTTGACATCATCAGCGGACCAGGCCGCGGCATTGTCCTTGCCCAGACTCTCTACAAGCTGACGGCCGGCTGCGGCCTTCCTGCTAGGGTCGTCGTAGGTCATGTCCTTAAAGCTGCCGGCAGCGGCCCTCATCTGTACCAAGAGACATGATCACCATGTTTGTTTCATACTAACACATATTTAATATTTACATATAGACAACTTTTGAATTAACTATTTTAGAATATGCCCAAGTAAGCATGAAATTAACAGCCATAATCTAGCAGCAATAGCAACAGCGTTCCTACGTTATCTTACCACGAAAAAAGAATTCTCATGCTTCAGTATCAAAGTATTAGTTATGAAATATTATATCAAAAGGGAGAATGGTATTTCCAAAGGCTAGCACATATGACTTATTGCAATGCAACTTGTTAAGATAACGGTTCCTACATTAGCCTTGGGGATACGGCGGAGAGTCTCTGGCTCCATTGATCCAAGCAGAGATCCCATAGACTCCAGGGCAGACTTGTCCCATGCGTCAGGTTCTCCAAAGGCCTCCTTCAGCTTGGTCTCCATGGCCCTCTTCTCGGATTGCTTCTTCATGGAGCCTGCTGCCTGTTTCATGTCTCCATTGCTCACCCTGGAGGAAGAGGAGGAGTTCAATAATTAGACCTTGGACCCCGAAATTAAACCTCAATACTTGACTGAAGGTTATATCTGAATCTGAAGTGTATTGTGATGTCTATTAGCATCACATCTGACTCATTTTGATAAATATTTCAATACCAATGAATTATATCACAACAGAACACTTCAACAGACTAAACTACAGAAAAGTTATTGCACATATCGACCTTCAATTCAATTCAATTGACTGTAAACCCAAGGTATTATCACATGCATGTACTTACAACGTCCTCATCGTTGAGGCATCAATGTTCTTAAGGTCATCGGCCTTGACAGCGCCGGGCATCTGACGGAGAGCGACCGTCCAGTCGGATTCAGACCACGTGTTGGTGGGCTTCTCTTCACGCATCTGTTTCATGGCTACTTCAGCCTCACCACCAGTAGGCTTGAACTGTAACATAGATAAAGATACTGATAAAACTTAGAAATTATTGTAAGGAAATGTATATCAATTTGTCCATAATTAAAAATAAATAAATAATAATATAGGACATCAACAGCATTGGTATTCTATTAAAAGCAGCTAGGGAGTAGCACCACCAAATTGACATTCCAAATCGACACTGTTGAAATTAATTTTGAACCTTTCAGTGACCAATAGGAAATTCACCAGTGATGTATTCAAGCATCTTGCCGACCCTGCTAGGTTGATATACTCCCAAAGGGTCGGTATAATGCAACCATGCAGCCTCGGCAAGTAGACTCACCAGCGCTGTATTAATGCATCATAACACATTAAAGTACTATATTGCCCTTACGCCAGCCGTCCACTGGCTGATGGAATGGGCTTTTTCGGCCGATTTTTTGTTACAAAACTTTTCAAAGAAAAAATCGACTGACAAAACTCATTCCATCGGCTAGTGGACGACCGTAGATACAGGTTTAAAGTATCAGAAGATGGCTTACGGTAGGGTCCCGCTTCATGGCCTGCACACAGTCGGCACCCTGAGCCTTGAGCCTCTTCAACATTTCCTGGTCAGCACCACCTTTAATGGCACTCTGACACAGGGTGTCACGGTCGCTCTCACTCATCTGTCGGACGGCGTCACCAAGGGCCGATGGCTATAGAGGAAATAGTATGAACTTATAAATGCACATGTATACCATAAACATTGATCATTGTGATAGTGCCATTGGCTGATTAGCTATTCCTTGAACATGCATCATAATCTTGTATATACTTATTATAATGTACATGGTCATGGGAGATACCGGGTAATCATCATGTAGGTGAGATCAGAATAGCGGCAAACTTGTAATTGGATAAATTGAATACTTACATCGATATTCTTGAGTTGTGATATGTCCATACCATCCCTCCTTGAATCTAGTTCAATTCCTCCTGGCATAATCTTCTTATCGCCAACAGTCCTCATGCCAACTATAAGGAAATACGCATCAAAATGTCATATTATTCACCCTTATGCCACGGCCTATGACGTCAGGCTGCACAATGCAGAGGGTTTTATGATTTTGTTTAAACAAAGTAAACTGAAAATCGATTGATACAATGAAATCTCTTTTTTTCATACACATGTTTCAAATGTAGATAATATGTAAAGGTATATTCTATGTATATCTCTGGTCAATACTATAAAATCCTATTACAAATTCAAGGTGAAATAATCTCACATATATCCGGAATGGATATGTAATTAGGGCCTCAGAATTAAAAGGTCAAGATGTGATTACTTTTAGACCATGGGGACCACCCACCTTAATATCAATTATTAGTGTATCAGATTGTGTCAGTGGAGCTTACCCTTGGGTAGTTTATCCAGGATTAGGTCTCTCATTCCGGACGGAAGTGCTGCCTTTTGACGATCAGACATGGCGCTGATTTGGGAGGTGGAGAGACTTCCAAGCTGCTCTTGGCTGAGCCCCTTGAAGATTAAGTATTGTCACAATTAGACTAATATTTGAATATTAACTTTGTAGCCATATTGTTGCAGGTAGCAATATCACCTTACATAATATGAAAACGCACAGTATGCGTTTAAGCAGAGAGATAGAGAGAATCCTTTCGGTTTGATCAACTTGCATTAGACAAATATATTTCCCTTTAGATGCCGCGGGAAGTGTATCTACTTCATGTAACACTTTGATGGAAGATCCGGTTTAGGACTAGGAGTGTTATTAACAGATTTGGCAAATAGAACTTATACTTACGGCCATTTTACTAGGGTCAATCTTGGCGAGAACATCAGGGCCAATGCTTCCCAGTAGTTTGGATGGCAGAGAACGGACATCACTTTCTTCCAGACCAGCTGCATGAAGGGAATACACATCATGAGGTCAATAGTGGGGGACAGCCAGTTGTTGGGATAATATCATAAATACCACAGTAACCTTTGACAAGATAGACGTGATAAGAAAAAATGATTTACTTACAAACAACCTCTCCAAGAGAGCTAAGAGTGGATTTGTCCCAACGAGAGGGCTCTCCGAAGGCAGTCTTGGCCTTCTTGGCAAATGCAGACGTCTGAGCAGCATCGCAGGATAGTTTACCTACAGATGCAGCGGCTGACCTGAAGGTTAAATATTATACATGATATGAGAACAGATTCTTTTTTTTTTATTTTATCATAATTTGAGTGACAATGACCCCTACTGTTATCTGTTATAAGGACTACATTAATAGCTTGTCTCTGAATCTCAAAGCAAGAACTTTACTGTAAAGCCAGTCGTCCACTGGTAGATGGAATATTTCGTCTTCTGATGTTTTTTTGGATAAATAATACAATTGTTAATAAGATTCCATTAAACCTAGCATATGAATATTGTATAATTTACCCAAATTAAACAAAAAGTCGTCCGACAAAAACCATTCTTTCTTCAATTGGCAATATTGCTTTTGCGTGGAAAGATTAAACTTAGCCAGGTTGGGAGGCTGTACTGGCCAGACCTAATACCCTAACATCTAAATGAAGGATTTTATATCCATCTTGTCAGATGTTGCACAGAACTTACCTGAAGGCTTCTACGTCAAGCTGGTCAATGTCTGATGCTTCAGCTCCACAGGCGAATTTACCCATAGCCATGAGATCATCACCGGTCACATTTTTGAGATTACCTCCATGGGCCTTGCGCACCATAGTCCTGAAACCAGCCTTGAGCTGCCAGAAATATAATTTGCTGTTAATTATGAAACTAATGTAAGTACCCAGGAGGGAAGGTGACAGGTAAGGCCAATCTCCTCTTGTTGTTCTATATTTCAGATTTATTGACATCCATCGAAACCTAAAATTTTAACTTTCAACAAGATTACGTGAGGAAATTAGAATCATTTTATTTTCCAAAGGATAGGATGTGCGTTGATAAACAAAAGACATGTTACCTGGTCTGGACTGAAAGATCCTGATTCGCCCATCTTGGAGAGCAGGGAGGTGGAGTTGATTTCCAACTGTTCGATTTCCTGGTTGCTAAGACCAGCGGCAATAGATCCAGCACGTCTGATATCTTTGGAAGACCAGTCACTGGGGTTGCCAAATGACTAGTGTGCAGAAAAAAAGAGTTACCTTATGAATGTGGACATGTCTTATACTGGAATTTCAGGTAGGGTTTTTCCTAATGGCCACAGTCCACTGGGGAAGCTCGGCCGAATAAGCCCATACAGTTCCTAAATAACGTCAGCCCTTAGAGCCCAGTGGACAGTGGCCATAAAATGATATTACAAACCGATGTGTTTGACCTCTCTTTCTTATCGTATTCATAAACGTTTACAGTAGTACAAGGATTACCTTCTTTGCCTTTGAGGCAAGTTTTCCCAGTTGTTCCCTACTCCACTTGGAGTTGGCGCCAAAGGTCTCAGCGCAGTCACTAAAGTCGGTGTCACTGAGGGACTCAATTTGGTCGGTGGTAAGAATATCCACGTTGCTCTTCAAAGCCTGGACGTCCTGGCATGTGATGGCTCCTGGATGATATAGAATGGTGATTATCACATTTCAATGTAATTACTGCTATAACAACTGGCTATACTTAAGACCATTATCTGTTGTCGAGAGCTTCTATAGGGTCTTCAAAATAAGACACCAGGAACACCAGAGACACACATGGTGACCTACCATGTATTTAGGCTACTCAAAACTTCTTACAGAGACACATACGATGGTAGTAAAATTGCAGAGAAACATACGATGGAAGTAGAATAGCCATTATGTTATTGAGCTTTGAAGTCCCTGACGTACCTTGCACCTGTCGCTTGCTCCTTCCTGAGGACTGGCTCTTGATATATCCCCCGAAGGACTTCTTGAGCATAGCCTTCTTCTGACTGTCCATGGTCTGTCTGTCAGCATCGTCAATCTCCTTTGAGAAACCTGCCTTGTCACGACGCTGGTCACGGGCCATCTTTTTGTCCAGCATATCAGCAACATCGGTCATGGCCTCACCAAGGACAAGCTAGGGGAAC
This sequence comes from Harmothoe impar, assembly GCA_947462335.1. Taxonomy (NCBI): domain Eukaryota; kingdom Metazoa; phylum Annelida; class Polychaeta; order Phyllodocida; family Polynoidae; genus Harmothoe; species Harmothoe impar. The sequence continues at coordinate 29,290,888 of OX381706.1, read as the reverse complement.
AGAGCGAGTGATTAGATGATAGAGAAAGACCACATACAGAAATATTATTCTGAAGAAAAAACTTCCAGCAAAAAAAAATCAATTATTGTATGCACAAGGGGTGCAAAAACATGAGGAACATGATGAGAAAATATAACTATCAGATAAATCATGTTATAAATATAGAGGCAATCATTTACCAGCGCTATCTGCCTTGCAAATGAATCCAATCAGAACAGACTTATTCTCATCTGAGAAAGGTAATTGATAGGAAACTATGTTTCCTCTGAACTCATGGTTTTGCTGCAATACCTTCAAGTTTGGAAATACCTCGAAAAACAGAAACTTACCTCATCGACAGAGTCAAGAACTCTCTGTTCTAGGCCGCCGGCTAGAGCAGCAATACTGACAATGTTCTCACTCATACTGAAGAAGGACCTGCAATATTTACAAACATTCATCAGACTTCAAGTCGCCAATTGTACAAACTTCGATCTTTTGGTAGAATACTTCTAATTGGAAAAGCTTGTTATCATGAGTTAACTAGAATTGCACCATTCAGATCCCCTGGTCAGATCTACAAATTTGGATGAATTGTAGATGTTGCCAGCAGTCTGTTTAGAATATCATGAATAGCACTGTTTTTATTCAAAGGAGATAAAGTTCTCAAAACAATATAAAATGACTTGAGATGCTTACGGATCCTTTGCCTGTGCGTTCTCTACCAAGGCCTTCTGCACACCCCGATCCCTGACCTTGTCGGCCATGGCCGCCATGTTGTTCTTTGTGGCAGTCTTGTCCATCTTCATGACGTCGTTCTCCTCCATGCCCCCGAAGGCATTGCCGAGGTCACGGATATCATTGTCATCCAGGGTTCTAGAGTTACGGCGGTCCTCCACACGGCTAGTATCATCACGTTTCTGAGATGGATAGAGAATACCTTTAGTCTTCTACTAATGGTTAGGTCGACTACAAAATCAAGTCATTTGGCATAAGTCTCAACTGCATTCAGCCTGTTCAGCGCACCACATAGTCTACTGAGCAGAGCAGTTTTACTACAGCTGATACATCAAAAATCCACTTTGAAATTATTAAATAGGTATTTACCAATGTCTGGAGCCTTTCTCAAAGGGAACAATTACTATAGTCATGATGTATATTCAGAGCTAATATGAACAGTTCCACATAATTGTATCACATACCACATGTTTGAGTGCAAAGTTCTTAAGACGTCTGAGTTCTGACTCGGGCATGCGCTCGGTAGTTGCGTTGGCAATCTTACGTGCCACTGTTGGTCTCATGCTAATGTCAATTTTCTCGAGGTCAGAGTCTCTGGAAGAGATGAAATAAAAAACGACTTGAGATAAATCTAAGCAGAAAGTTATATGCAAGGAATCTTACCCTTTCAAGAAACTACCCTGAGAAGTCTTTTTATTTATCAAATGATGCGATGAGGTATACAATTCAACAATTAAGTGCTCACGTGAAGTGCTTCATGAAAACTCCAACGCGTTCAATGGTGGCCTCGTCAATGGCAGCAGCCTGCTGAGGGTTAGTCAGGTTCAAGGACTCTTTGAGACGCCTGGAGATTGCCTGTGTCTGTTAAAATGATAATTTATAACAATTTGAAATTTTTGATTGGAAATCTGTATATCTGGAACGCAAATTCACTTTCGGTTTACTGTAACATTACGACAGAATACTAATAAATTCCAAAAATAAAGTGAGAAATCTCACCATGCATATTACAATCTGGTGTGCAATAACTTATCTCGCTCGTCTTGCCAGAATAAACAATTTTAAGAAAAGACCTTATTTACCTGGGCATCATCCATATCGGGTTCAAATTCGGCAAGCTTCTCTAACACTGACTTCATGTCACCGTTGTCTGGCAAGTTATCAAAGTCAATTGGTTCCATACCGAGGGCAGCCACGGGGCCCCAGTTCTTCATACATGCCAGGGTGTAATTAGCGTTAGTCTTAGATGGTGCACCAAACCTTTCCTTTATCTTCTTGAACATTGTTGCGGCCTGAAAACGAAAAAAGGCACTTATATTGATAGTCCCTAATATGACATCCTCACAGTTCTTGAAATCTGTATAATGTCATGATTGCAAAGGTGGGAGCAGCTTGATGGCAAGTTTGATAAAGGTCCATACCTGGGGGGCATCAGGGTTGAAGGCAGGAGGGGTGTCAGAGGTGCAGCCCAGTTCCAGGTCATCGATGGAGGCATCTTTCAAGTCCTCAACTGTCATGCACTTCTTCATGAGCTTGCCCATCTTCTTCATTAGGTTTTTCTTGCCCTTAGCCTGAAAATTACATACAATTTTTCAACACCTGTTATCATAAAAACAGTGGTTAATACAATGTCCCTGGCATGCAATGCGTTATTATTGAAATATTCCAAACTGTATTGTAGAGAAAGCTTACATTGTATCGTAACAGTGTTAAGAAATGATCAGCTCAATTCACAAATATTAATTTGTTTGTGTGCGGTAATTATAAGCTGGTCGTCCATTGGCCCACAGAATGGGGCTTGTTGGCCAATTTTTCATTTCAATTGAATGCAGTATGAATATACTAGGTTTAATACATTATATAATTGTATCATTTTACCCAAATAAAACAATTCAAAACAAGAAATCGGCCGACATAACTCATTCCATCGGCCAGTGGAGGACGGGCTTTATAAATCCAATAGTCCTACCTTCTTGACCAGTACACGACATTGGCTAACTTCAAAGGGCATGTCGGCTAAGTCCTCCATGGCACTCTCAATGACGTCATCTGGGATCTGCTCCAGGTCCTCCTCATCCAGCCCAGTCACCAGGTTACCCAGTGCACGGAGCTTATCCCCGGTGTAATCACGCACCTGGAGGAGCAACGGGAGGACATACAGGTAAATAAGCATAGCACCACAGATTCTACACAGATCTCCAGATAGATAACTACAGCAACACAGATTCTACACAGATCTCCAGATAGACAACTACAGCAACACAGATTTTACCCATATCTCCAGGTAAATAACTACATAAACACAGATTCTACCCATGTCTCCCGGTAAATAACTACATCACCACAGATTCTATCCAGATCTCAAAGCCATTAACAACCACACATTCTACCCACCTCTCCAGGTAAATATTTACCACATATTCATTAACACCAATGTGGTTAATATATTATTATTCTATCATGTATATCGAGATATAATGCTATTGTAGGCTAGAAGTGCCACCCCTACAACTTTATCATTGAGGAAATAGGCTATTATTATTGCAGTTAACTCTTAGCTTAAGTATAAATTAGCTGATCCCGCTGGAATATTATTATACACGACATGTGCCGTAAAATATACCCAGGATAAATAAACCTAATTACAACAACAGGTAGCTTACATTTCCCTTGATCTTGTCCATCAGCTCCTTGGCCTCTCCACGTGGGAAGGACACGTTCCTTAGGGTGGTGATGGCGTCCTGCACGGCTTTTTCGGGGAGCCTTTTAAGGTAGTCTCCTCCCATACCCTTCATCAGGTGCCCCAGCTTCTCCACCTGAGCACCGTCTACTTTGGTAGGGTCCCGGAATTCTGCCATCTTCTTAATGCGTTTTCCTAGAGGAGCAGCCTGGAAAAATGATTTTAGTGGGGTCATATTGATTTTTTGAGACCCCGTTGTGTTCAATGTAGGCAGTCAGATATATTATAATCTAATGTGTTTGAATTATTTAGGAATAGTATGGGAAACTAGGAGGTGAAACGATGCATCCTATATGATTAATTGGTGGTGAATATTGTAGATGTAATTATTATTGTCTGGTAATAACAATAATCGTTGCTAATCACATATAAATACACCATGATCTACTTAGTAGACCAGTGGGGGACAGAGAATGTCATCAAAAGACTGAACCAGCCTAGTATTAGGGGGGGGGGGGTATAGAAATGCCCAAGGAATTTACTCAATATTTGTGTATTCTATAGGGATCATTCAACCCAACCCCTGCTCGGAACATTTGGTTAAGCACAGGCACCTTGTTGTGTAGATTTAATGGGGAAAAGACCACTTAAAGTCTTAAAGCTACATCCATGTGCATGACAAATATGCAAATGGCCCCCTCTCAGTTTCACTATTACTAGTATTACGTGGCCCACATCTACTCCCTACGCATTGTGTGTTGACTTACCCCAGCCTTATCGGTGGGCCGGGAACCAAGGTCCTTCATGGACTGTTCGAGGGCACTGTCCGACAGTTGGCTGACGATTTTCGGGTTCTTTCTGATGAACTGGTCGGCACTGTGGGCAAAAGTAGTATATTTATTTACTGGGAGGTATAATTCACAATTGTTATAGATCACACATGTACTAAAGGGTGAAGGATATGAGGAGTGTTCATATTGGGGGCTTTGTGGGTAGCAAGAGGACATAGAGACAGTCTATGGGCTATTGGGGGACACTGAATTGACCACTGTTGGCCAACCCTCTTGATTTTCTTTGTATAAAGTGAGTTACACTGTCTAAGTTCAATATGTGTATCCAGAGTAACTATTGGGGGAGGTTCAGTCGATTCAACAGCACTGCACACATTACGTCTAACTTATATAAATATCCGACTTAAATGTGAACAGCCATGCAGAAAGGATGCCCCATGAAGGGGTTGTAGGTCATCCTTTCTACTTGACTGCTCAACATGCAGTAAGAAAGGACAACTTTCCATTTCAAAGTTATGTGTGAGTTGGCTTTTGCAGAATACACATGACGTTGTATGTAATGTTTACATTATGCAAACATCTTATATTGTGAGATTCACAAGACAATTATTTTTCAAATAGTGTACGTTTAAACTGCAGTATTTTGAAATTCTGATTACATAATTGCCAGTCGTGCCAAAGAAACGTTCAAAAACTTTACCAGCAATACGCATTTCTTTTTAAGAATCTCACATTCTTGCAGCATTATTCTCTATAGTCTGTATATATCTAATTGTTGGGTATATTATTATTGGAACAACAGCAGGCTGTATACTTATATCATGGATATATCGTATGGTATATTTTGCCGCTCACAACTAATATTCTGTCATAATAGGCCCGTGTCCACTAGAATATATAAGACTGTTTTGACATGGAAAAACACGTTTTGGCGCCGACAAAAACATGTTTTCGGCGTCAAAACAGTCTTACATATCGTAGTAGGCCTAATGTGAATCAGTGTGCCATTTGGTCTATTCATGAATAATGTGCGTGTTTGGTTCCACCAAAGGCTCGAATAACGATCAGTAACTCGATCGTTACCATGCGATGGCTGTTTGCTGAGGCTTATTCTTTGACCAAGTAACATGCAACCGATGGTCGAGCGTTCTGAATGCCTTGAGGGCAGGCATGAGTGTAGCCCCCAAGTAAATTAGTGCGAGGTTGTGTCTCGACCTTGGGCATACCCAAGCCAACCCAATAGGGTTGGCTTAGGTATGCCCTAATGCTTGCATATACTCGCCCTATCTCGCCGGGCCTTTTTACTTACCGTAGGGTATTTAACATATCTAGTGTTGTGACTGTCTAAAGCATCATGATCATTTGGCGTCACGATGCACTACTGTATACAAATATGGGGCATCATGCTCCTTGGGATCTATAAGCCCCTTATGGTCTCCACGAGGCATAAATTCAGCTCTAGCTAGTTACTCTCCAGGACTGCATTCATGCATTATGATGACAAAGAATGCATTGAAACACCATGCTGCCTATAAAGGGTTAACATTATATAACATATATTACATGTGTGAATTGCAGATAAGAGCTACCGGTACTTTCTAGAGCTACTTACTCCTTTACTTCATCAGCCGTCCACTGGGCGACACGGTCCTTGCCCATGCCCTCCACCAGCACACGTCCAGCAGCACTGCGCTTACCGGCGTCATCAAACCGGACGTCACGAAGAGATGCCATGGCCTCCTTCATCTACAACCAGAGAGCAGCTTTTAAGAATGTTAGAGCCTGAGTGAGCAGTTCTGCATGTTAGAGCCTGACTGAGCAGCTCTCCATGTTAGAGCCTGGGTGAGCAGTTCTCCATGTTAGAGCCTGAGTGAGCAGTTCTCCATGTTAGAGCCTGACTGAGCAGCTCTCCATGTTATAGCCTGAGTGAGCAGTTCTCCATGTTAGCCTGATAGGTGATCTGACAGTATAGAATGCATTATCGTACATTATCAATATACTGTTAAGTCATTTAAGATGACATTAATGGGAATTAATTAATATATGCGTACCTTCTCCTTGGGGATCTTTTCCAGGGTGTCGGGACTCATGGATCCCATCATGTCACCCATCTTCTCAATGGCAGCCTTATCCCAGGACTCTGGCTGACCGTAGGCTCCCTTCAGTTGGGCCTCCAGGGCGCGCTTCTCAGATGGTCCTTTCATTTCTGCAGCAGCTCTCTTCAGATCACCATTATCCATCCTGCAGCAGAATATACCACATAAATACCAAGTCAGTCTTTCCTTTATTTGAATACGTTTATTGTATTTTATTGGCTATTTGAAAATAGTGTGGTCGAAACACAGTGCCGTAAGAGTCTTAAATACAACAATTTTTTAGTTTATGAATGGTAAATTATCAGCAGAACTCACGGGCAAGGCTGATTATTCCCCAGTCATAAATGAGTCTAATGTATTTAGGGAAGAGTGAGGTATTATATGTTCTGTAAACTATGTGTACTGTTTTCTGATAATCTTGCCACGCGTTGAAAAATACGTTTTCAAATTTCATTTTAAATTTTGTAATCAATGATTGATATCTCACATTCTTCTCATTTGCTCTGGCCTCATGCTCTTGATGTCCTCAGCACCGATGGCGGTGGGCGCCAGGCGGAGGGCCGTCTCCCAGTCAGAGTCATCCCACTGCTCTGTCGGCTTGGACCTCTTCATCTGGGTCATTGCAGTTTCAGCCTCGCCCCCTTTGGCAACAAACTACAATGAAGACTCAATGCGATTAGACAGAGAGATGGGGGTGGGGACGTGGTGTACATGTATATTGATTGCATTTGGCAAATGATGGAAGATTGCAATGGTAATTTGATTTCTGAACCGTTCTGGCTCATTTTGAAATCTGTCCAGTTTTTCAGTGGGCCAACAACATTAATTGTCTATTACCCGTATTGAAGGAAGAATTTGCTATATTATTAGATTCTGATGACCATCGTTAATGTAACCAACCCCAGTTAGAGTATGTCATTACACAATTTCCGCATAAACCAATCATGGTCCATGTATCCTTAGTAGGCCATGTCCTTTTTGTTGGGGGTTGTGGGGTTTAGGAATAGTTTATTGTCATCCACAATATTACAGAGTGATTATAGACAATCTTCGGAATCCTTTATGAGGAATCAATCAATATACCCATGCCCAATTTAATGAAAAAACTCCTCAGCTCTAACTATGTTTATGCATTAGGCTACTCCGGTATATGGGTCTCTAAATACACGCTCTGGCCATATCAGGTAACGAGTTATTGATGACTGATAAATACCATAAAATCTGCTCACAGGATATCAATTATATGACGGTCATGACATTACATGTCGCGCGCAGGCTACTACTATGTCCAGCAATTGGTCGATATGCTGGATGACTTCAGGTACTGGGAACATGTACACTGGCAAGCTGAATGTATGCTCCGAGCATCCATTCAGCGTGGTTTCTCACACAGCTGGCTCAATATAGCCTTACTTCCAACATACCTCTAGTATTCTGTTCAATATGTTATGATGGCGGCGCCTAGCACCACTGGCTTAGCAAACAGACCCTGGGATATTTACTGCAGTCCTCTTACTAAGTTACTTCATGGTTACTCTGTGAAGGCTATATACAAAATACATATAATTAATGTGCTTAACTTTAATACATAGGGGAAAATATACATGGGCCTCTTTTTACCAGCAATGTGGAAAGATAATTGATATGCCTCTATTGTTAAATTCTTTATACTAAATGAGGCCTGAAAATGTGTTTCTTTTTAATCTCGGAAGCCATCTGGTCACATCTGGGAGATGTAAACTGACTAACCTAAGACGTCTAAAAAAGTATATGGATTTTGAATTGTCGTTATTGTTATATAAACAGATGATTCTCCCATGCTTTGAGTACTGTGATTTCATGGTAGAGAGTGGTCCAAATGATTTATGTAAAGAAATCCAAACACTACAAAACCACTGCCTTCGATGTTGTAAAGGCATTAGAGACCCTAGAATAATTAGTAGAACGGCGCTACATGCAGCATGTACCATTGAGAGGCTGCATGTCAGACGTAATCGGAATCTACTGATTATGATGTACAAGGTAAGCCGCAGGAAAGATTCTCTTGTGGTTCCAGCTCGTGTTCTGCGTAGTAATACGAAACTGATCCTCAAAGTGCAGCGTCCTAAAGGGCAGCACTATAGGGACAGTCCGCTGTACCGAGGATCCTTTAGTTGGAACAAGCTTGATGCTGAGGTACAAAACATGGTATCGCAGAAGCTCTTTATGCATAAATTGAAAAGTGTCTGAAATGAATGTTGGTTTTATGAGTCGGGAAATGTACTACTAGATAGACGCTGCTAATGCTAATGGTAACCGAAGTTGATGGGATGTAAAGCATCCTGTATGACTGTGCTGTGTGTGTTGACTATACTGATGAATGCTCAATAATTACCATTGAATATTGTCCTTTGATATATTTGACTATTGCTTTGTTGATATTGTTTATATTAATAACATTGTTGAAATTGGCTCTGTATGAGAGACGCGACTGAATGTCGTGGTACTGTGGTCAATAAAAAATTACCAAACTCAAACTCAAACTCATTTTGGACTTATTCTTTAGTTGATTTGATGGTTATGGATCAGAAGTCGGCACTGCAGTAAACGTGAGTAAATTTCCTGACCATTTTCAGACAAAAAAGAGAAAAGAACGCGGGCAACCTACTCTAGATTTTCAGGCCATGTAACCTGAAACAAGCCTCCTTCTTGTGCTTCTGCCAAGGTTGGAAACAGAGGCTGGTCATTATTTGGCCGTTATACTTGACTTGCAAAACGATTACTTGAATACCTGGCCATGTAATACCATAACACAAACTTTGACACTTTGGGCGTCAAGTGCCACTCATGAGTCTCGGATAATTGTCAAGGGCTTTGTTACAATGCCAACAAGACTATAGAGCTGTATATTGAGTGCACAATACTCAATGGTGTTATGATTTCCATCGACATAACTTTTGATGCACCACAATAATTATGTCAATCATCTCAGATCTCTGGCGTTAGTTCTGCTACCCAGTAAACATACACGCCTTTTGAATTGAGCATACATGTGCGGTTGTATGCAAAGCGCCAAGGGTCAGTATAAGGTGATGTTACGCTGTACTCCCAGTACAAACATGCCAAGTAAATGCACTGTTATACAAAATGCCCACCCCCCCCCCAACCGCCCAACGCTTCCCTAGTTGGCGAGGGCCATGACTGTAAAATCCCTATGACGTCAATTATCGTAACACAGGTCCTTTCAATCTGCTGAATTAAATGAATTACTATCTTCTAAATCTAATCTACTAAATTAGATAAAGCTCACTACCTTCTGGTTTCAACACTTACTACAACTCTTACAATAGGGATAGTTCTATATCAACAAGTTGGCAAAGCAGAACTATAGACCAATGCAGCAAGAAATGGCAAATTTTCAGAAAAGTTCTCGATAACGTGTTTGAACATTTCTGAAGTGTGACCAACTAATACATGAATATAACCTCAAAATCCTGCACTCTAATCTATACTATTTGAAAGATAATTATCCGTTGCATCTTATGACATAAAAATTCTCAAATGTAGCCATTACAGAAACGTTATCAGGTTTCCACGAAAACTAATGTCAACACAACTTTATTATGAGAAATTCACCCTTTATTGCTGCATTGGTCAAAAAGAAAAATAATACTATGATAACTCACCGCCGGATCCCTCCTCATGGCTGCCATGCAGTCGGCTCCCCCAGCCTTAAGCCGCCCGAGCATGGCGTCATCAGCTCCCCCCTTCATGGCCCTTTTACAGAGCTCATCACGGTCATTTTCTGACATGGTGCGCACTGTAGCACCCAACTGTGGTGAAGATAAGCAGCAAGATTGAGTCACATGTGGTACCGAAAATGAACTTTGAAATAATACATAATAATTATCTTCCACATGAGCCAGCCAGTCATTTTTCTCTTTTCATATACTGCAGTATTTATGTGTATTCTCTGCAGATTTTGAGATTCGGGTTAGTATGCATACAACCAATGTCGAGTTGGTATCTTCATTGTGATGACTAAAACTTCAGCAATACTTTGCTTAATTCATTGTATATGTGCCTCTCTGGATCAAACTATTCTCGATAATTAGATACAGGTTGGTTATAAAGGTTATAGCAAGACTGAGTAAAGGTAATTCGTGATTATCTAATAAGATGTGCTTTTCTTTCTGACAGTAACGAGGCATTTCTTGCGCATAACTTACATCCACGTCTTTGAGGTTGGCCATGTCCACACCCTCCCGTCCGCTTCCCACTTGGAGCCAAGCTGGTTTTGTCGACACATCTCCAGATGGTTTTGTCTGCTCACCTCTAGGTGCTTGTGTTATCGCTTCCTGCGTCTTTGCTACAAGACGCTGCTTGTCCTGTGCCCAGGATGCCGAGACTGCTAAATAAGACATTATGAAAACACTCCATTAGCCTTAGTTTGCTGTCTTTATGGACCAATTATAAGTTACTTTATTATGTGAGATTTTGTGATTGATGGTATAAAATTCAAGTTCTCATTGCTGGACTGATTCTATCCTGATTTTTACCAAGAATACCGTCTGGATTTAAAATCTCAGAAAGTTCCTATTAGTATTATGTGATGTTTATTGATAGTAGTCACAATTTTAACTGCATGTTATACAGTTCAAATCTCTCTCTCTCTCTCTCTCTCTCTCTCTCTCTCTCTCTCTCTCTCTCTCTCTCTCTCTCTCTCTCTCTCTCTCCATATATATATATATATATATATATATATATATATATATATATATATATATATATATATATATATATATATATATATATATATATAAATATATATATATATATATATATATATATAATATTTAAGAGTGTCAACATCTGTCTAATTCCTCGCCCCCTTTGGGCAATGGTATTGACATGCTTAAATCACATGGCACCTTAGCTGTTTCAACACATTGATTTACTCAATGTGGATCATCTTTAGGTGAAATGCACATTTAATTTCTTATAACGAAATCCCTTTATAACGAAAAGCTAGTAGAAAAATAGTTACGTATGTACAAGCATGTATAAAAAATACACGTGTGCCCTATAAGGGCTCAGGAGAGAGGTACGCTGTTTACGACGACAATCACCGATAACAGCTGATAAGACAAACACAGGGCTGTCCCCAGTTTGTACCCATCGTGCAATATCTTCTGGTTATCTTCAGGTTTAACCTGAACCAGCTATATTTAAAATGGGGGACTCACTAGGCATGTCTCTAGATTCATATGCGGTAGTTCCATAGACATACAGGAAAAAGAGATCAGGACTTACCCAGGGCTAGGAGAACGAGACCCACTGTTATGGCCTTCATGGTGGTGGTTTTATGTTTACGCGTGCCTTCACCACTGGAGTACAGGTCCCCTCCCTGCCTCTCTATACTGATCCTCCAGGTCCTCCCCACCACTAATATACCACCACCCGGCCCAGAGCCATACACATGCGCACTGGCACCACCACACATGTGTCAGGCTCCCGATGGCTCCAGCAGCTCCAGACTTACATAAACGCCTCACAACCTCCAGGGTATATTAATCAATATGGATAAACAGGGGGCCAGTATATTTGTTCGGTGACACCCCGTACCTGGTGGACGCTGGAGGAATGTGTGGTCCTCCAGTAAGGCTGCAGGATCAAGCAAAGTTCCCCTCTGTGTACCTGGAGTTTATATAAGAGGTGATACTATAGAACTTTTGCCTATTGACCAAAGCCACCGGGCTCATGACCATGGTAGAATTAACCAATGTTGACTTGAGCATGGCAGAGGAAGAAAGGGTTGTAAAGGTCGGCCTAACTGGGACAGTTTATTCTCACCCAAGTTTAAGGTTTGGCTAGGTCTGGAACAACATAAGGATTAAGGGTCACTGAACAGGGCAGTGTAACGTTTCCCATTATCACTTTAGTAATGCCATTTCTGTTTTACCTCCAAATACCCCCAAAGTTGTCTATGCCCTGAATTATATATGCTATATATTGTCGTCCTCAGTATTTATTTGTAATTGATAATAAACAGATTGTTTAAGAAGGATATATTAAACTGCAAAATTTTCATTGTCCTCTGTGCTAAAAGACAATTATTGATATGGAGTAGAGCAATCATCTACATTGCACTAGATATTCTTTTTTCTCCATGGCCTGTGACGTCATCAAGATATCTTTGAAACCATGTCAATGCACTGCCCGTTGGGTAGGTTTTGACGCATGCTTTGCACATGAAATGAATATAGAGATTGCGATATAGGTTATCTATATGTTCATATGCATGTTAAGGTAATGCTGAGGGTGTCAACAAATTACCTTAGTTCAAAGAGGGGGAAAGGGCTAACAAATCCTTTGCGCGCTTGCGCGAAAATCCAGCAACCCCACTACAGACCAGGTATACATGACGTCAGAAGGAACTCTACATGAATAGTACATGTAGTTTCTATAGGGCTTACAATGACATCCATGTATGCCTTATTGACCCTTAACGGGGCGAAATACATGAGGGTACAAGGGGGACAACATTGGGGCTACACCTCGTAGATCTTGCAGAGCAAAGCAAACGTTGCTATCAAAATTCTTCTATTGGTTGAAGATTTACTCACATGCAGTGGTCTCATTAGAGTCAAGCAGAAAACCAAAAGGAGTGGTTTGGAATAAAGAACACTGAACACTATAAGTACTCATTTAGGTTGTGGCTCTCGTTCAAACAGTTAAGTAAGGCCTGCCCCAAGAGTGGCCCCTGGATGCAGGCTTCACCATAAACAACGCTCTTGGTATTACAGAGAACAAGGTAATATTTAAATGGTTTACAGCTCTGGGATGAGTTAAATAAAGTTCACTGAGCCTCATACATGTTTCATGTTTCACGGCATGAAACGGTGATTATAGTTATGAATGTAATTTATAAGTTAGAAGTAGATTTCTGAAAGAGCGTGATATATCTAAAGTATAATCAATATAGTTGCTACAAATACGTCGTGAGAATGTTGTAACTGCCGTATCCAGGTTGTGAAAAAGGGAATTTCTGATTCATGTTTTGTGTCAAGATGTTTAAAATCAGATATCATATTGCTGGTAGTTTTGTGGGAATTCTATTTTTAACATGAGTTGTTACTCAGCACTGAAAATAATAAATAAGCTCCAAGAATCTTGTAAAATAACCTTAAATGATGTAATATTTTAGTGTAGGTTCAGTTCGATAGGACTTATCAAGGTGTGTTTTTAGTTTTGCGTTACTGATGGAATTTACGAGAGATTAGGACAAAAATGTTATATTCAGAGGAACGGAATGGTTTGTATACAGAAACCACAATGTGCAATATGTGCAAATTTCATTTCAAATATAGAACATTAGCACCAAAGACTTCTCAATCAAAAAGTACCTAAAGCATCTATGCGTCTTTCCCCCCGCTATTCTGCTACTCTGATGACCCCTGGTGGCTAATACCAGTACCGAAATACCCACCATTAAAGGCACATAACTATGCCATCAAGCTCACACCACATCTATTCCTCGGTTGGCTGTGCATTTCAACTCTTGAAGCGTTAGCTGGTGTTGCGCAAAGCTAGGGAAATGTTATCTTTATGTACATGGCTGTGTTAGTCATCATTTACACTATATCCGCTGTTATAAACTTAGAGGCAATCTAAGTTGAGTCAATATTCCCTAGGTATATAGTATGTCGGTAGCTTACGTAATTGGTGGCAGTGATACCTGCTACGACCAACACAAACATGTGAACATGAAGGCAGCACACTATAGGCTTGATAAGCATGTATATACTGATGTTTTAATTAATGTTTAGATGCTAAATGACCTGAAAGATGGCGTAGCTTTTAGAGAGAGAGAGGGAGAGAGAGAGAGAGAGAGAGAGAGAGAGAGAGAGAGAGAGAGAGAGAGAGAGAGAGAGAGAGAGAGAGAGAGAGAGAGAGAGGAAGAGAGAGAGAGAGAGGGAGGGAGGGAGGGAGGGAGGGAGTGAGGGAGGGAGGGAGGGAGGGAGGGAGGGAGGGAGGGAGGGAGGGAGGGAGGGAGGGAGGGAGGGAGGGAGGGAGAGGAAGTGGGTAATGAAGATCGATATATAGTGCAGCCTTCATGACTTTGTCCACAACCGCACCTATGCTGCTATGTGTTCAGTTGGTTTCATAAGTCTGTCCATATTTGACGGGAGGAATGCAGGATTGATTGGCTTGATACATGAATTATGTTTGTCCTGAAATCTTAGCTAATTCCGTTGTAGAAGGCACCCAAACATATAATGCAAGATTGCACGTAGGAAAGAGACCAGATTGGTGTGCATGTCCTGTGGGGGTAAATCTACAGTTTTCTATATTATGTTTAATATGCCAATTGACCAGCTTCAGTGACATTCGTAGGTGTCGCCCCTGTCATGGGGAAAAGGTCTAGATACATTAGAAACATAGCTTGTCACACAGACTAGTGGTCATCTTCAGATATGAAATGTCATATATTATTGCAATATAAAGGTTTTAAGCCGGGGTTACGGAGCCAACTTCTTTGCTAACCTAGTCAAGGTGAACTCCCGGTACATCCAGAGTCTAATGTTGCCTTAACACTAAACCATGATCATTGTAGGCCACTAAACGAGGAAATAGTAGATGTTTCAGGCAACTTGGTCTAAACATTAGGTAGGTAGGTCTGATTAAATATATTTGAAACCTCAGCTGAGATAGTAGCTATGTATCTATTTTCAGATAACAGTATTAACTCACAAATGGCAAGGTCAACTTACATGTGACTTCCAAGTGAACGATATGGGCATAAATATTGTAAAGAAATTAACAAAAAAACACGATATATCTCAATCTAACGTATTAATGAAAATTAACTCCACTAAAAATGGTTAAAGATGCCAGAGGCATTATGGACATCAAAACATATCAAATTCAATATCAAACCCGAATTTGCTGCTAGACCATGTCTAAGCCAATACCTTCTGTGGGAAATGTCAACCTTAGATAACCTTCTTTTATGTGAACGAAAGTGTAACATGTAAGTTATTGACCACTCCAACAACCACTGCACGTGGAGAACAAACCTGAGACCCAGTCCAATATGCACACAGGTTGTGATCAAACATTTATATACACTGGTTCGGGGTCACCTGCCTACATGGCTGAAGGTCATGTAATCATGCACACAAAATGGCACTAAATTAGAGGCGGTAGGATACATCAGAGCTAATCAATGGTTATGGTACTGTTACTGCTTAATTCTATGAGTCCGCCTGTTTCCTTTGACATGGAACTATGATCAGATATCCTTATTATCTCCAGCTTTTCTTACTACCCCCAAGCAACTTCCAATTGCATAATCAATGAGCGTAGTAGGCTTGTTGGTGCATTAATGTCTTGCGAAAATGCTATTTGGGACTGGAGGAGTGATGGGGTCGTCTTAGAGTCTATTGTCAGTGAACTTCTAAAGTGGCGGCCTTCATCACAGTAAGCCTAATCTTAAGTATGGCAATGGCCCTTTGAACTGTCTCTGAGATGTTGTTGTAGTTGGATACGTATGTCAAATACGCAAGGCCTGTACATGCATGTAAATATGTGTTTTATGCGACCCTATAGTTGGCTATATAGCTGAACAATAACTGTTGCTGGTCCATTCTAAATTAGGGCCCATTTGACTGTGGCGGACACCACTGAGCTGCAACCGTAGAAGTAAACCACACGTGTAAAGTTATGTGCATGTGTTATCAGATAACATATTAACTAAATTAATGTTGAGATCAAGAATTTAATCAGGCGAATAGCCGTTAGACTTGAATAAACACCTCAATGACAAACAGAGACTACCAGTTTAACCCCTCGGTACGTACACCCCTGATAACGTGGACACACAGTGCTAGAAGCGACTTAGGGAGCGGCATGACAAGTCAATATTATTGTGGCACGCACTGGGAAAAGGGACCTTAATGCACCATGCACTAAGCACCCTTTTCGCTGCCCATGTCACAACGAATTGCAGGATATTTGGCTTCCTGCTGTGGTGGACCTGAAATGATGAGATAGCAGATAGAGAGGGGGAGCCACTGTGATCATCTCAGATAGCAGTGCTCTAGATTGCCGATAGGGGGTGCCGCTATGGTCTGAATCTGACTGTTATCGTATCAGAGCATCTGTTATGTTGTACTCAGATGAGGTAGACTAGTTGTCAGATAACATTTAGAGGCTTGACGAGTGAAGGTATCGGGTTGGTGTCACACGGTGCAAAATAACACTGATATATTGGCTCCAGCATTAATAAATGTGCCCATTGTGTAGAATGTCAAATACTTAGCCCTTTGATAGTGAGATCATGCCTTATGCACTGAAAACCCAGAGGAAGGTTCCTAGTTATTATGACGAGCTAGGTTGTCATAATGACTAATATAAAGTGCTCCAGAGAATGGTGTATGAATATAGTCTCTAATTAGTTCACCTCCTAATGAGAGACATCCCTTTCACATATTTTGTTTACTCTTGATTAAACTAAGTAGCTTTACTTGTTAAAAATAAGTTATGTATGGGTGAGAATGATGGCATTGAAGGTATAGAGACTACTCTGCTCCAATGGTGTTGAGACTTGTCATTACTGATGACTTTAGGTCTTCAAATTTACAATACCTAAAACAACAACCTTAAGGTAGTCATTCTGACTACCCAATAGATGTGACTACCTAAGGTTCTCATTATGACAACTTTGGTCTAAATGGATCAGATATGACTACCTTAGGTCGTCACAATGATGACCTAAGGTCGTCATTTTGACGACCTAAAGTTGTTGGTTTTGGTATTGTCAAAATGACGACCCTGAGGTTTTCAGTGTGGCTCATATTCATGGTAGGTCATAATCCATCAATGCAGTACCAGCACTGCATTGGTACGCCATGCTGACCCTTTGAGAGTGTATCAACACAATGGGGTCAGCACGATGCATAATCTCAACATGCATGTATTATGACGACGACAGCGCCTCATGGATTAAAGCATGATGCCTTTGAAATGGTTATGCTTGCCTTCCTGTCGTCAATAGGTTTCCCTCAATGCGGCCCTGTAGTAGTTAGATTTGGCAGTATTAATACAATTATATAGGTTAAATATTTGCTGCCTACAAAATGGCCACGACAAACAGAAGGGATGAAAGGACTCAGAGGGTTCCACACAATATTTAATCAGACCAATAGAACTACCTCCCGAAGCAGTGCAACTTTTCTATATACTACTCACGGTATTAGCTAAGAATGTAAGTCTCATTGTAGCGTATCCAATTACTGATTGCATGCCTATACTGCTGAAGTATAACTAAAGGAGTTTGCATTGATTTATATTAATTTACTTTTCCCCCAAACTGTATCACATTTCAGGAGGGTTTTTCTCTTTTTTAAACGATTGGCTTACAGAAGTTCCTTTGCCATTTTCTATTTCTGGGCTTGGAAAAGAGAATACTCTGGTTCAAACAAAATCTTTTCTAGCAATTGTACAAGAATCGTTTCAAGCAAATGACACTAGCATTTCTAAAGGACCCTGTGCAAATCGTTAGGCTTATTTTGAGGGATTTACTTTCAATAAAGAATTTCGTTTCACCCCCATTTTCTGTTTCTAAAGCCCTAATTAGTAGGAGCCTGGAAGGTGCTACTAACTACAAAACCAACTCATTGCATACTGTAGTTTACAATTTTTTTTATTCTATTTTGCAGAATAACACATTATTTGGCATACCTGATCATGCTGAGGATTCGTTTTTTTGTCTTATATCTATTTATATAAAAGCTACATCAGTCCATCTCCTGTATTCTCGTGGTGTGGTCGTTTCTATATAGTGCAAACCTGTTATATGCTTGTATTGTACAATGGGCTCCAGAGTCTTAAGTAAAGGTTACCCTACAGGGACCAGGGGGTATGTGAAAATAACCATGACAGACTGACTCATACCCTCATAGGGCATTTTTTCTCAGGTCAAAAGAGAAGTGTGACGTCACTAAGGGAATCCCCTGGGTGTTTTCCGGAATGTAGACTGATTTCTGTATATTTTTGTAATTAGACCAGGTGCAAAACGAAATTCCTATGCTGCCAAGTTTAAACAAATTATCTTAGAGAATAACCATATAATCCTTTTTCTTTATTTTCCTTTGATGATCAAGAAACGAAAATAAACGATTTTACCATCAGAAACACAATATTGTAATTGATGAAACGATTTCCTTTACTAGTTCCCAAAGTATTTTCTTTTACTAAAGAGTTCGTGGAAAAAAGAGAAAAACCTTCCTGGTCCACTAACGAGGATCCTGTTAGAGCTTAAAGTACCACTTTCCATTCTCTTAGGGCTAGGCAGTACCTGTAATAGGCCTTAAAAAATGATAATGTCCTATAGAAGCATCTGTCTGAGACTGATGTTACGGCACCGAATGGCCTATCACAAATAATGGTTATTGCTTTACTACATGAATACTTAATTCTCCTCGTTACCAAAGTGCAATATTCCGTACCTTTCTTTCGCTATCAATTCAGGACAGTACACAAACACTTACTGCTGCCCGAGGCAACACTGTCGGCTATATGAATTGCCATTGACTTTGGCTTAAAAAACACTTTATTGGCAATGATATTATACACAATGTGACCTTCGATGAAAACCAAAATACAATAACAGGCATACAAATATTAACTTGGAATATAGATATAATATTATGCATACCACATGAGACTTTGTAGCTCATGTTACATATGAACTCATATACGGCGGGTAACAAAGTGATTGGATCTATCAACAGAACAGGTTACAAATATGATACATATCAAAGAAGAAGCAGGCATGGTGGATGAGTTACAGGTAAGACCAAAAAAAAGAAGGTTTGTTTCAGGTCACCCGACCGACCCTATCAAAACAGGGCCGACCCTACGTTTTTTATGCCATGTTCAAGAAACTTTCGTATTTTTACCTTTTTTGGTCAATTGTAGGGTCTTCGGAGAGGCTGGGTAGTACTTTCATGTTTAAGGGGGAAAAGTTCATAAAAAAAAGAAGAAGAAGAAGAAGAAATCCGACCTACCGACCCTACATTTACTTATATTACTTGAAACATACCTTTTTTTTGGCCTAATCAAAAATCACTGTCTAATCATGCGCACACATCCGTGATCCCCGCATCATCATAAGAATAGCTCTTTATGCTAGATGTTCTTGTAAGTATTAGAAGTCAGAAGGCGTCATAATTTACTGTGTTTAATTTATAAATTTTCAAGGAAACTTGACAATGTAGGTGTACCTGTTAGAGGCATGAGGGCTAACAACATGATCAAACTTAAAGTTCAGAGACCTTGTTCAGTAAATTACTCATTCATTATAATTTATCACACAATGCAACACATTCACTTGAAGTCAAACTCAGCAATTTCCCAAGCTCTCATACACAAGCTCCCAAACATCTAGTAGCACACGGCGTCACATAAGTCACAAATAAACCATATATGTCACTATCTTTCACAACTATCAATCAATTCTTGATACAGTTCACAAATCGACCATATGTTTCGAGCTTTCGTTCATGCTGTTCCAGTTAAGTTCATTGCAGGAATGCCCTATATATTGGACTCTTTCTGTAGAGCTCACCCTTCGGTCCTTGAACCCGGAGCTTTATCTTCACAATTCCACAAAGTGCTTGTACTTGTTCTATAACCTTATCAGGGTATTGGGCAATTCTGTACATACAACATAGGAGGTTTTTATTAGATAAGCCTGGTGTTTTACAGCCAATATCTTATCAGGGGTGGGCATATCTGAAAATCCTGGAGCCAATACAGGATTGCCTGTAGCCAGTGGTGGATCGAGAATTGTCAAGTGAGGGGGGGGGGGGTGCATTCTGATGCATTTTGACATGCATTAAGGCTGAGCTCTGAATAATTCTCTATGATTGGGGGCTGGAAACTTGTTTATTTTTCAGGAAAGGTTTTAGGAAAATTAGAAATTTAGACTTGGAATAGTATACATTCTGCGGCAATTTGGCCAAAAAAATATATCATAATGTATTATCCAGCCTCTATGGTTGGGGCCTCATCTTTTATTTTGAGGAAAGGTTTTGGGAAGATTTGACAATCTAGACCTGAAATGGTGCATTCTGTTTTCTTTTGGCCAATCTGTATTATGAAGCCTGTCGTAAGTGAGAAAATCTAGACCTGAAACGGTGCAGTCTGGTACATTTTGGCTAGAAATGTATCAAAACAAAGATCTGTATTAGCCAGCCTTAGCTTTATGATTGGGGATGGAACTTTGTTTTTTTTAGATGGAAAGGTCTTAGGAAATTTTGAAATTCTTGACTTGAAATGGTGCACTCTGATTCATTCTTGGGTTTGGGGGCATGCCCCCTAAGAAAATCTAGAAGACAAATGGTGAAGTTTGATGTATTTTGATCTTCTTGAGTGATGAAATTTCTCATTGGATCTGGACAAATCACAAGAATGACCAATTTGAAAAAGAAATATCTGAGAAATCTGAGAAGTGTGCATGCCTGAAATTACATCTCAGATCTGTATTTATCTCATACTCATGAAGCACAGATTTCTAATTTCTAAATGAGATGCTGCTGTGGCCTATGTGTGTAGTGCATCCTGAGGCATTTTGGCACACAACATATTAATTCTTTATTGAAGAAGATTTTGAAAATCTTGCAGTAGGCTACCAGGTGCATTCTTTTAAAGTTGTAAATACCCAGGCCCAGCAACCATTGGGACAGAGATGGTCAGGGACAATGGGAGAGAAGGCTGTGAGAATGCAAGGGAACTGCTGAGATAAACATGGATTGGGAAATTTTGAAAATATTGATGTCAAATAGTGCCTTCTGCTGCTATTTGAATATGGATTGTAACTTTGGTTCTAGTTGGAATATTTTCAAAATTCTTTCAGTTTTAGAAAGCTTAAGACCAGGAGGAGAACCTTCTGAGAGGCTTGTCGCCAATTTCATGGCCAGTGTCGCCAATTTTTGGCGACATGGCGACAGCTGCCCAGCCCTGCTTATTCAGATGAACCAATTAGTGTATTAAGTGGTGATGCAATGAATAGCAAAAAGGCTCTATCTGTAACAAAACATTTGTCTCTCAGACCTTATTTAATGATTAAATTGGCAGAGATCCGCACGTACTTCTTTTTCACAACCTATTTACATATTTGATTGATTGATGTATGGTTTGAGGAAATACAATACATTAGAAGTTGGTTCATGTACCCTACAGCCGTTTCGGCTTGTATGATATAATAAATTCCGTTAAGCGAGTAATAAAGGATGTGCATTTAGACACTGCAGAAGCCTGCTACCTCTGAATAAGTTTTTAAAAACTTTTTGTTGATAGATAATATCAGATTTGATGTCTAGGCACCATATAATTACATGCAATGGCTTTTTTTTTTGCCATGATGGTTACTTATTTGAGATGTTATTCTGTTGTGTGAGAGGATTTTTGTTGTGTGTGTGAAGTGGATTGGAGAGGAGGGGCTGATTAGTCCCGGCATCTGGTTAGTTTCCCATTTCCCTATCATATTCCTTTTCGAACCATGCTCCAAACCTGTTTCCCGTATTGGATAACATATACTGAATGTTTCCTCTGTATGCAAGGTAGTTTCAGAAACGTTGATTACTAAGTTTTACTCAATGCATAATCTTTTTCTCAACTGTTGTACTTGTCTGTGATGTTATTGAACTTTAAAATCCACTTGATCGGGTCTGCTTTTGTGCGGCACACAACTTCTTAGTACAGTAACAGAGTATAACATTGAGGTTGAATTTTGAGGTTGAATTTGTCTTTATTTATCTCTTTAACATTGTTACACAATATCCATTGCTATCTTGTGGCTTTAACGAAAGACGGGTCGCATCTTAGCCTATTTAAAGGCTAATATTAAAGTCAGCGACCTTTACAAATATGTTATATGATGATTGTAAAACTAGTAGGCGAGCCATGACTGATATGTAACTAGGCTTAGTTGTTGGAAAACTAACATGAATTCTTCTAACTTTTATTTAACATTTTGTTTAGAAACAATTAAGTTTTTTTTCAGATTTTTGAACAGACTTGGACATTTCTAGTCAGTAGCATCGTGCAAAACGCTAACTGCTAGTATCTTAATTCTAAGAGGTTAGTAAAGTCTAGCTTGCATGTTATTGAAGACATGACAGAAGGGGGGGGGGGGGTGGGAATTAAGGAGGACTATAGTCCAGGTTCTTTACAAATTCTTAAGTGACTTCCTCAGGGAGGTTGTTAAACATAAATTTGTGAACTTCTTTCTTAAACATTTCAAAAGACGGGATATTTCTATCTTCAGGGTCAAGATTGTTCCAAGCAAAAGACAAACTCCATTCTAAACTCCTAGTATATGATTTAGCGTGAGGGGTATGGCACCTAAGAACTGGACCATCCCAGGCATTACTAAATATGTTTCCCAATTTGTCTAACTAAAGAAGTCCTTACCGATTCAATTGCATGTACAAAGTTTGGAGGCTTGCTTTATTACGACCGTTGTATAGTATGGGATTAAATGCATCTAGATTAATATTTTCAGTTTCACATACTACTTGTGTTCTAGAAGTAATTCACACAGAACCATCAAGAATATAACATTGGTTCATGCTTTATCGTTTTAGTAGTAGTCTTTCAATTATCATTTCGAATAATAACGCGTATCATATTTTCATCAAAATATTACTTAAGGTGGGTCGCGGCCATTGCAGAATAGACTACTGCGCATCTTTCTGCGCATATGGCTTAAATATGGCAGAATAATGCCATTTTTGGGAGGCATATGGCCGGAGCTATATTCTATACTCCAGTCTTTTTTTGGATGAATTTGAGCAAAATTGAGCATTTTTGAGCACTTTATATTTTGATATCATAATTATAGGTATTTTGGGCATTTTCTATGATTTTTCAGGAGCTTTCATTTATGAAGTAATAAATGGTATTTGAAAGAGGATAAAAGTGAATAAATTGCTTGACTATATCCAAATCTACATAACAAGATAGTTTTATATGCAGATTGTTGGAAATTTACCCATAATGCAATGCTTCAAAGATTTGATTTAGTCTATTTTTCCATTACTTTTTTATTTCAAATGAACAAAACCCTCAAATTATGCACGGGAGCCCATATCAAAATTACTCTTATTCATCAGCACATAATCTAAGCAATCTATTGGGGAAGTTTAAGAAAAATCTGAACAATTTTACTACTATTTTTCATTGATTATGTGAAGAAATAATGAAAATTTATTCCTACTCTTCTCCGAAAGATGTCGTTTTCCCCCAGAATGCAAAGGGATAAAACTCCGAAATTATTTTTATAATAAAGGTAGATATATCCTGGTGCTCATTGTGTGACGTTTCAGAATTCTGCGGTTATTGGTTGATAGAAAAAAAAATCAAAGACATTTTTACATTATTTTCGTTTTTTTTAGTGTAGAATTAAAATACTTTTATTTTTCAAAATTGCCTATTTTAAAAAGTAGCTCGGGAACCCCTATTTTTCTTTTCATTTTCCGTTTTCAAATGATTTAGGGTACCCACAGAAAAAAAAAAGTGAAATTCTGAACACTTTAATTCAATGGGATCGACCCACCTTAAGCAATGTAAATTGAAAAGAAATATACACAAATGATTGCTGTTCTCCAGTATGATTCACATCAGGCCAACAAAGACGAGGCGTGGGATATGGGACATACTATATCTTTAAACTATCAATTCGAATTCATATGAATCACCCATTTTATTTTTCATCAAGATATCATTTCACTTCTGTAATTTCCCCTCAATTCCGTGTCAGGAGCTGTAGCTTTAATCCAAATTCGAAATCCTATCGGCTTTTAACACTGTGTAGCCACTGAGCTAAATAAAAGAGATATAACTCGAAATTGATGAAAAAATATTTTAACAAGTTCCATTCAAAGCTTCCCACCTCAGTTATCATATTAAAGCACAGGACACCCTCTGTCACATCCCACATTCAATTTGTGTTCACAAAGAAGGTTTGAATGTGTAGTCATGGCAATTTTCGCAAAAAAATCTGGCGGTGAGAGAGTTAAATTGCTACATTCACCTTTCTATACCAATGCCCAGGCTGCAGATCTGATGAGGCAGACAGCAACACTGCACTTCTCAGTTCAGGAAGGTTGCTGGTTTTGCTGTTTTTGTAAGGCTTCAGGGCTTCCGTCTTTGACATCGCGTGGCACTGGGCATCAGGTAGCCGTGTTGGGAATGCCACCTTGATAGCCTTTATACGTGCCACTGGGGAAAGGGCGTGCTGAGAATCTCGTATCTAGACTTAAAACACATCTGTATCTACACATAGGATGACTACATGGTAAACTATAGTAAAATCTATTTAAAGCATCATACCATATTGAGGAAAAAAAATCTATTTCTGTCCTGGGGTATAGGAATCGCGTTAGGCAGACAAAAGTGTGAGATATAGTGCGGATCGCATTATTTGAATTGTGGGAAAGTGGCAGCATCGCCATTATTCAGTGCCTCCTCCCATTCGGTCAGGACTGCAGGTTTCCAATCTTGGAAGACCGGCTAGATTCATACAGGAATGAATGACACAATTTACTAAAAATTGAATTTTATACTCTATCAACAGTTGGGCCGTATAGAGCACACATGCACTGTGGATTAATCGCACTGTGTCCTTAACCGTGGTGATCATAATGTATGACTGCAGCTACTGGCTACTACGTCGTCAGGACTGCTATTCATCTATCATGCCGACCATTTAGGATTGTATCAACCCCAAAGTTTATTTGCAGAATGATCATTCTATTTGGTTACCATGG
This sequence comes from Harmothoe impar, assembly GCA_947462335.1. Taxonomy (NCBI): domain Eukaryota; kingdom Metazoa; phylum Annelida; class Polychaeta; order Phyllodocida; family Polynoidae; genus Harmothoe; species Harmothoe impar. Next base: position 29,265,786 of record OX381706.1, on the reverse strand, counting down.
CAAATAAAGTTAGCCGAAATCACTATTTTAAGCATATATGTTGCTATGGCAACCAATATTTCCGCCAATGATATACTAAAATAATCTGCAAATGGCATGACACATTGCCCAAAGCAGGTTTTCACCAACAAATAATAATATTGCCTTACATATGCCATGATGTTTTTCCATACAAACTGTTGGCAAGACCGCCATATACACTAAGGCATCAACTCAGAGATAAATTAGCATGTAACAAGACGTTTCATTATAATGATAGGCCTGGATATAAATAAGTGGCATTGCTACTGGATTCTGGCAAAAAGCACACCCTTTTAATTGGAAACCATGTCCTGATCAGAGGAATAATAAGAAACTTCACAGATTTCCCACAAATTACGATAAATAATTGCCCACACAAAATGGCTTACATCTCTGGTTCCAGTTGAAGAATTTTCAAGTCTGGAAAATCCCAGTTTTGGATAGCCCAGGATATTCTGGCCCTTATATCTGGCAGCATATCAGACAATTTACATTCACCATTAGTGCCATTTTAGGTGGACATTTCCCTCCGTCCGGATGTGATGCAAATGAAGCCATTTATGGTACTATCTGAAGCCATGTGGAGCCTCATGGTACCACCTGATGCCAGATCATGCCATGCAATGCCATATGGTGCCATACATGAGTGAGACCACATGATGCCAGATCATGTAATGGCATGTGACTGTGAGGCCACATGATGCCATCCTGTGCCATATGGGCCCATTTGAGGCCACATGATGCCCTTTCATCTTACGGTAAATGCTGCCCTGGGGGAGACCACACATTACCTGATCCTACCATGTGAAAAGGAGGCCCCACAATCTTCACTGCACCTTCCCCTGACGACTGAACGCTGACAGCCGGGTGCCCTCTCTCACCGGATACGGCCACTCACTGACCCTTGACCTGGAAGCCGTCCCCTGGCTTCCCACTCAACTCCTGGATGCTGTCATGGACAGTGAAGGTCTCAGTGGATGTGTGACGTGCCGAGGTCAGAAGGGTCCTTCTTTAGCACACACGTGAGATCTGTCAGTGTCACAGACGGCAAGTGACACCAACCCGCAGCTAACGGCAGGTAAAGGGCATTAACCGAGGAAAGTCGTTTTTTGGTTAGAGAAAATCGGATTTGGTGCTCAGTGATGGGATAGGCCTATCGTGCAGGGCATAGATAACGTGGGCTATAGACCTATGTATGTTTACTTTATAACGTAGGTGCCCTCCCCACCCACCCAGAGACAATATTATGATGTCTATCACCTAGCCTATTATAACTATTTGACATAATTATATTGGTACAAGTAAGGGAGTGATCATTTATTATCAACAGGGGGGGTGGTGGGTTTGGGGGGGGGGGGCAAAAAAATTTGGGCCCCTTGACCGGGGGGGGGGCAAAAAAATTTGGACCCCTCTTGGGGGGGGGGGCCAAAAAAATTTGACCTGTTTTGAGCCAAAAAGCCCGCGCGTTACTATGCTTCAAAGGGCCCGCGCGCGAGCCGATTTTCGACCCTAAGGGGGGGGGGTAAAAAATTTTGACCCCTTGACCGGGGGGGGTGTAAAAAATTTCGCGCGCTCCGCGCGGAAACCCGCCACCCCCCCCCTGTTGTTAAAAAATGATCACTCCCTAAACTGTTCCCAGCTAACAAGAAAACATTATTTTACGTCAGAATAATGTTTTAAAACTTTATATAACGTTATGCAATAGTAAGGGGCCTTAGAGAAATGTTGTATGACGTTTTTTGTTTACTGGGTTGGTTTACAGAAGTCATAGAAGTGAATGAGACTTCCTACAGGTCTTAATACGAAAGTACTCTCTCGTCCTAGATACCTAATGCGACTTAAATAAAACATTTGACTAAATTCCAGTTAATATATGTAATACAGTTCATGGTTAATCTCGAGCCAGTTAACTGATCGTCCTCATAACAAAATGTGGTATGATGGGGATTTATGATTACACATTTTATCGACAAACATGTTTTCAAGTTATATCACACCCACGCTATGTATCAACAGCTCATTGTAAGCTTGGTGCCAAGGAAAATTAATCAACTGTGCACTTTTAATCATGAAAGATCAGGAATCAGAGCCAGAACCAGAAGCTAGTGTTAGAGATTGTCTAAAAGGCTTTTGGACAGGTTACCTTATGTCCATGCATGGACTCATAGATCAGCAAATAATCACTCATATCCCATGATCGGAATGGTTTTGGAAAAATTCGCTGGGCAGCTCACACATAGTGACTAGTCTATATAAAATCCTGCCGGACACCGGCTATAGCCGGCAAAAAGCCTGCTGGTCCGGCAAAAAGTCTACCACTGTCAGCCCAAATGACTGGCGGTAATCTAGGGATCCTTGCCTACATATCATATTTTACAACTTGTAAATCGGACCATTATTAATGTTTCTACAGTGTAAAACAGAAAGCTTTAATATTTTCCGTGATGTTCTTCATTCATTTACATATTAAAATGATGAATATTATTCTAACATACAGAGGAACCCTATCAGTATGAACACCTGATTTATACTTGATTCTTAAATAACAAGATCGCATGCCAATATCCAGGCCTACAAAAATGAAGCCGGACCTGCATGAAGATATTTCTGCAGGCCTGAATGTCCTGCACGGTAAAAAAGTTTCCGTATAAATTGAATAGCTGTTGCAGCTCGGCAAATCGGATAGATGGATGTTTTGAATTCATAATCATATTTGTAATGAAACTTCAGACAAAATTGCAGATCAAAAACAAATGGCAAAATATCGAGTACCAATACAGATACTCAGAAACAAGTGCTTAGTAAATTTTCACAAACCCAATATAAAAGTACCCGTAAATTCCCGCGTACTACCCGCATCTCGCGTATAACCCGCACCCCCAACTCAGGAGAATCCTATAACCCGTTTTTGGATTTGAAAATTTCAATTTTAGTACTGTTCTATAGTGATAAAAACCCTCGTATAACCCGCACCCTATATAGGCATGTCTGGTATCAAATGAAAGCTGAGTTTGGTTCGCGTACAACCCGCGGGTAGTACGCGGGAATTTACGGTACATACTGTGGGCAACTGGTAAGTACTTAATGGTTATACTTTTGTAATAAACGATCTTTCGTATCTTTATGATATTGGTAGAGTATCAATTAAAGAACAAAGTCGACACAGTTCGGATCAAGTGTTACAGGTTGCAATATCAGGTTTATTCAGGTAAACCTAAACAAGCAGTCACTAAGTGTGCGAACTCCCTATAGAGTTCGGAACGGGTCAGTAGGCTAAGCAGCCGATATGATCACGGGGTCTCTTCACCAGCGTGGCTCAGAGTAACCGACGAGTACCGTCAGATGCCGGGTATATATAGGCAGCCAGCCTGCGTGCGCACACGCAGACCGGAAGCCTATAGCGACCTCTGTCCATACCCCAAGCCCGGAGTAGGTGTCGCCACCTACCGTCGGACTGAAGGGTTCGGACTGAGCTCGCAACACAGCATCCAACAGCACTCGTCATATAATAACCCCGTATAACCCTAGCCCCTACACTACCCCCTACCAGATAATAACCGGGAGGTAAATAATTAAGGTTATAGTCCGAAAACACTTCGGACTGGCATTATCTTATAAATACCACCTTAGGGGTTTATTAAAGTTATACCTTACAAACAATATGACGTTACTGTTGAACACAAAAAGGTATTAATTACACACATATCTACACATATAGATCGTAATTAAAATTACGCCCCATTCCCTAGGATAGATGGAGTTAATCTATACATATAGTATACACAACACTTGAAAAAGTACAATATCACAGTAAAAAAATTTCGTCCCTTCAAGACCCCGAGCTAATTACACTCGTAATGAATAATACTTTATAAGTGATAAACACTATCACTTCTCTTAAGGTTTTTAGAAACATATTAAAGTATTATTACAAAAGATATCATACGTGATTTTATAGCGAAGATCCGGATCCTCTGTTGATGATGATGCATTCCGCCCGGCTTTCAGAACCTACTTCATTCAGCTCCTACTAACCGGAACGAGAAAGTTCATAGCTCATGCTCGGGAGCTTATAGTAGTATATATAAAAAAAATTCCAAGTCCTGCCTCCAGGCGATCTTCGGACTTATAATTAGGAGCACTCGGTCCTGATATATATAGTTTATAAAAAAAACATCTCGTATCAGATCCATGGTGGTAGTGTACTCCTGTCCCGAGCTTTGGGTTTCTCTCCGGATCTCCTCGTCCTCCTCCGTCCGTTCTGCCTGGCAGACTGACTCCTTGCGTAGCCAGCCTGCCGCTTCTTCTCGTCCGGATCCTTGAACACCCTATAATAGAGTGTTTTTCACATGTAGGGTTGGTATATTTAAAATACCCCCCCTTCTTCTTGATCGGGTCCTAAGATAGGATAATCCTATCCGGACTCCGAGTCGTCTTTAGGACTCGACTGGGCCGCAGCCTCCTCGTCCTCAGAGTCTGACGCAGCTTCCGCCAGCGTTAACTCCTGGAGCCAGAGCTCAATCTGAGCCCGAGTCCCATCCCATTCGTGCATCTCGTGCGCGAAACAGTCTCTGAACCTCCGACGTTCGTGGTCCAGTTTCTCCTCGGCGTTCTTGACTGCCAGCCTCTGCTTCTTCCTTTCGGATTTAGCAGCAACTCGTTCAGTCCGAGCATCTTCACGCTCCCCCTGAACCGACTCCATGGCCGCTGCTTTCTGAGCAGCGACTTCACTCCGGTGGAGATGATGCACTGTGTCCAGCGACAACATCGCCACCTCCTGACTTAAGCCAGCTAGTAATCGGTGGAAGTTATCCTGCCACCGATCCAAGGCCTCCTGTCCGGCTTCGTAGGACTTGAAGTCGGCGGGAGGAAACGAGGGAGGGCCCCTTAGTCGTAAGACATGGTGCCCCTCCGGAGCCTCCTGAGGGGGATCCGGAGTCTGTGTTGGCTTCGGCTTTTGCTTCACCGAAGCCTTGGTCTTCCCCGTCTGGGTGAGAGTCTGTGACTCTGCTCCCGGAACCAAATCCATATTGGGGAATTCGTCAACGAACGCCCCTCCCGTACTGGAGTTCGGATCCTCCGGACTTGGCCGAGGTGGCTTGCCCTGGGGGCCCGACTTCCAGTCAGTCGTGCGAGAGGTAAATGCCGGTCCTTTGTACCCCGGATCTGCCTTCTCCATAACGGACTGCCTTTCGTCCGTTTTCTGTTTCTTCGGATCGGTGGGCTCCGAGGATCCGTCGGATTTTCTCGGAGCTCGCCGCTTCCGCGTACTGGTACGCTGCTGATACTCTTCGAATTCATCGTAGAGTTCGCCCTCCGGTACATGGAGATACGTGCGGTCCGGGTTTACCTTGTAGAATACCCGCACCTTCCCTTTCTCGTTGGTGCCAAAATCCACCTCGAGGTTGTCATTCTTGTCTACCGTGGTCCCGAAATGGGAGTAGACTTCTGCGTGAGCGGCCTGAATGCGTTCCGCTGCGGTCTCCAGAGCCAAGCCATGGAACTTGGCAAGGTGTCGAATGATATCTGCTCTGGTGTAGAACAGACCCCCATTCGGACAACCCTTGCTGCCCTTCGAACCCACACTCAGGCAGTCATATCGCATGAAATGACGTACATGAAAGCGGGTAAGATGTCTTGCATACCGAACCTTGGTAGGCCAAGTTCGGGGTTTCTCCAGGGTCTCGTCGATGTCCCGACAAGCTTTGAATGGGCACTTACTAAATGAATGCCATCTAGACATTGCCCATGCCAACTTTGCCTTCTGAAGGAGCGAATGGTATTTGGTGCTACCAGTCCGGACCTTCTCCAGCAATTCGAAGTGGTACAGCTGTACCGACTTGTCTAAAGGATCAGGTTTGATCCATTCTTCGTCGTCGGAGAGACCGTCGGGCCCCACCTCCTCCGGAAGCTTTGATGACCGCTTATCTTTAACACAGTCATTTATACACATGGGTTTAAAGAAATGAAACCCACTAGCGGCGTTGGCTCGGAGGGCATTCCGGACCAACAGCTGTAGTTCGTTGTCCGGGATTGTGTTCTTGTCCAATCCCTTCAGAACTTCATCCACCTCTTCAGGGGACTGACCCGCATTCAGAGATGTTAACCGAATGGTCTCTCGTAGGTATTGATGCCTACGACTGGCCTTCTCCATCTTACTAGTGTCAGCAGTTCTAGTAGCAGCTGTGCTCTGTTGGACAATCTCGTCCTCCAGAGTATCATTAAGAATAGACTCGTTAGTCTTTTTCTCCATATTCCGGGCCAGCCTCATGGCTGGCGTCAGATGTCGCCTTTTCTCCTTCCGATTATGCACGACCTTGAATTCTTCTGCGGTTTGCAGGTCGTATTCAAGGGCCGCGAGTAGTTCGGGGCGCCCTTCAGTCTCAGCAACCAAGCGAGCGTTAGCAGCTTGGTCTTTGAAGCCTTCCATTGCAGCCGTCACGTGGGCCGGGAACCAGGTCGGGAACCGGTCGGACAGAATGTCCAGCCCCCGGAAGGTTCTCATCTGGATCAAGTCAAATGACCTGATCTCATCCTTGCTCATCTGTGCGATGATGGCTCCTCGTAGCAGGGATGGGACGTCGGCGTCCTCCTTATCCCATACTTCATGTTGGACTGGGGGGATTACTGGTACCCCCGATCCACCCGGACCACCACCTGCGGCTTGGTCCAGCTTGCCGGCCTCACCAGAAGTATCCATAGTGGATGACTCCAGACGGGGCTCGGTTTGCTGTTGAGGAGTCTCCACTCGGACGGGGGCTGCTCCTTGAGGAGGCGTCTCCACCCGAACGGGGACTTCTTTTCTTTGCCCCACTGGAGCAGGTAGCTGGAAGGTGATGCCGGACAGCACCTCCTGCACAACTCGGACCGTTTCAGCTGCGGATGATGCATCCATAGCCTCCTCAGTCCTAGTGTCGGATGGGTGAGTTGTCGTTTTCGGACGAGCTCCCCCGTGCCCGGACGTACCAGCCATGGCTGCGGCCGTAGCGGCCACTGCAGAGCTGTTGTCCAACCCTCGCGAGAAGGACAACACATCCACGGCTGAAGTCGGAGCAGCTGACGTTCCAACTGCTTTTCCAGCATCCTTCTCCTTGCTAGGGATCGGGATGTTTGACTTAGGAGGGCCCGGAGTCTTGACAGCCTGACTGCTGCCGGACGTCTGTCCCTTCTTCTTCAGATCCTTAGCCGCTGGCTTCGGATTAGCTTTCTTTTGTTCCTTTGGCACCTTTGGAGTCGGAGCCTTGGGAGTGACCGTCTTCGAATCTTTGGTTACTGTGGCAGTGGCAACCTTCGGATCCGCTTTCTTAGTACCCTGGGTACTAGGCTTCTTCGGATCGGGCTTTTTAGGCTCGTCCTTCCCCAGAGGCTTCTTTCCAACACCTGCGTGTTTGAGAGCCTTGGTACTAACCTTGCCATCGGCCGACCGGGACCGATCTCGGGTAGCACCCTTGCCACCGCGCGTCCTCGGACGTGCAGTGTCGGAGTCGCTGTCGCCTCCCATAGACAGTTTCCTGGTAACTGTCTTCTTGAGGCTCGGCGAAATACTTAGACTGCACATCCGAGAGAGATGTCCAGTCGACTCGGAGGGGTTCGATTCTACTGCACTGTAGGCGATCCCTCGCAACATTCCGGAGTCCTCGCTACCCTCGGGTGACGGAGACTTCCGAATCGGTGACACGGCCGGATCCACTCGTAGTTCCGACAGAGTCTGACTGAGCTCATCACCACTGGGGCTCTGAGCGTCCATGTGCTCCTCGGTGGCGGATGCCACCTCGGAGTGACCGGAGAGTTCGGACTGGCGGAGCTGCTGCTCGGCCATCCTCACTTCTTTCAAGTGTCTTACGACGGGAGTTTGACGGGGAAACACTTAGTTCCCCGTCTCCCTCTTTGTCTTAGACGGACCAGGAAAGAGTACTCACAGTTCCTACTCTTTTTATCACTCTTCTACTCTTCTAGTTGCCCAAAAACGCCGACTTCTCCGCTGCTGCCGCACGCACGATTGATCCGGGTGAGCCCCAAAATCAATATGGCGTTCCCTCGCTTTTGTTTTTAAAACAAAGCGCATGCGCAGCGTCTCGCGTGATTGGACGCGATCCCGTTACCCGGTGTGACCCAATTATAGATTAATCAGGTCACGACCTTTCCCGCCCGCAACTCGGGCTCGGGGGATCACACTGCCACGTAGGCGGCTCGCAAAAGTCAAAATATACTTCGAATAAAGAGTTCATCAGGAGTATTAGTGGATTAATATGGGAAATCGAAGATTACCCCACCGGATTATCCGTCCACCACCCTCGGGGAGCACTCCAATATTCTTTTCTATTCAACTCTGAGCGCCCCTGTTGGTAGCACACATATAACATATAAAACAACACAGGACACCACACTCGTTGTGTAAACAAGCTAGGTTACCGCCCCTCTGGCCACCAGCCTTGGGCTTCGCCGAACGGGTTTCCCGTTCACCTCTCGTAACCTGGCCGAAGGACTCTCGTTCTTAACTAAAATTCCAGCCTTGATTTTAGTTTTCCGGGCCCTTCTTCCTTCGCCTGCCGAGACTTTCTTTTTCACGGTCTTCCGGAGCTTCTTTCGTACCACTCTCTTAGAGGTATCCTCTGACACCCCTTCCAAAGGTACAAATTTAGCCTCCGAAGTTCCCTTTTCCACCTCCGTTTCCGGGGTGAGCTCCCTTCCAGCCCAAGCACGCAACCGAGCCACATGGCTCGTCCGGATGCGCCCTGCTTCGGACTGAATCAACACAGTCGTCTGACTGATACATTTAACCACGGTGTGTGGTCCATCCCAGTTATTCGCCAGCTTGATGTTGCAGAGCGGTTCGTGTAGGCGGATTACTCTATCCCCCACCACGAAACGTCGCAACTTCAATCCGGTGTCATAACCTACCTTCTGCCAATTCGCAGCTTTGAGCAAATGAGCCCTAACTGTTTCGTAGGCAAATTTGAACCTCTCTCTTAGAGATTCTACAAATAGCACCGTACATGGTGCTTCTGGACTGATCCCTACCACCCCGAATACCAAATCCGCCGGCATGATCAAGTCCTCTCCGAACACCAAGAGGTTTGGTGTGCAATTCGTCGAAGTGTGGACCGTATTGTTATACGCATGTACCACAAATTCGCACTGATCATCCCAATCATCCATATGGGAGTTCACTAATGGCTTCAAAACCTGGATCAAGGTCCGATTGAACCGCTCCACCTGCCCGTCGGACTGTGGTCGGTACGGATTGGTCCGAGTTTTGCATATAGCCAACTGATGACACATAGCTGCCCAAAGTTTGGACTCAAATTCTCTCCCTTGATCGCTATGTAACATCAAGGGAGCCCCCAGATGGAGGATCCACCCCTTCACCAGTGCTTCCGCACAAGTAGCAGCAGTGTGATCCTCTAGTGGGTACACTCGGGTGTATTTGGTATAGTAGTCCGAGACTACCATCATACACGTATAACCCTTCGGAGTGGGTTTCACTCCACTGATAATATCCACGGCTATTCGAGCAAATCTCACCCCGAATAGCTCCTGCTGCAGTGGCAATTTCCCTAGTCCAGGACCAGGCTTGCCTAAACAACATGCCGGACATGTCTCTATCCACCTCAAAAGGTCGCCAGACATTCCGGGCCAGTAATATCTCCGACTCAGCCGTTCCAAAGAGCGTTTCTTTCCGAAATGCCCACTAGTGGAATGGCCGTGGCAGTAGTACAGGATGTCTTTCCTCATGGCAGCAGGGATTACCATTTGTAATACCCTCCGCTTTCCGGGACAAGTCTTCCACCTGCACAACAACGAGTCTCGGACCTCCAGTTCATGGAACTGTGCCAAGAAACGTCGCATTTCACGGTTTTCCAGCGATATTTCGGGTCTCACTGGACAGACCCCAGTAGGGACAAGCTCCCTCAGTCGTGCTATGGTAGGATCGGCCATCTGGTACGTCCTTATAGTGTCGGTGGACCAATCCAACAGGTTTTGCAACAACCCATCATAAGGCAAACGCACACTCGCTACCACAGCATTGTGAGCACCACAATCCCCACATTCCGGACGCACACAACGGCGTACCGGACGTCTACTTAGGCAGTCAGCATTAATATGCTTCGTGCCCGCTCGGTGCTGGATATGAGAGTTCTCCAGTCCGAACTCGCTGAGGTGATTCAACCATCGACCAATCATTCCCTCCGCATCCTTAAAATTAAGGAGCCACCTGAGGGCCGAATGATCGGTACGAAGTGTGAAATTCCCTCCATATAAGAAGTGCCGAAACTTCTTTGTGTATACCACCACTGCGAGCAACTCTCGCTTGGTAGTACAGTAATTCCTCTGTGCCTTGTTCATACTGTTACTAGCGAACGCCAACGGGACCTCTACTCCGTCCTGGATTTGGGACAATGCGGCCCCGATGCTCTCATTGCTCGCATCAGTGTCAAGGATGAAATGCCCTTTCTCCGTAGGGTATCTCAGCACCGGGGTGGTCCGGAATAACGCCTTAATCTCTTTGAAGGCTGCATTCTGTTCCATCCCCCATGGGAAGGGTTCTTTTTTCCTCCCCGGAGTCCAATGGCTCAACCGTTGAAGCGGCTGAGACACCCTCGAGAACCCGGGGATGAAGTCCCTGTAATAGGAACAGAACCCTAGAAAGGATCTGATATCCTTTGGTCCTTTTGGAACTTCCCAAGTCTCCACAGTCTCCAGTTTAGCCGGATCAGCCTGCACACCCTCGGTGGAGATGATCCGGCCCAAATAGACCATGGACTTCCGAAAAAGTTCACACTTCTTTGGCTTTAATGTCAAGCCATTGGACCGAATTCGTTCCAACACCTCTCCGAGGTTCAACGCACACTCCTCAAACGTCTTGCCGAAGACAATGACATCATCCAAGTATACCAAGCACTTGCGCCACAATAGATCACTCAACAGAGTTTCCATCATAGCCTCAAATGTGGCCGGGGCGTTGCATAACCCGAAAGGCATCAGTTCAAACTGATACAGTCCAATGTGACTCGTAAAAGCCGTCTTCTCTTTATCCTCCTCCTTCATCCCGATCTGCCAATACCCGGACTGCAGATCAAGGGTGCAGAACCATTGGTTCCCACCCAGCGAGTCCAGAGTCTCATCAATTCGGGGGAGAGGATATGCATTTTTCTTGGTTACTCCATTCAGGCGTCTATAATCGATACAAAATCGGATAGACCCATCCTTTTTAGTAACCATCTGAACCGGACTGGACCAGGGACTAGTGCTAGGCACTATAACCTTCTGTTCCAGCATGGTTTTCACTTGTTCTTCAACAACAGCTTTCTTACCCAACGGCAAACGTCGGTAAGGCATTTTGAAAGGCTGTGCATCTCCAGTATTGATAGAATGCAACACTTTGTCGGTTCGGCCTAACGGCTCCCCCTCCACCTGCCATGCATCCTGATACTTCACTACCAGCCTCCTTAGAGAGTCGAGATCCATCCGATCCGTCAGATCCGTTTCGGATATCATTTTCTCGAGTCCCTCACTCAAAGGGGTCGGAGAAGGGTCACCCTTCATGCTCACCTGTCCAGCGGACACTACGGCCTCACTGGTGAACACCTTCCCCAACACTGTATCTTTCCTAAGATACTGTGGTTCCAACCCGGGGTTAGAAACCGGCACCACGGTCCAAGCACCATCCCCCACGAGGGTATCCATGCCTGTCAAACCGATGCTCCCCAACATGGCCACATCCGGTTCCACAACTGCTTCTTCCTCTCTCCTAAGCCCCTTGCTTCGGACCAGCACGTCACACGTCTGTCCGGGAGGAATCTTAACAGTTTGGACCACCGTTGCCACTGTCGATACTTGTCGGAGCACACATTGCTCCACCGCACGGTACGGGTGCTCTATTCGGAGTACCCCTGTACCAGGATTCAGGACCGCGTCATACAACGCCGAAAAATCCAACCCCAGTATACCGTCGTCTGCAATATCCGCAATGGTGGGAGAAGCCACATACTCCTTCCCTCCAATTCGGACAGGTATGAACGCGCGCCCATACGTCTGCATACTCGACCCATCGGCCGAACAGGCGTTTACCCTCGTTTTGAAGTTATCACGACTGTCCGGCATAAGAGCATAGAATCTGGAGGAGATAAAGGAGTGGCTAGCTCCCGTATCTACTAAAAATTCGCCCGCCCTACCGGCCACAGTAACAGACACATACCACCGCCTCCCCCCCAGCGGAGACGGGTTTACAGTGAAGCGTTTGAAATCCTTCGGAGCAGCCAGATCAAGGCCATGTTTCTTCAAATGGTCGAAACATGGATGATCCGGGGAAAGCTGGGTACTCCCTACCCACACGGTGTCTGTGACAGCCGCAACTTCCTCGTTCCTATCCGTAATGGGCCTCCCTGCCTCATTGCCGGGCAACTGATGGACTGGAATGTTAATCAGGCCGGCATCCGAGCTCCTAAAGCTCGAAGCCACCCCTGATTCCCTTCCTGTCTTCTGAATTTCACTAGGCTCTACCTCTCTGGTATGTTGGCGTACTTCATCTGCAGGGGTTGTCCGCTCGCCTTTTCGGACTACCCCCTCTAGTTTCCCTCCTTTCCGGGAACTTTCGGACTCGGAGCTGTACACTCCGCAGCAAAGTGACCGATCTCTAAGCACCTATAGCACTTAGCGGTCCTCCGATTGATCTTCCTTCTGTTAGGCTGGCTAGCCCCCTGAATGGAAGTCGTCATCTTCTCAAACAGCGATGTGAAAAACGCTGCGTCCATCATCGGAACCTTCGGATCCGATGACTCCCTTTTTGGAGGGGGGTTCCCACCCCCTTCCGGCTTCTTATTCTTCCACGGCGGTTTAGAGGAATTCCCATTCCTCTTGAACTGAGCCGCTGAAGCTATAGCCCCCTCCTCATCACTGCCCGAACCATCAGACTGTTCCGGAGAACATTCTATAATGGCCGAGGCCCGGGTAGGCATCCGGTCCCCTAACAGTGACTTTTTGAGAGCATGTATGTCGATGGCCTTAAAAAGGTCATCTAGTGACGTATCTGCTCTCCACGTGTCATACACCGTTTGTTGTATGTCAGGATCTCTCAGTCCGGCAACGAACTGAGAGAACAATTCCTTAGAAAATAAGGCATCGTGGATTCCTGAAGCAGGGTGTACCTTCTTCAGGAGTCTCATCAATGCAAGTCCGAAGACCCTCGGAGCTTCGTTCTTGCCTTGCACGCGCTTCTTAAAAGCGACCATCGGATCAATCCGAGCGGAATCTCCGTACAGGATGGTTCCGATTTCTACGAGCTGTTTGAAAGTACCGCGAGGTCCGCAATCCTCCTTCCACTGCTCAACTGCCATGAGACCATCTCCCATGCGTAATCCCTTACACACGTACGGGATTGCATCCTGTTGATCCCACCCACTGAGGTTTATATCCTCAACGGTGGCTCCCAACCAATCTTCCCACGAATTCTTCTGCCAGTAGGGAAATGGCTCGCTGGCTATGCGTCTAGCAGCGTTGGACGAGCCTCTAATTTTAGAGGTTATCGCCAGACATTTAGAAATGGATGCTGTCGCGTCCTTTTCCGCACCGACATTGTGCAATCCGATCCCCGCTATGGCGGGATTCGTATCGTACAATTCTTGCAATTCTGTACTCAGCATTGTTCGTCTCGGAGCCTTCTTCGGGCTCTTCGTACCAGGAGTCGCCCCTGGAGTAGCGCCCATAGCTGGTATGCTACTCTGTCTGTCCAGAAAAGCCTGGTAGGTCCCATACGACACTAAGTCCGTAGTGGGGTCCACGCCTTGTCCGAACCACCAGTTCTTCTCCTGATCAGTCATGTACTGACACTGCTGGGCCAGAGCAAGCGATCGTTGATGCTCTGACTTCTCCTTTTCCAATTCCTTGGCCTGCTTCTCAACCTCCTCCTCTTGCTGAGCTTTTTCCAATTTAGCTTTAGCAGCTTCTCCGGCGGCTCGGAGCCCTTCCTTTCGAGCCCTCAGAACCGCCGCTTCCTGCTCCGCTAACTCCTCTGCGAGGGCCGCGTTCTCCTTCATTCGTTTCTGCTGCTGCTCCAAGGCAGCCTGCTGTTTGCGATACACGTCTCGCCTTTCTATTTCCAAGTTTTTCTGTTCCTGGAACAATATGGTTGCTTGGCACTCTCGCCATTGCAACAAACTTGAAGGAGTCAGATCGGTTTTCGCCGCCTTATCCTGCTCGGCCGCTTTCTTCAAGCGTTCCGCGTCGAGTTCTTGCTCGTCCACTTTCAACTGTGATCGTGGACTCCGAACCAACTCGGACAATCGTCTTCCCCTACCGACTGAGGCTAGACCGGTCGGGGCTGCGAATACCTGTTTTGGTATCGGACGGATACCACTGATCCCCACCCTCGGTGAGTAATCTCTCGCCCTGCCTCTGCCCCTGGATCGTCCCACTCCGAGGGGTCGTCCTGGTGTTGAGGTTGACAAGGCAGGTTCTATGCTTACCCCACGTCCCATAGGCTGATTGGGAGTGTCGGTAAAACTCATGTAATGGAGGCCTTCCGGACTACCATTGTTCGCAGATGCGAAAGAGGTACTGTTGTCCTGTATACTCTCTCGCGTTTCTGATAAAAACTGCTGTAAAGCAGTTCTTTTCGCTTTCAGAATGTCACACTCTGTCAATAGACTTCGGCGGACCTCCTGTAAGTCCTCTGTGTCCCGAACAATGGCTGATCGGGCCCCTTCTGCCTCATGCATCACAGCGTCTCGGGCTGCGCAAATATGGTTCAGCTCCGTGTTTGCCTCGACAAACTCGGACCGGATCCCTCGTAGGTCCGCCTCTTTCTGATCGTATTCCGACCGGACTCTGCTGAGAGATTGTACCAATTTCTCATTCTCCTCCAACAAGGTAGACAGCCTTGCGTCCTTTTCCTTGATTTTGGAAGCTCGGTGTGTGACTGCACCCTCCAATGCAATCAGACTGCTTTTCCATTCATTGGATTGCTTCTGAATGGTTAACAATTCCATTTGAGCCATCTGTACACGTTCTTGCACTCGGGCCTCTCTCATGTCGTCAAAGCGACGCTCCTGCAAGAGGGTAAACCTCCTCGGAGTCGGCGCGGCTGAGCTTGACCCACCCACATTGAACAAGGACAAGTTCATTTCTTCTAATGAGCGGCTCATTATGGTAGGACCCCTGGGTCCTCGTGCTGCGTCTGTTCCGGATGGAACATTCGCCCTGCTGTGGGTATCTGCCTCATAACTGGCATCTAACCCTTCCGGTGACAAGGCTGCTGCCTCATCCGGGGACCTCGCTGCTCCGTCCAGAGCCCGAGGTCTGTGCTACTGCACAGGCTAACCTGCGTTTCACTCAGAACTGGTCACGGCACCAGTGTAATAAACGATCTTTCGTATCTTTATGATATTGGTAGAGTATCAATTAAAGAACAAAGTCGACACAGTTCGGATCAAGTGTTACAGGTTGCAATATCAGGTTTATTCAGGTAAACCTAAACAAGCAGTCACTAAGTGTGCGAACTCCCTATAGAGTTCGGAACGGGTCAGTAGGCTAAGCAGCCGATATGATCACGGGGTCTCTTCACCAGCGTGGCTCAGAGTAACCGACGAGTACCGTCAGATGCCGGGTATATATAGGCAGCCAGCCTGCGTGCGCACACGCAGACCGGAAGCCTATAGCGACCTCTGTCCATACCCCAAGCCCGGAGTAGGTGTCGCCACCTACCGTCGGACTGAAGGGTTCGGACTGAGCTCGCAACACAGCATCCAACAGCACTCGTCATATAATAACCCCGTATAACCCTAGCCCCTACACTTTATTCATTTATGCCATTCTTTCATTAATGCATACCGTACTCTTCTAAACCATGGGCTGCTAGTTAGTAAAGATCCTTGTTTCTATCTATGCCAATTACATATGCATGGATCCTATGTTGGCATGTCTGGCACTCTACAACAAATACTAGGATATTTCGAGAAGATTACCAAAGGAAGCGACGCAAGAAACATATATGCCTTATTAGATGCATGCATTAGTAATTGAACCTAATGTGCAAAGTAATGTACATTATGTCTGTCCTCTTATCGGCAACAAGGGTATTGGGGGTAGATTCAGCACTTTCGGACACTTGTTGGCTGTGCAAACATGACCCATTTACTCTGCACTACAGCTTTCTTAATGTTACCCTCCGTGCTTTAATTTAAATAAATACTAGGAAACATATTTCAATGTATTATGATATGAAATATTCCTCATCAAAGCTGGGGAATTTAATGTCCCAATTCCACCTCATGCTTGACACTTTGGATTCTCTTTATCATAATTAAATGATAGTGACAAATTTGCCTTGCTATCACAGCAAACATAATATGATTTATCTACGATTTGAATATTACTAAAGCTATCAAACATATCTACATAATAATTATAATTGTTCGTTTATCACTAGTAAACCTGTCCAACATAGACAGATAGAGTTTTAGGGTGTATATTGAATAATAGGGGTTTCATTCTTTTAACTTGCAGAGTAGTTGCTTCGCATTCCCCCATATCTAGAGTGAAGGGAAACACAGTGGACAATGATGTCCGTCTCATGGTGAAATTTAATCATATCTTTGAAAGGTGTGTAAGTTCTTATTACTTTCTGGAAATTATTATGTTTATAACTACATACTTCCGAATACACATACCTTTCCAACCAGGTATGTTTATATTGCCTGGATGAAATTACCGGATGATTTAGTATTGTCCGACTTGGGGTACCATACAATTTAAAAAATAAGGCATGAACCCCTACGGATTTGCATACAAGTCATGCCAATTTATTCATTGGTAAGAAGAACGGTTTGATTTTACTCTGATACTCACACATTGGGCATAGAACATTATATATTATGATTTTTAATACTAAAGGTTTCCGACTTAAGGTGTGTGTCCGTCTTTGGGTGAATCTGCCCTAACCCAACAAAAACACATCAAGAATATTGAGCCACATTATGGACATATTTGACTCCATTAAGACTAAATGTTGTACCCATGTGTTTTGTTAGTCGTAGTTAATTTTACATGCTGGTGCGACAGCTTTATTACGGGGTGAGTATGAGAGTCACTATGCTTAAAACAGCAGCTTTATCTCAGAGTGGCGAATTTTAGATTTTAACAATCTTTACAGGCTTATATGTGGACATGTTAATTCATGAATATCATAGGTACTTCCTTATATGTGAAAATAGGCACAATACCTCCTAGGAGAATAAAAGTCAACCAACTGTAAACCGGATAACAATAACAATCTGGTAATTGCCTACTTAATACTGCCTCTTGTCCCTTGGTAGGTATGAGGTGAACTACTTCTCACTATGCTTCTATTTATATGAACTATTGAAGCACTATTCCTACCCACAACCATCAGGGTTTCCATGTGTATTCATACAATTTATACATTATATATTCTGGCCCATATATTGTCAGTTTGTAGACCTCTACTATAAGTCTGTACTGATTGTACTAAGCTGCAGAGTATAAAAGCTACACAAGACTAGCATATGTTAGTTCCTTACTCTAACACAAGAGGTCATAATATTGGCATTGGCCCTTGCAATGGTGCCTTTCCTTCGCGCCACAGAAAGATCCATTCTGTATTCTAAACTCTTCTAGTAAACTATAGAGGGGCCTGCTATGCTATATTTTTTAGCTTTGTCTTAAAGAAAAACAAATGATGGGCCCATAAATGTTAACTTTAAGCGAGGCTCGGAGGAGATCTGAGGTCAAGTTGCTGCTTTAAATGGCTACATGAGCCCCAGGGGAGCACACACAATGGCCACCTGTGCCTATCACAGACATGCACGTAGTAGCAGTGGCTAAAAATCAGCAATACGTAAAGTATTATTGCGTACATTGAAAACATGCCATATGCCTAACACACTATAAACCTTCATCTAGTCAAATCTTATATACCCTAGTTTGGAACGTTGTTGTTGAATTTTTATTGGCTGACAAAACTTATTACAATGGAACTTTTTCATTTGATAGCCAAGAGGAGACCTTCAGAACAAGATAGGTCTGATAGAGTAAAGTAATATTTACAACCGGTATTTGAATTTCATGAGATCAATAGTCTGAGTCAGAGTTTCAGCTTCTTAGTGAAGTCTTTGTGGGGTAAGCGCTGCGTCTCGGCAGACAGTTCATCCTTTAGTGGTAGTCAAATATGGCCTTCTTGGCACACAGTACTTTTAGTTGCACTTTGGTGTTGCCTTGTAGGTCGCGAACTGGTAACATCACGTTTACCGGGTCCTTTGATAGTTTGTGTAGATGTGTTAGGAGCTCACGGTTTATGGCACGGGCCACCACTGAGCTAAACCTCGGGGGGCAGGTCAGGTGTTTCTGTTCACAGAAACAGGGTAGTCAACTCTATGTTCCCCCTCTGCTTTGAGCATAGCATTCTGGTGAAAATGCATGCATTTGAATGCATTAAACTGCCATAATCTAATGGATTTGCATAATAGATAATATTACTGGGATGTAGAACACACAATTTTGCATTAAACTGGAGATATACCCACATTTAGCAAAGTCCCCCCTCTGCTTTGTGTCAACATTGCTGCGGTCCTCAAAGCACATGGCCTGCATACCTACAACACTGTGGGGAGCAAGGAAGGGACAGGGGTCTGTACACAGGTAGCACAGGTAGCCAAGTATAGCAGTCAGAGTGGCCCACACTGTCCTACCTGGCAGTAGGACTAGGACTCTGCTTGGAGACAAAGGTCAGTTGGTGCGCGTGGTTTATGGCGAGTAGAAGCATCGGGATCTTGTTTCTGGTGTGCATAGCCTCAATATCTACACCTCTTGGGTCCCTAATGCGTTCACAGATCCTGAGTGCATAATTTTGGAGGGTCTGCAGTTGTTGTGTTGCCCCGACAGGGCCCCCGTCACACACAAAACTGCAGTAGTCCTAGAGAGCCACAGTTACATGATCAGAATTTGAACAAACCCACCTGATACTTCACTCAAACTTGAGAATACATGTGCCATATGGTGTATTAAGTAAGGATACATAACATGAATACATCATCATCAATCTGTTTGTCCCACACATAGTCAGAGTAACTATCATTTTGACTAATATCATGACAGTGGCGGATCCAGGATTGTCTAGAGGAGGGGGGCCCCAATGTGACCAATATGGGGTGACTATCTGTTCCCCCCGAGTACTGCAAGCGAAGTGCAGTGGCCATACTAGGGGGTTTGGGGACATGCCCCCCCCCCCACAAGAAAATGTTGATGGTCTAGACTTGAAATAGTGTATTCTCATGTATTTTCGAACATGATATTAAGCTCTATCATTTGGCTTGGGATATAGTTTTATAGAATTGAGGAAATGTTGAAGTTAAATATTGTATATATTCTGGTACCATTAGAGAAATTGGGAGAAGATAAAATTACGGTATTATTTAATCAGTCGATTAGTGGTAAGGTACCTGATGAGTGGAAAATAGGCACTATAGTCCCTCTTCAGAAGGATGGGGACAGATCTGATGTTTCAAACCTGAGGCCAGTGACATTTCTTCCAACTATAGGGAAACTTTTGGAAAAAATTATAAATAATAGATTAATGTTATACCTGGAAAGTAATGATATTCTAGAAAAAAGACAGGGAGGTTTTTAGGGCAGAACATTCTACGATTGATACTGTTGCTCACTTCTTAGATGATATTTATAAGGACCTAAATTTTAAGCATTGTACCCTATCTACATTCGTGGATCTGAAGAAGGCTTTCGACACCGTACATCACTTTACATTATTAGAAAAATTATCCAAAATTGGTGTCGGGGGCCTTCTTCATGATTGGCTCAGAGATTATCTTAGAGGTAGGAAGCAGTACACACAGGCCAATGGTAAGAGGTCTAAGGAGGGCTTGCTCACCTGTTGGGTCCCACAAGGGTCCATTTTGGGCCCAACCCTGTTTTTGGTTTATATAAATGATTTAAGTAATATTGTAAAAAAAATTGTGGACTCTATTTATATGCTGATGACACAGTGGTGTCAGCAACGGGCCATGATTTACAATTGTTGACAACTCAAATGGAAGCTGACTTGGCAGTATTAGAGATATGGTTTAAAAAGAATAAATTACGTTAAATGCAATAAAACTAATTATATGATTTTTGGCCTAAGGAGTAAGTTAAAGCAGATACATCATCATACGCTAAACTTTGGTGCAGCTTGGATAGAGAAGACTCTGAGTGTTAAATATCTGGGGATTATTCTACATCCTGTCTTAAACTTTAACAAACATGCTGAGTCAGCTTTCAGAAAAATGATATTTAAGGTGCATCAACTTGTTTTCTTGAGACAATGTATGACGATATCTACAAGATTAAGTATGTATAAGACTATGATCTTGCCTCATGTGGATTATGGAGATGTATTCTATGACATATCAGGTAAATATTATATTGGATAAAATGCAAACTGCTCAGAACAAGGCGCTTAGGATGTATATGGGTGTTGAACCTAGATATCCAACGATACTAGTACACCAACAAGCTAAAATATCTTCTCTATAGGCAGATGCATATAGTAAACTTTATGTTTAAACAAAAGGGTAATGATGCCATTGTTAACAAGAGGGAGGTATTTACTAGAGCCCATGACGCTGTATTATTCCTGACATTCAAGTCAAAGAATGAAAGCACAAAGAAAAGTGTCATTTATAGAGGTGCTTTATTGTGGAATGCTTTATCTGTTGACGTACGGAATTTTGAGCTATATGAGAACTTCAAATTAAACAAGAAAAGGTGGCTTAGTAGTACTAATTATGTGTAGATTTATACATTGAATATCTGTTAGTTTGAAGTAAGGATTGTCCTACTTCATGCGAGTGCAGATTTAAAAAATACCGGTACAGATATAATGTTAATGCGCGAAATACGGTATTTCTGTAAATAATGTATTAAATCATGTAATTGTTAGTAATGTACGACAATACAGTCAATATTGTTAATTCTCTATGGATGCAGGGCTTTACCCAACCCCTGACACCCCAAACCACCATCAAGAAATAAGGGACAAATCATATACATGAGGGTTATATATAAATTGATTATTCATAATAGATCAGCGGATTGATTACATATTGCTGGTGATATATATTTTCGAGCGGTATAAATTCTTTATGTTGCCAGGATAAATAAACGGGAACGGTGTATTTACATCTTCTCATACTCAAAAAAAGGGCAGGGACGGATCCAGGATTTTGAGAAGGGGAAAGGGGGTATGATTTTGGACTATAGAATTTAGGAACTGACCCACTCATTTACAGCCAGGTGATGGGGGTGATTTCAAGTCTTTCGGAAGGTGGAAGGGTAAGGCACATACCACTTATAAGTGACATTGATTGTGGAAGGCCGAGAGGCAAGGACCATAAAGTACCCTATGGCCAACCCTCCAGGATCTGCAAATTAACTTCAACCTCTGCCTATACGTCTGTTAGCAGCCCCCCACAGGACTTAATTATCTCAAACCTCCCCCAACCCTACATCCATACTTCTCCTCACCACCCCTCAAACCCCAACCGATAAAGAGAGGCGCAGGGTGGTAGGATGGCCAGGGGCAGACCCTTAATCAAAACTCATGGGACAGGGAGGGGGAAATATTAGATATTGTCCCCTTCTCTCTTTCTTTCCCTTTTTTCTTCTCTCTTCTTCTCCCTTCTCTTTTTTTGGAGGGGGGGGGGCAAGGCTCGTCGCCTCCCCCTGGATCCGCCAATGAAGTATGTAGTCATCTGACTATGGGTGTCCAAATATGATGGTATAGTCACTACAGGCTATATGATGTTTATTCCACGTATAGTTGGCGAATGGCAATTGGCTAGACAGAGTATAAATAGAATGTCCGGCACACCGACCGGCTATAACTATATTAGATGCGAGAGGAGAAACTGGGCACAGGACAATATGACAAAGCTTATTCTTAGATTTCAGATAAAAAGTCATGATGAGATTCAGCCGAGCATATAGGCTGAGGGGTGAGGTAGTTTGGAGTGGCTATTCACAACACGTGGATACGTGTCTGGTGATTGGGAGTAGGTTGGAAGGCAGATGGATAGTTATTCCTACATAGGAGAGGGTGCTGGCCCAGAGGATCCATCACAGTAGCTTTTAGAGCTACCCAGTCTTTAGTAATAGACTCATTTCACACCATTTCATTTCAAACACATTGTCAGTATGGTTTACAGGTTTGTAAGATATATACTAGGTGTTCTCACGTAGACCCCTAGGCAGGGAATACAGAGGAGGGTTCAACAATCGTTTTGAGACCGATATATTTGTCACCTTGGCACGCGAAACTCCTCTATAGTAACTTCGCCAAAACCTTCAGTAGTATAAACAGTATACACAGCACTATTGAACGGGCCTCAGGTGTCTGGTTTTCCCAATAATGGCCCCCAAAGAATAGTTAACGGCAAGCTTGTTGATCTATTGGACTGGTGAGCCCATTCAAATTGCCATAATTCTGCTTGGCATGTACATCAAGCCCCTGTGGTAAATTCCTGAACAATTCTCAGGCACCATGCACAGCCCGCCCTCTGCTGACAAGTGGGTGAACTAGGTGGCACGTGTTGACTCAATTTCATCTGAACTTCTTAGAATTTCAATAATTAATGCTTGGTCATTACGTGATGTACATTGATGATATTGGACAAAAGAAATGTGACTGAGAAGAAATTACCTGATAACAGTGGCCAAGTTGCATGCACTAGGCTAACTATAAAGTACTAGGCTGACTAAAAAGATATCTAATTTAAAGATATACGAACCATGCACTTAGAGGCTTTACTCTACTGTTAGCACTACAGTTTTACCCCATACTATAGTCAAACCAACTTACATGACAGTCCAACATATTAACCTATCAAGAGGAGGGAGCGAACATGATATCCCTTTGTCAGAGAGTGCAGGGATCGGGCATTGACCCTCGACCTTTGTGGGCCTATTTTGGTAATGTGGGAAGGGTAATCAGAGTAGTACTTTGTGGCTCTGCTGAGGGACAAAGAGGTCTACTTATGCAGATGTCTCTGAGGTTATCCATGATAGCTTCTCTAAGTATACGTAAAATTTCCAGGATGTGTGTGTGTGTTAGTGTTCATGTCAGGGGGTATTCCTCACTAGCGGAATAACAGTGGCACTACAGTGTGAGAGCACTGAGAACTACCAATTTGCTAGAGCTGGTTGCTTGGATGTCTCAACTCTTGGGTTTTAGGTGCCTGAACCTCCGGGGGAGAGTGGAGCGATAAATACATATCACTGGTTATTTCTAATTCAATTCACTCTCCATGTCATAAGCATGCCATTGGTGAGGTCAGCTAGAGTCAAGAGACTCGGAGTAGACGTAGAGTCAAAGCCATGAGCTGGGGAACGATTCCCAGTCAGTGCAATCCTTCTGCACACCATATGACAATCCATGTCAAAAGTAACAGAATGGTTCTCTCCTTTTTCATTAAAGGTTTGTAATATTTTCTTGTTGGTTAGGTTAGAAGTATCAATGCAGATTTTGTTATGACTGGTAAAATCGTGGGATTCTATTTACATTAGCTATTACAATGTGTTATGGGCTTCTCTCATTTTAATCTATAAATTCATGAATGCTTAGTCCCCTTTTTCAACTGTCATAAACATAAATAAGATAGATTTACTTGTGGATGGTATGGTCACCAAGCCTAGCCTGGGAGGGATTTGGGCTTAGCTACTGTTGATCATCGGTCCAAATCCAATGGGCTAACCTCTACCCTATACTGGACAGGTAACAAAAGAGAGTAACAGTGTCCTAGCATTCAGGGAATGCAGTAGTTACACTCTCCAAGCAGAGCTTTAGCACCCTAATCTCACCCATTAGATTTGCTGGAGCTAGTTGTTGGAGAGTAAAGAATGCATACTGGGACCAATGAAAATGGTGCTGCACAGTGGTCATCCTGCTAGTGGGGAATACAGTGGTTATGACGACTTTGGTCGTGAGGAAATTCATTATAATCATACCTATGCTCTTGTTTAATATCGAATCGCTACTGACTTTCTGACTGATGATATTGGCAATCTATATTATCCATCAGCAACTGTCCCCAAATGAATCTTCCTTTTTCGTATTGACTGCTCTGTAAATTAGCCTGCAATATTTGATTTGAAAAGTACAACGAGGCGTATAGTGCAGACTGTATTACTCTGAACTGAGCTTTAACTGCTACTTCACTTTCGCACTTGTACCAGCTTGACTGCAATCGACGTGGTAGCCTTCAGCAAACTGGATATGCCTTCAGCTAGTAACTTGAAGGATAAATACATTAAAGTATAAGTAATCACACTGCCTGTATATTTCTGGGATCAATATTTCGCCTCTCTCTATGTGGGAATGTGGGCCTGTAGAATAGTATTATCTGGCCATTCTAATAGCAATCGCCAATATCAATCATGATACAGCTATTGAACTTTAACGTGCTGAGAGAAACCACAATATAATATGTAAATTCAATAATAACATTCAATACGCTACAGGACACTTGCACACTACAGCATCTATACCTATAACGTATACTATTATTTCTTTTCCTTTTCACTCAGACCTTCCTCTCAAGCTATGCAGTTTTATCAGATGAGGCCTGATTTAATTAAGATATCGGAGGTTTATTGATTCAGTAGATTTACATTATAATACATAACATCTTCACTCATTCACAGATGACGCAGCTTATTGATGAAGTTATGTATTGGTATCCTTATCATACTGTCTATTATGCTATAGCCACCGCATCAGACGCACCATTCATGTTGCTGATATCTGCCTGGTATGAGCTCCCACCTCAAAGAAGTTCCGTTGAATAGATGTTTTCAGATTCATCATGGCATGTCAAAGATCCTTTAGCCGAAGAAAAGAGTGCAGTAACTAGTCATTTCCCAACCCTTCACTGCATATTGACTTAACAATCTACACCCCAACACCGCCCAATCCGTGAAGCCGCCAACCCACTGGGTACAGAACATTGAATCAACATTGATAACTGGTCGATCAATGTTTGTCAACTTGTTGTAAATGTTGAACTGATTTTTGTGCCTACTGATTAACCACCCCTACTCTCCAGCGATACGACCCTCATCGTTTACATGCTCAGTCACTGACTCACAGTCCACGCACCATACACAGACCTTCCGAATGTAGATAGATTTGCTTGTAGGCTCCCAGGGGGCACATCACATTGATCAGTATTGATAAAAAGTTGTAATGTTGATTCAACGTTGATTCAACATGATTTAAAATTGAACTGAATTTTGTGCCCACTGGACTAATCATGTTTCAAATGAGTTTTCACGGTTTTGGTGCACATGTCCAGCCTGTGATTTTTTTCATTTTATCTGCGTGAACCTGACGATGAGGTTAAATTTCAATAAAAGTAATAAATACTGCTTTGCGGAAGCAAAATTCAATCCTTCTCAATTCCTTCGATCACTAATATCATCGGTTCCAATTTCAAAGACGGAACAAAAACGATAGTGATCCAGCACAACAAAGGTTACCTGGGATAATTGCAATCAATTTGTCTCTGGGATGGATATTTTGATTTTTAATTGAGTATTACACCTAGGGAAAAGCTAACATTGCATTCTGTTTCGATTCAATTGAGTAGGTTCTGCATCATTAAGCATCTAGATCTCAAAGAAGGTGGTCTGAAGTTAGTTTAGATTCGTATTTTTTCGAGGAAAATTGCAGAATCAAATTCAGAGGCATTAAATGGGAGCAAAATGAGGGGTTGGTAACACAAGTCACGCAGTGCACCTCTCATAAAGACCAATGCCTAGCAACATAAATGAGTCATGGGCTATATGCATAGAAACATAACGTCGTCATGCTGACGTCCCAAACGTCGTCATGGGCGTGACGTTACAGTCACTGTACTTTTAGTTGCATTGATGCGAATTGGTGGCTTTCTATAATTCATCAATGTTCTAGTTATAATCAGATAATATGAAATTCTATCTCTCATTGACAGTTGCAACTATCAGTAGGCAGTGATCTAGGTGGGTGATCCGTACAATTGCCGTGACTTTCAATCGTCATGATACCATTCTTACCCCCAGGCACCTAGGTCATACAACATTGCTCAACACGTACTGCACTCTCCATAAATAGGGTTAAAGCAGCTTATCAACAATTAAAGAGGGGAGCCCTAGATGAATGCATCCTAGCAGAAAATGAAACGCATAAAGAACGACATTCTAAAAATATGAGACACATAATACACAATTACATTATGTAAAAGGGTCTAGTTATGTTTGGTTGGATTCTTGCTAAATAGTCTTATCTTTCAGCTCTTGTGGAGCAGCATGACCAAACAGGGTCTGATTAATACAATTAGAAATGCAATGGGAAATAGAATTAAAGTTCAAGGGAGAGCATGGACTCATTTCCGTTTAGTATGCATATTGAAACTTCCAATCACGGGTACTTGATTTTCAATTCATTGCAAACGACGATTTCTTTTCATGTTGTGAAATGATTTTGTTTTATCCATGAAGCACTAAAATTATATTATAGAATGTTGAGTTTATTCATAACTAAACCGTCAGCAGTTGTAGAGTATTCTCAAATCTAACCTTCATGGTTGCAACAATGCAAAACCCTCCAACCTGTGGGTGTATAATTATATGGGGTAGGTGGATCTAAACCTAGACGGTTATGTGATAGGTAGTGAGACATTTCCTTAATGAGATAAATGTTATAAACAAAAAGAAAAATGTGGGATACATAAGACCACAAATAATTGTCACAATACAGATCCAGTAGTATAGTGCTCATGGTGTATGCCTTGGGTTCCTAAGGCCCAAGTCATGTCAACCTTCTTAGCATTTTATCTAATCAGTCAGAGAAAGTTGGTAAAATGGTGACACTTGACCCCGCTAGGACTAGAAGTTAGAACCATCTCGTGATTGAGAGACAGGGAACATACCAACTTGCCACGCTCTCTGTGTTCCCTAGTAGCAAACACGATGTGGCCCCACCCAGAAGTGGTCTTGACTGGGCTAACTGATGAGCTCCCATTGGTTTAGGGCACTGGGCAATGGTCTGGCCCTAAGCTGGCTAACCAAGTTTAGTGCAGAGCCGTTTTTGAATGGGCTGCCCACGTTGGGCTCAGATTGTTTTTGGGATGAGCTGCATACTTCAGGCTCAGATCGGTTCTTGGACAGGCCGCCCACTTTGGTGCAACAGCACCACCTGGGATAATTATGGGTTTTTAGAATTTATTCAATCATTCCCCAATATTTTTGGTATAGTAGTGACAGCTCGTGTCAGTGATCAGAGCTACCAGTCCAGTTTGTCCTGTCCAAACCCAACTCCAGACGAAATTAGGCAGCCCACTTTGAAACTGATCTGAGGTCAAAAGGGGTAGCCCACTTTGAAACTGATATTATTATGAGCCGAAATCAGACAGCCCACTTTAAAACTCATCTAATCCCAAAATGGGCAGTCCACTTTGAAAGTGATCTGAGCCCAAATCGGGCAGGTTGCTTTGAAAGTGATTTGAACCCAAACTGGGCGGCCAGATTGGGGCAACACTTCAGCCCAGCCATCTGCCCAACATAAAACCCAGCTCATATTTGCCAATGTTCAAACAGGTAATATGTGTGATAAAAACAAATTGGCACCATAAGGGCTTGCTACTAGGGTTGTAATCTTCTCTCGAAGCTATACATGTAGGTGCCTCGGTATAATTCCTGTTTAAATTTAAAATTTAAAATCTCTATTTTGATGATCCCATATCTTAAAAGGCATGCATGGGACACATGTCACTATTACTTAAACCTAAACAAGGGTGATCTGGGGGAATTTGATCTGGGGGTTTTTGGTTACAGCTTCATAAGGGCCTGCACTATTCTAGTGCAAGGTGTGAGCCTGTGTCAATTTTTGCTGGCCTGTCCTGACTCTTACACATTGCCACGCAGTCCCATCCAGCAAGGGAGGATTGAAGCTACACCTAGGCACTTGAGTGAGTTTGGGTAAACTGATGTGTCAGGACAGTAGGGGTTTAAGTGCTAGATCGTGAAGGTGTGGTTCTACTGCACTGATACAGAGTCTAGTGCAGTGTGGGTTTGAGTAGAAAAGGGTCTTAGTGCTTCCCGGTACCTTGGCTTGGATCCCTTCGGGTAGGTTAAAGGGACGGTCATCCTGCCGTAGATCCAAACCTCTAGGCCAGCCTTGTTAGGTTTATATAACACCTTAGTTATATTTAGAATCCCCCAAACAGAAACCTTGAACATGCAGGCATATCCCAGCCCTGTGAGCCTGTATTCCCCAGCACCAGTACCCCATGTATAAAGGCTCAGGCAACCAACAAATAGTTTGCTGGTTGTTCCTTCCCAGCAATACTCTGGCCTAGGTAAGTTGCGCTGGTGTGACCAGCAGTTGGACTGTGCCAGTGGTATAGTATTGAGTACTAGTGATACTCACCAGTGTACTAACTGCCACCAGTGTGCCCAAAGAAAATGGTATACTCCCCCTTGAATAGGCCACATGCTATTATTTTGGGTAAAAGAAGAACATCTATACACAATGGTACCATTACACCATGTCTATACCTAGAAGCCGATGTGTAATCATCAAATCTAATAGGGTGCTATAGTTTCATTATGCTTTTATAGACTATTTAATTCCAAGGAAAGCCTGATTCATGGTCCCCCTACTGAAGTCACCTGGCCAGGACAGCATGATTACCTGGTCTCACTGCTCACTGCACCCTTCACCCATACACTGTAAAAAATGTGAATATAATTTAAACACTTTCACCCAAACATATTGATGGCAAGCTTTTTTCTAGCTATGTGTACGGATATGGCTGCCAGTGAGGGGTGAGCTACAACAATGAAAAACCGTGGGAGAGGGTATTTTAACTAGCCCACTGGTATTATTCTCCTATTCCTTGTACAGGCTTTTGCCCATGTACAGGCTCTCCTTAGTCAAATATAGTATCCATTGTATTGGTTGACATCAATGACAATTTAGACAATGTCAACAATAATAAGTACATAGTGCTGTCCAAAATATTCCAGTGGACCAGCCAAACTGGCCTTGTCCACCAATATTTCACTTTTGTAGGCTCAACCACCACCACCAGCCCTTTCCCTGCACTTGCTGACAGAAGAAAGTGCTGAGATTCTGAGATTCAGTGAAAGTGTCTAACTTTAATATGTTTGGGTAAATGTGTTTAAAAATTAGAAACACTTTTTTACAGTGTATGTTTGAAGGCTGTCAGCACACTCAAGACTGACTGCAGTCTACTAAGTGGCCTTTGGTGGCTTGGGGCCTTGTTTGCAGACACATCTGAAAGGTCACTCTTTTGATATCTGTAAATGTAAAACCAGTTTAGATAGTTACATGTAGGCCTACCACACATAATCCATGCATTTAAGTTGGTTGGATCTCTAGGAGGAGCCCATACCAGGGCATAATAGTCAATTTCGACCATCGTGGCAGCAGGAACAAGGGTCTGATGACACTATCAGAAGCAGTGTGTCCCCAGAATCCCAGGATTGAATCACCGATTTGCATAGATATAATGGTGGCATGTAATTATTCCGACACAGATTATGCTGTCCACAGACTAGACTAACTTAGACATAATTAGTATGCTCTGGAGGATAAGCCTGGGGCTCGATTCATAACAATGTACGACAGCTCAGAAAGGCTACGACCACAAAATAACATGTCTGTAGGGAAAAGAGGGCAAATTGTATTTTTTTACAGGTAGTATTAAAGGAGTCATACAAGGCAGTCGTACAGAGAAATGTGGTGCATTTCACAATCATAATGATAGAACACATTTTCTTTATTCAGTCGTATCACTAACATTAGAAAGTTGTTGTAAAAGTAATATGCTAAAATTTTAACTTTGTATAACAGAGTACATTAGAATATCACCCACACTACGATTTAGGAGGAAATAGTTGAAATATGATTTTCAAAAAATATATGATATAGTGAATTTATGAGGCACTCATTCTTACAGGGCAGTCTATATATTATTATGATTTATTACAGCTTGGTTTGGTACAAAATAAACCATTATTAAAGATTTTTTGAATGGCTGAGATGACTTCAGAGGCTGTCTCAGCCATCTGTTGTGCAATGGGCATTTTTGCCCTTAAAACCACCTTTTACAGGTATTCTGTACGATCAGGTAGATTGGAAATTTGCTACAATTTTCTTTTGAAATGCACCCTTTTTTTTGTACGACAGCATTCTACGATTTTCTTGAGATAAGCTAGTCGTATGAGATAAGCTGGTCGTATGTGTGGTTATTTTTCTCCACCTTTACAACTGATAAACAGATGTCGTAGGTATGGCATAAAATGACACCTGGACGATTAGCAATGGTCGTAGCAGTAAAATAGCTCTCTGTGTCGTAGAAACTTATGAATCGAGCCCCTGGACAACTACTATCACAGACACCTCAGTTTAATGGGTTCCCATATGAACAATACAGCATAGACATTCAGTTGCATATGTTCACAACTTTACAAATATCTAGGCGAATCTATAACAATTGTCAGAGGTATGCTACATTTCAGTTAACGTCACTTGTGATTAACATTTGTATACATATTATGTCTGCCTTACATACCTAATCATTTCGACACGTCCGATGAAAATAAACTTGTTTCTTGTTTCATATGTTAAAAGAGTTGACATAGTGCAATTAACTTTCATTGAGCCAGAATGTTCCAGAAGAGGACATCCCTTTCATTATGCATGTTATGCAAATAAAGGACTACTTGGGCGAACCTTCTGGACTGAATAATAGGGTAGGTCTGTCAGTATACATCGGTTGCTCTCCAATGTAAATGTAAAATAAAAGTGACAATACAGATGTAACGTATACAAGATTGATTTCCCTTGCAGTAGACCATAAACTAAATCTTTTCATTCTTAGACTTAATTTGCATTCGTGGAAAGCTTTGTGTCAGTCGTTATTAAAGCTGGAACAATCAAATTGATATCCTCATTGTAGGACAGAAGTGTGCTTTTCAGTACTGTTCGCTTTATAGCATAGAGGTTTATAGTTTGAAATAGTGTTTCGTTTATTATCTGGATATTATTAATATGAAAAGACCACTCAGGTGTATAGACATAGAAATGTGAAGTGTGCCTGTATGAAAGTGTTTCTATCCGTTACCTTAGATGAATTGTGGTACAACCTTCATCAAATAACATTAGAGCAATGTGTCCGAAAAATAGACCACTACCCTGTATGCATGTTAAGGCACAACACTATTTATCAAGTTCTCTCTCAATACAAAACGAATTCATCAAACGGCATGATAACTCATCTTCAGCTACTTCGCCAGGGCTGCATTGGTGCATCATGTCAACAAATTTCATCTTTTAGTGACATGCCGTCCGTAAAAGGTTAAGAGCCTATATACTCCCATTCTAATGGCAAAAGGCCCCCCTACACTGTATGGTTCTCACTTTATATATATATATATTTTTTTTTAATATATATATATATATATATATATATATATATATGTGGATCAACAAGGGAAAAGGGACCTCCGTGCGGGATTTTTAGTCCCAGCTTTGGCCACTAGGGAGCTCCATATAGCTAAGCAGGATCAAAATATAACAAAAAATGTTCTATACTACTTTTTGATGTAGAACATTATAGGCTACTTTAGAAAGTTCCATTTATGATGAAAACCTTCCATATTTGGAATGTGAAAAGAACGTTTTTGGGCCTAAATTGATGTTGTTGCACATGTTGGTTGCCATGGAAACATGATTGTCATCCAAAATCGAAAAATTCTAAAAATTGATTGGTAGAAGGCCCCACAACGATTACTATGCTGAAAACGAAATATAAATACTATTTTTAGATCAAAAGTTGTGACCAAATGTTTGAAAAAATTTGGACATTTGGTAATTAGCATAAATATGCTAATTAGATAGAAATATCTCTTAAACAAAGTATGATAGAGCTTATTGGCATTTAAGATTGGACAGTGACCACATATATTCAGAGAGCCAGTACTCCAAATCTAGAGATGGTACCTGCTAATAAAAGATATCATTGGAAAGCTTATGACCTCAATTTTATTATTGAGTTTTTACCTTGGAGGACCCTTTTCCCCCGACTGTCCACATATATATATATATATATATATATATATATATATATATATATATATATATATATATATATATATATATATATATGTATATAAGATGTGAATATGAAAGCTGTTCAAATATTGACAGAACAACATATTAGACTGCATCAATACTTTGTGTGGCACAATAGCATTTCCAATGCGGAAACCCACACAGCAGACCGTTTTTTAAGGGCGAAAGGCCCCGGAGGGGCCCTGGTGGTGAGCTTGCGAACTACCAGGTTGAGGCATTATATTGTTTTAAGGTGTCACAACACAAATTTATGCATATAATGATAAAATTAATATTAATCAACCTTCAATCCTGAGGTTGACCATAAGCATACCTACCCCCCCTAACATAGACCCAAGGAATTCAATGGTTCTATTGGTTTGTTGCTAAGACAGCTGGTTGCCAAGCAACAGCTATTCTAATTGTTTATCTGCCTAGCAACACCCATTTCCATGCTCCTGAGGTTGATTATAATCATACCTACCCCCACTAACATGGACCCAAGGAATTCAATGGTTCTATTGGTTTGTTGCTAAGACAGCTGGCTGCCTAGCAACAGCTATTCTAATTGTTTATCTACCTAGCAACACCCATTTCCATGCCCCTGAGGTTGATTATAGGCATACCTACCCCCCCTAACATTGATCCAAGGAATTCAATGGTTCTATTGGTTTGTTGCTAAGACAGCTGGTTGCCTAGCAACAGCTATTCTAATTGTTCATCTGCCTAGCAACACCCATTTCCATGCTCCTGAGGTTGATTATAATCATACCTACCCCCCCTAACATGGACCCAAGGAATTCAATGGTCCTATTGGTTTGTTGCTAAGACAGCTGGCTGCCTAGCAACAGTTATTCTATTTGTTTATCTACCTAGCAACACCCATTTCCATGCTCCTGAGGTTGATCATAAGCATACCTACCCCCCCCTAACATGGATCAAAGGAATTCAATGGTTCTATTGGTTTGTTGCTTAGACAGCTGGTTGCCTAGCAACAGCTATTCTAATTGTTCATCTGCCTAGCAACACCCATTTCCATGCTCCTGAGGTTGATTATAATCATACCTACACCCCCTGACATGGACCAAAGGAATTCAATGGTTCTATTAGTTTGTTGCTAAGACAGCTGGTTGCCTAGCAACAGCTATTTTAATTGTTTATCTACCTAGCAACACCCATTTCCATGCTCCTGAGGTTGATTATAATCCTACCTACCCTCCTAACATGGACCCAAGGAATTCAATGGTTCTATTGGTTTGTTGCTAAGACAGCTGGTTGCCTAGCAACAGCTATTCTTATTGTTTATCTGCCTTACAACACCCATTTCCATGCTCCTGAGGTTGATTATAATCCTACCTACCCCCCTAACATGGACCCAAGGAATTCAATGGTTCTATTTGTTTGTTGCTAAGACAGCTGGCTGTCTAGCAACAGCTATTCTTATTGTTTATCTGCCTAGCAACACCCATTTCCATGCTTCTGAGGTTGATTATAATCATGCCTACCCCCCTTAATTGGACTCAAGTTTCCATAAGTTCCATGATAAATCACTAAGATAATGGTATGCTGCTGCACTGGTGGCCACCTAGTGGCTGTATATTACACTAAATCCCTGTAATGGCACGTTTTCCCCTGTTGTGTCACATCTGTCAGTTATATCATCCTCCCACCCTGTTTATATGGTGTCTTGAATGGGTCCCCTACAAATATACCAACCATGTAGACATTATGTTCCTTCAAATGCAAGAATTGCGGTTGTTGCCGCGTATAAAAATGCCTGAGGCATTTTTTTACGCGGCAACAACCGCAATTCTTGTTACCTTTTATATAAGAAGTGATGGGAAAGGTACAAGGATTGGACTCCCCCTTGCTTGTCTGCTTCATCTAGATAAGCTTGTACATAATGTGGTACATACATACTATATGCAAATATATTTAAGAATCACTAAAGACGACCCACCCTTACAGAATTTTCGTTAGAAACTAGTAGAATAAAAAACGGTACCTAATAGAGAGAATACATCAACAGCCTCAAGGAAACATTAAGACTTAGTATGTATGGTAATTATATTTTCCGCTATTAAACAACAGTTATTGCTTATACTTTAACAATTGTGTTAGAAATAAATTACGTGTTAGGTTATCAACACGGTGGGACCTTCGGGGGGATTTTTAGTTCTGGTTTTGGCCACCAGGAGGCACCAGAATGGCAAAATAGTGAAAGATATGTCCAAAAATGCTTGGAAAAATATTTGGATTAATGTAAATGGAAAAGGCTCTATGGAAAATTGGCACATATTATATTTCCTGGTTGCCATGGAAACCATTCCATTTTTTCTAAATGGAACATTTTGGTCCTAGTTTCTTGAGAATTCCATCAGTTAATCAAAACTGAAAACAGACCTTGGAAATTCCTCCTGGAACCAAATCTACATGACATATTCCCAATTATTTAGGTTATTCTTTTAGTAAATCTGATATTTTCATCATTTTTAGTAGTTGTTATGGGAAACAGTGGATCTAGAGCTTATATCTATCATTTTCAGTTATGAGTAACAACTCACGTTCGAGATATGATTGCCACAAAACTACTGGGAATATTTCAGCTTATGATATCTCATTTTAAAGATTTTGACACAACCTTCAAATATCAATTCCGCCCTGAGTACATCTTTTCATGTGCCTGGTCACCCATTATCATATGGCCGTGACATGTACTGGGAATGTGGACCTTAGTGTACTCTAGACTAAGGTCCGTAAATAACGAGAAATAAAGAGAGAGAGAGAGAGCATGAGAGAGAGAGAGAGAGAGAGAGAGAGAGAGAGAGAGAGGGAGAGATAGACCTATGTAGCTAGTGACTTCTGATTATCAAGTTATAGGACTTCATTCGTCTTGTCCGTGGACACACAGTGTAAGTTGCTGGAAACTACTCCATCATCCTCAGCTACTACAGAACTAGTTAGGCATCCAGACTAATCCCATCCACCAGTAGTCTGCCAAACATGATTAGCTTTAGTCAGATGGGAGTCAGCAGCTCTTGCCATTGGAGAAAGCCCCAAAACCGGTTGGGCTCTTAAGGTGGCTCGATCCCTTTGTAGTTCAGCAACACAGCACTAGGGGGGCATCTGTTTTAGAGGGGCACATGGTAATGAGTAAGTTGGTAAAATCCTGGGAAGTGGTATGACCGGGACTCAAACACTCAAACTTAGTGTTGTGAGACAGGCAATCTTCAAACCACTGTGCCAACCTGTCTGTGAGGGTAATGCACTTGAAACCTATGAGGTGCCTCAGTATATTTCCATTTCTTTTCAACTTTTTTTTTCAATGACACAAAACATTAAAAATATGCTTGGGACCATATGTTAAAAATACATTTTCTAGATTGAGAGAAATATATTGAAATTTAGCTACTTTGCAATATGGTATCATGTAATCAACTGTCCAATAAGCTTAAAGCTTGAATATATCAGAAAATAACTCGGGAGCCCCCTATTTTCTCAGCTTCGTTGGAAAGTGTATGCAATTATGGTCTTATGGCTAGAACATGATGAAAATCTAGTTACTCTTAGACCAAGAGATCGACTCACCTTAACCACGTGGGAGTGGATGCTCGGGGTTCCTTATAGTTGATAAGTCTCTTCACGAAGCAGTACAAATGCATTGGCTCTGGATGGAGCTATACAGTATATCTGTCGTGAAGGGAAATTATGATATGAGAACACACACCAACAGTAATGTCTTCATGATTTGGAGGTTTGGTCTGAGAAGCAGTAAAAATTAGTGACTTGTTGTTGCAAAGGTAGTGACTTGTTGCGTAACCATTCTAACTGTTATGCATACATTGTATATAGGTAGCAGTATATCTCTGTCAAAGAGTTTTTCTTAACCCTGAAACGATACCCCTTTGAGAGCGGACTGAATATGTCACGACAGACATCAGGAAGAATTTACATGTTCAATCACAAGAATTACATAAATAGACAATGCTGCACTCTAAAATTATCTAGATTGAATAAGATTTATTGTAGATTAAAAACCGGCCATATATACATATAGGTTTATACACGATGGAGTCCAGAAGGGTATCAAATGATGAGCAGTTGGATGCATGTAGAGTTTCCATGTACCGAAGTGTATACTGTATTCGCCCACTTTTGTATTTAGCACACCTGCACTTATATGCATTTCATCCTACATGAGCTTAATGTTAATCAGCCTTGTACCACATAGTGAATTAAAGCCACAAGATTAAGAGGTCTCACTTTGCAGCTGTCTTAATCCCCGGTCAATTTATCACTGAACACCAGCCACTTACACAGGGACTTCTACAGTGTTCATGTCTCCCACATGTAGAGCATAAGGTGAATCCGACATTGTCGTCTTATCACTGTGCACACACTAACGGAGCTAAATGCAATTAGTCAAGCACTCATGGTGAATGGCTAATGGCTTAGGAAGTGGTCATTTTTTAACAACAGGTGGGGGGGGGGGGTCGGTGGATTTTCACGTGAGCGGGTCAGACTGTTTTTGGTCCCCCCGTGAGAGGGGTCGAAAATCTTTTGGTCCCCCCTCCAGGCAGGTTGAAATTGAGCGTGGCCAAACCCTTTGAACTATAGTAACGCACGGGCTTTTCCGCTAAAAAGGGGTGTAATATTTTTGGTCCCCCCCCTTCAAGGAGTCCACATTTTTTTGGCCCACCCCTTCAAGGGGTCCAAATCTTTTTGGTCCCCCAAAAATCCACCAAACCCCCCTGTTGTTAATAAATGACCACTCCCTTATATACATATGTATCGGTACATCTGCCTTATGAAGGCAGATGTACCTCTGTTTGGTACGGGGCAGACGTGAACCCATCATACAATACTGGCTATGTATTGGTAGCTCTATCACCATGCTAGTACGGAATGAAGTCTACATACAGACAGTAGAAGAACAGCTACCGCTGTACTGTATAAGTACAGTAAAGCGGTATTTTGTATATTACCTAATAGCGAAGGAATCGTTTATAAAGAGACGGTATGCAGATTGAAAGTATGCAGATGCCTTTTATTCATGATCAGTGCCCAAATGGGTGAATATATGAGGGTATATTTATAAGGTATTATATTAATATAAGTTTAAGTGGAGATGGTCCTTTAGGCAGCTAGGAGTGAGAGACTGCGTCTCTAGAAAACATATCCTCCTGTTTAATCCATTAGGAGGGGGTATGGTCTCTTGTTTGTTTGGATAAGCATGAGGGCTGACGCAGTGAACGAGTAAAAGTGACAATAGTGCTTGTGAAGAATAATAGTATTGTCCAAAGTGTGAAAAATATAGTCCGTTAGATAGATGGGTGTTTTGAGGCTTCGGGCCGAATGACGCATGATAGGACATCTGGTAGCCGTCCAGGCGGGGAAAAAGCGGCCGTTTAGTCGTCCCCCTCTGGAAGAAATGGAGGAGAGAGGGGTAACAAAAATAATAATGGTGGTTCCTAAAGTGATGCGTAGTGATAAAATGAATTGGCAGCACGATATAATATCTGCGTGTTAAAGGGAGGAGTTAGTTGGGAGAAAACCTACTCGCCATGCAGAGTTAGAACAGCCAGTAGTGGTAGTAGGGGTTGGAGATTGACTCCCCATGCCAACGTCAGGGTTGATATATCCAGGCAGTTACTTGCAACAGCGACCAGCACTATTGTCTGAACACCTTTCATGCTTCCTACTAGAATAGACTCACCTTGGGCTTTCAATCGTGAAAGGGAGTCCGGAAAGGGCTAAGCCCTGGAGGATTCCTCCAAGCGGTATCCTAAGTTTAGGAAAGAACTTACCCATTCAAACTGTAAGTAGAAATCTTTTATTTACTCCATCGAGGCTCCGTCTCTGGAGGATGGAGAATTGCGTTGAGATATAACTCGGTGAGGGTTCGCCCAACCGGTTATGCACTGCAAACTAATCAGGTTTATGATAGGCATTCGGGCCTAGCCTTTAAATACTTTGAGAGTTGCCATCACCCGCCACCACTGAATTTCCTGTCGTTTGTATTGCCAATGTAAAGGTCTTTTATCTGGAATTGTATGGAATATTGTAATCAAACTAATTAGTGGAATAAGTTGAAAATCCGAGACAGGTTGAAAGTTTTAACCCGAGCTGTTGGGGAATTATAGATATATAAGGTCTATTGCGTCGAGTCCTCATCGCGTCTAACTGTGTAATTGAATATACAAATGTACAATGGAGTTTACCAAATTGTAATTATGGTAGTGAGGAATTATACATCTCTTGGTACGTCTCTGACTAAAAGGTGAAGTATGAATTTAGCACCGCGACCTGTAGCTCTACACCTGAGGGTTTTATTTTGACTCAGGGCTACATCTTTTGGGTTTTGAAACGATAGTTAACCTGGTAATTGCATGCAGAATTTATCACTGGGTTTGTTTGGTCTTGTGTTTTGAAGGGTGGCTTATCTGGTGGAGTGGACCTGAGAGTAGATTAATAGATGTGTATACTCTGGTCCGGTGATAGGATTGAGTAGCATCCAGAGTGTTGATCAAGAAAGAAGCCTGAAATGCTCATCTGTCAATTATGAATAAACTCTTTTACCTGTACAGGACTCTCATGTTTATGTTTGAGTAGGATATGTACGGCTATTCTTACATTGAGCGAGTGACTAAACCTGAGACTATGAATTCTTACTGATTACTGCATGAGTAAGAGTACACCAATAGCATCTAAAGTAGTTTCCCTTAATTGCTTAATTTTGACCCAAATGTAAACACTTACCGTACACCGCCACCCAGCCAGCATGTACTGTACTACTATGTCATGCTGAATTACTGCCACTGGATTAACAGCTCCCTCTTGACTGACCTCCTTTAATAATCTTCTGTTAATGCAACCTGTTACACAGGCACTGTTAGCGTTTCACTGTTTTTTATCACTTGGCAAAGTTGATACATTAGAACAAAGAGGGACCCGCATGCTATGCTGACAAATATTCCTGCATTGGCCCTGTTCACATGCTGGAAAGTAGTCCACCCTAATTATCAGTGAATCAGAAGAGGTGACATTGCCCAAGTCTGGTCAGCAAGTCAACCTCCCTACTACACCCCATATGACCCCTACGGGCACCCCCTCCCCCACCACTAACTGCAGTCCTATTAATAAAGGTTCATTTTGGCTAATTAAACTTGATGAAAATTCTAGCCCGGGCCATAACAGCTTTCTAGAAATGGGGAGGGGGGGGGGGTGATGGGGATAGTTTATTATACAAACCTCATTCATCCTTTTCCGGCTACTGCGATGGATATAACCTATATTAAACAGATTCAATCCCTAGATTTCTTGATGAAATTAGTTCAACAATTACAGGGAAGGAAAGTCTACTAGAATGGAAGTAGTAGATTAGATCAATTTACCGGAGGAAATTAAAAAGCCTGCAGGCTCTGCTGATAACATCACTTCACCCTTCACGAAGGAGTCTGATAAAAATAGTTGTATTGTTATTGTGCATTTACCTGTGTTATGGGTATGGTGAATACATCATTCTCACCTAAATTTAATCCTAAAGTCTAACTAGCTGAAATAGTTGTCCACAGTCTCCATAATACACGTTTACATAGTATTTACGTTGGTCTATTGGATTGAATCTAATACCATCGAGCAGATATTACTGTGCACCATCTATAAGTATAATGCCATGTATTTTAAGTACAGATTGATATTGTGTTTTTGGATTTTTGAAAATGGTTCTTAGCTTGTGGCTAGTTGATAGACACAATGCGGATGTGCATGAACACACATGGATATGAATCTTTGAGGCACCATGCCATCTACACTGATATCCCTAGGCTCCCTATACGACCAATCTCTCAGTCACTAGTGCCTAACATAGTTAGTCATTTTTGGCTCCCTATACGACCAACCTTGGTAAGTTATTATTGTCAGGTTGGTCAGTACTGACCAACCCACCTTAGTCTTGTCATTTCCAGGGGGAGCCACTGAGTGGTCATCACAGGTGGCACCAACTAGTGGTACTGACTCCTCAGTCATTTTTGAATATAACTTTGCCATTATGACTAACACTCGTATGACCAACCTAGGATAGCCTGTACTGACAAACCCTTTCAACCTATGGGGTTTCAGTGTATAAGCGGCAGTGACGGCGCCACTCTATAAAACAAAATTTCTCAACCTCTCACATTGCTATACTATAAAAATAGTCGCTGCTCTCAACCAGTGTAAACAAATAATGTTCTATTAAAATAAACGACTTTAACGATATAAGGTGACTATAATATTATTGTTATAATTCTCTGATAGATCTGTTTCTGTGGACCCTCACCCAAAACTACGGGCCATTATCTCCATGGACTAGAGCTAGTGCTTACCCCTCTTAGAATTCATGCTCAGTTTGCACCTGCTGACCTCCACATATATCGCTGTTTCAGATCGCCTATTTGCGTGGGTGGCAAGCACTATCACAGTTATGTTACTACTCTAAACACGCTATCTACCTGTGCATCTTTATATAGAGTTAGTGTTGCAAGTACACTCAGCATATAAAAGATACCGTAAACTCTTTTAGCATTAGCAATAGGGACTTGAGTGGTCATTCAGGGGGCATGCATTATATGCAAGGAGTAAAAGCAGAGAGACAGGCATTCAGGGAGGAAGGAATACTTATTTATAGAGGCATACAGGCAAGGTGGTATGTACGCAGTCAAAAAAGGAGAGATGAAGCCCACCAGTCGCCAAAGTTTTGCAGAGTAATCTTGTTAAAACCATATGTTACATTATAAGCAGCCTGGGCAGTATGCACTTACTTTAATATAATGTTTATAGGTAATTTAATCATTATGATACCAATAATTGTATTCCTGTTTGCCCATGCAGAGTTTCCTGAATAAGGGTCCGATTTACCCACAGAAAGAACCAAAATGTGGGTAAATGTCCTGAGAATCGATCCACCAGACCTTATGCCGGACCTCAGGCATTACTGCCAGACATTTCCCATGTCCGGCAGGATTTCAAAAATACTGATTGATGGAGGACTCGGGGAGGTAAGGAGGTAGTAAGGTAGGGAGAGAAGAGCAACTTTCTCTTTCAACTTGACAGGTGACAGCTGAAAAGGTCAATGTTGACAACAAAAAAAAAGAGCACCTATTTTGTTCGTTTTAATGTTGAAGGGAAAATTATATAAATTGTGTAAAACAAGTTAAGGGTTCAATGGCGTGAAATGGCGTATTTTGCACATATCTAAAGTTCTACATGGTTCTATCACATGAATATTGAGTGTATACTACTAATTCTACCTTGTGAGACTTTAGCTGAAGCTGGTTCCTGTCATGTCCAAAATCAGAGTTTTAGGGGTTGTAGACTTTTGAATCAGTTGTATTTGAATATTCTTTAGGTCACCTGTTCAGATTGGGGGACTGGTTAGGACACTGGCAACCAATGCAGGGGTCGTAAGTTCAAATCCATGCCAAGGCTACATGTTTTTTCCCAGTCAAAAATAGTAATACATGTAGTATTAAAATTTTACAACAAAAAAAAGTAACAATACAAAATCATTTTAGATTATACTATAAATATTGATCTTGTGTAAAGGATCTTTACAACAGAATTGTATACTGTCACAATTTTTGACCCACCAAAAATACATTTTAAAATTGTGTCTCAGCAGAATAGCCTGACATGACTCATGACCCATAGATTAGTAGGCCAGAGTCCTAACCAGTCCCCCAATCTGAAGAGATAAAATAAGGACCCACAATAGAGTCCTATAACTCAAAGGTTTATGGCCCCTAAAACTCCAAATGTCGGATATGACAAGGACCAGCTTCAGCTGCTCAGCAGGCTGCTATTGTTAGCAGAGGAATGAGCACTGGTACCAGACAAAATGGTGCTGTACAGTGATCATCTTGCCTATGCGGAATATCACTACATGGCCTATGCATCTACCCTGATATACTAGACTCACCACAAAACAAGCGGCAATGACAGAGGAAGTAGGGCATTTGAATATACGTATAGGGCTCGCCCGGGTCTGAGTATTTATCAAGTATCCTATAGTAAACACAACCCAGCTAGCATTCTGACGTTGTACCAACGTTGGCTCAACGTTAGCTGGCGTTGGCATGACGTTG
The DNA here is from genome assembly GCA_947462335.1 of Harmothoe impar. Lineage (NCBI taxonomy): Eukaryota > Metazoa > Annelida > Polychaeta > Phyllodocida > Polynoidae > Harmothoe > Harmothoe impar. The sequence continues at coordinate 29,223,459 of OX381706.1, read as the reverse complement.
GACATTGACGTTGTCACAACAGCCTTTTGGCCGGCGATTTCTACCATGTACCAACGTCGCCAATGTCACCGTTGGCATGACGTTGGCTTAACGTTTTACCAACGTCAGATAGTGACGTTGTCCCAACGTCTACCCAACCATTAATTTTCATGGTTAAATCTGACATTTGTCTGTGGTGTTAATCCAACTTTGATTATGAATGTGTGACTGGAGAGATTTAGTGAACATAGTTTGCTCATCATATAGGCCTATTGACTGTCAACAATCATCATTTGAGAGCATTTTTCTATTTTCATTTCACCTTAATCTCAGCTTAAATGGCCAAGAAGTGATACAGAACCATATATATCCTATCCCTATACCTTATCTACCTGTCATTACCTACAAAAAGGTGTCCTTATAGGAATATTGCTAGGATTGTTTTATATTACATATAAATGTGGTAATAAGGGACACAATGGATAATAAATTGAATATACTTGGTTTCAAATGCTATATAAATCACATGACCCCCAAATATTGACCAATTATGAAGAAAGATAATGTGTCTGATGGGGAAAATATCTTATTACAACCTCCAATGCCATCTGGTGGAGGTTTGAGATACAGCATTATGCCAACGTTGGAATGACATGAATTATCCTCCGTTGTACCAACGGTGGCAAAACATTGGGAGTATTGCCAACGTTTGTACAACATAAATTTACCAACGTTGTACCAACATTGGCAGACCAACGTTATGCCAACGTTAAAATGTTGCTTGCGACCTGCCGACGTTGGCCCAACGTACCATTGCTTGCTGGGAACCGCATGTGTACAATAGGTTTGTGTCAGCAGGTATATGATGCACTAATCTGACTAACACAGAGATTATTCGCATGGTCGTGGCGGATACGATTCCTGGTAAAAAAAGATTACCGGGTAATGCTCTTATCTCACAAATATACACAAAACCGAAAGAATACCACTGCAGGCAGTGCATGGAAAACCTGAAAGCATTCAGTAACTGGGCTTCCTGCCTAGATTCTATAACGTCCAAGGTACAATTGGTTTGGACCCGGCACAGTGGTATGGTCCAAACATTATATTCCTTCTGGCACAAGTAGGTTCATCTTTGCCGCTCCGAGGCTCTCCCAGGTCATACGATACCACAGGTCTCATTTGATTGGCTGAGGGGAGATTCTCAATTCTCTACTGAAATGAAATTCATTCATTTCTAAAATATCTAAAGGTGATGTGGGTTCTTGTCCCATGCTGCTCTGTGCCAATAGTGTGAACTTAACAGAATAGACTGGTATCTTAGAGGAATGTGTCGTCCCTTCAATGGACTCATCAAGTGTATCTCAGGGATTCATACACCGGTGACGTAGGAAAATGCCCCCCCCCCTCCAGTCACAGAGGAAGGGGACTGACTATGTTTGGGCCCAGTAGAATTTGCCAAGACCTTATAATGTAACGCACATAATTCCCAAACCTAACCTCTCACACATAGGAAAGAGTGGGGGCGGAGGAGCCTAGACTTCCAATCAGAAGTAAACATTACCTTTTCTATATAATTCCTATGTACGTGTGTGAATTCGCTATCATGCATTTAAAGGGATGCCTAAAGCTAGTTTTGGTGGTCCCCCTGCCCCCCCCCCCCCACACAAAGATTTGCTTCCTACTCCTCTGTACATTTAAATATGACTTTATGTCTCAGATTAGAGTTCAAATGGTTAGATATGTGTCTATTTGGAATGCATTTTCCCCAATAGCCTTGACCTGTGGCCGACTCTTAATGCCACATTGGCCATTAAAGGTGTAAGCCAGGGTCTATGCATACAGCACCTGGTGGCAAAAAATTTAACTACCTAAAACTATGATAAAAATAGATCTCCCTGTTGTATATGTCTTACCTAACCTATATTAACCCTCTTAATGTCACACTATGGCATTCGACAATATTATCACTGTCTTTTTGCTACTGCCAAAAGCTATGCACTACTTAATTATTACCTGCATGTCCATGGCAACTAGAAGTGAAATATTTTAATACGTCCCAAACTGTTTTAATTCATCAATGAATCACTATTATTTTGAATGTAAAGTGTATCTTATGATCCTATGTACATATGACTTAGCTTTTGATTACAAATTGTTGGCAATTTTCTCTTCCTTTTTGCAAAATATAGAAAACATATAATTAATCTATTTTGTGTTTTACCCCCAAATCTTGCATGGCTCATTGGTTTCACCTGTGACTACAAGTTTTTATGGATTGATTATGTCCCAGACCATCTCCTCTAAACATCTTCTAAGACGTTTGGTGCGGAAGTTATTGGTCAATTTTTCATAAAGTTCAAAAATGTCAAGGGTGTCCTATCTTCAAATGTCAATATATTAAAATCTAGCACCATGAGGTATTGACTTTTTTGCTTCTATCACATCATTATACTTCAAACTGATAAACAGACAAAACTCCACACCATTTACATACATGCACATCATACTTCACGAGTTGAAGCTGGGTCATATCACACAATGCCGAAGGCTGAGTATGATATGACCCAGCTTCAACGAGTGATGTATGATGTACATGTATGTTAATAAGTGGGGTTTTGTGTTTATTACATGGCCCTACAGTCGTTAAATGAAGAAAAGCAACAAATTTGGAGGCCATGGAGTATGGCTACACCGTACTCCATGGGGGCATGGAGTACGGAGCTCCCATAGGCTTAGCATAGAGAAGGCCGTACCACCATGTAATAAAAAATATTATAATCCCAAGTGATTTTGAGATATTTTTGGTAGAATAGAATTGACTGAACCCTCCTTATACCTTTAAATGTGCCAGTTGGCATCTGTTTTCCATTATAAATGTAGCCAATATATTCTAAACATACATAGCAACCACAGAAAGAAATACAGTGAACCCGACATCCTTGTATCAACCAAGGATAAATGAAACTATTCACACGCTAGACTATTGCCATTTTATCATAAGCTTGTGGAGGGTGGCAACGTAGCAGCTCAACCTCTCCCAATCCATCACTGCAGATATAGTGGTGGAGATTCTCTCCTCTTGATCCCCTACCCTACCGACCAGTGGACCTCCAGGGCGCAATAAACGACCCATGCAAATATGGCGCTGTAGACTTGCTGGATCATGGAGACCCTAATCTACCTCTGGGGACTACAACATTAGTCATGTGTTTGAGATTAATGATGGGGCCTTCAGAATGTCAAACTTCCAGTATTTCTGGTGTGCTCTCTATAAGGAACAGTGTTGAAGAGGTTTGATTTATCATGTCTGGAAATAAAGAGACGCCTCAACTTTAAGCTATAGAGTTTTAGGACGTGGTCAATATTACCAACAGGGGGAGTGGTTACAGTTTTGCCCCCGTCAATTTTTCCCTTTATAGTGGGGAATACATTTATCCCACCTAGATCGCACAAAAGGTGCCGAAATTAGAATACAATCTTTTGCTAAAAAGGTGGCAAAGCCCCTCCCCCCACTTTGGGGGGGGGGAGCTGGAAATGGAATATCAGCATCTTAAAGGGGTACCATACTCTTTACTTCCCACAAATAGATTTTGCCCAGGGTTACAGCAGTTAATTCTCACATGTATTTACTGTATAAAAGGGAAAAGAAAATAGGACCTTGCAGTTGACATAACCAGAGTAGGGCATTGGCTCACTAGTCACATGTGTGAAACTATTGAAATGAATATAACTTAAAGATTCATGATCTAAACAGCTAGTTCTAACCTTGATTTCTATTCAAATCACATACTATATATCAGTACTTTCAATGAAAAATATAGATGGGATGATATTTATGGGAAATTGTAGCTATTTTTAGCCTCAAATTCCAACAATGACAGGGAAAAAACACATTTCCTTTAGATGTCATCCAATATAAAAAGGATCCTACCAATATATCCTCTCTATGTTAGAAATCTGCAACAGCTATACACTTGGGCACAACATGAAAAAATAAAAATGGCATGTAGCGGCACTCGTTTTTCCACAAAAACTGTTATCCAAAGTAGAGATTATTCTGAGAAAGGGGTTAGTTTAATTAAGGGGTTGATTTAAATGATAAATCCTTCTCTGGAAAGGAATTTTGAGCCACTGCAGCACTTCCACTGCCTGCCTGCCTGTAGTAGGCACAGGTGGTCAGTGTGTGTGCTCCCCTGTATACTCACAGGCTACGTGGACTGGATGTCTGTGGGCAAGTTTAAATGGTGAAATGCATGCATTGGATACATAAATAAGTAAACAGCTTATTCCTGTGGCGATTTGAAGGTTCTTTACTGGAGTGAACGTGACAAATACTCGGTCATTCAGGTACAGGAAGCCGGTCCTAAAAGGTACAGCCAAAAAGCATATATATCCCTCACAGTCTTGTATGTGTATGCTGAACTAATGAGAAATATTATGTTTATTTCGGTGCGCCATCTAGAGTGATACAGTGGCATACAGCAATAAGACTAGTCACGAGGGATATGCTTTATAAGACTAAAATGGGTCTTCTTTTTGTCAAGGCTCGCTCTTCAGTTCACCGCAGTGTGCGTGCAATGATATACTTTTGCTCAGTTTGCTTGTTTATCACATTAGTCAGCGATAATGCGGGGGCTGGGGTATGAGGTGGGTTTCTTTCTTCTAGTCAGCTGGTATTATGTTCAGGGATTATACATGGCGAAGCCTGTCAGGGCTGTAATATTTTTTTCCGCACCACTGTCGGAGGTAGATCATAGCTTATACTACAACCTATAGTAGATGGCAGAGGTGATATAGCAGAGCCTATATGTGTCGAAGCCAAAGCGGCATCATACTATAGAGATTATGCACATGTAATAAAGCACACTTCTGGGTGTATCATATACTTGGTACTACCCTCTTTCTGACTTGTTATAGCTTGTTATAGCGTTATAGGAACCTAATACTTCTAACATGTACCTCTCCACCCACGTTACTGCCCACTCAGATGCTTGCTATGATTACAGGCAAGCACATTTTCTCATGACCATTACTAAAAGATATTACATGTGTCACATTTACCAGGACGAAGAACTTTAATGCCCCCTGCACGAAGGTCCCTTTTCACAGATCATGTACCATGCCACACCTACACTATTATCGGCACCAGTGGTTGACTGTCGCCTTTAAAGCTACCGTGTCAGCTAATCTTAGATGATTTTTTCCATTTTCTGGTCGATTACATGATCCATATAATTGCATGCAGGTATGGAAAGTTGGAAGGCTGTCATTCATCATTTAGCATATTAAAACTACAATATATTGTCACAAATGAACTGTCGGCTTTAAAAAAAATCAAGACCTTATACGATAAAGAATGATGTCAACCACAAGGAAAATGGTTAATGAAAGCATTGCAATGTTAATTTATAACTTAATTTTGGGGCGTTTTAACTGCTACTGTATCTTTAAGATACTGACTCCCAGCTTGTCTGGTAGGTTTAGGGGTGGCCCCCAATAAACTGCATGGAACCGATTATAGTGATATTTAAATGCCTGGGGTAGGCTCAGCTATTGACTTGATCCATCTTATTGCTTACCTCACCTTACATCTGGGACACTGGGGAACATACCAGTGCCACCATGCCTTCAGGGCATTATTGATTATGTAAAGTAACATCAAACTTGCTGACATGTACGGTTATATTTGATTAACCCTTACCGGCAACTACAGTTATGTTTGATTAACCATTACCGACGACTACAGTTATATTTAATTAACCATTGCCCATAGCCATAGTTGTATTTGATTAGCCCTACCTAGTACCAGTGAACGGCAAAAGGCTGATGCTGAACATATGTCCTGCTCCACTCCAACTGACCGCCCCTGTTATTTCAGGGCTGACTGTCTAAGACCGCTGGGGGGGGGGGGGGGGGCTACTGCAAGCCTACGCCTCTCACAATGTAGTACAGATTTGCCCTGTTTCAGCAAAAGAGCCCTACTTATCAAGGCCTTGGTGAAATCTGAACCCCCTCTACAGGATCTAGCCCTTGAGGCGAATGTAGACCATAGTCTACATCAATGCCAGGCCGAAACTATTTACTACACCATGAGGGGCCGGAAGTCGACTATAATTGACTTAACTCTTTGGAATTTAGCAAAGCCCCGGCCCCCAGGGAAAAATTGAAAGAAAATCCGGCCTCCAGGCTAGAATTTATTTTTGGGCCGGCCTCAATGGGCTGGGAGAAATTGACCGCCACCGCTCTTGAAAGTCGTGCTACAGAGCTTATTTCATCCATGACAGAGTAGCCCCACCCTGGCTTTATTGCCTGGTGTCACACACCATTTCCCCACCCAATTGACCATTCACATACCTATCCATGGTGAACATTTGTAAAATATCAGTGATGACAATCCACCATGCAAGTATAGTGCCGTTTTGATGACTGCGGCAGTGTAGATATCTATGTAAATTATGCATATAGGTTTAAACCAGCAGATCTTACTGCACGTCCAGTAGCAGTCGAAGTGCAGTCGGGACACGTACTCAGCCCTATATATAGGGGCGCTGGGGCTTAAGCAGTACAGGCATACGTGAAGTAACATTTCCGAATGTATACGTATTTGTACAGGTTAACAAAATAATTTCCATGTCCCCTGTTTTACACCTTTACTACTAATAACATAAGTTTTGTAGGGCTATGTTTAGTCCCATTTTAGAACGTTCAATCGGAAAAGCGAAGGCCTGATAACGCAGTTGTCTTTTTTATGCTTCTATAATAAAACAAGGGACATAGAAATGGAGGGTACTACGTTGTTGTGTGGCACTTGATGGATCTTCCTGCTCCGCTACACTGAGCGGAAGAATCCATAAAGGAGTCACTTGTCATCTGACCAGTTTTTGTCTCCCCACTGACCCGTCTCTTTGACATCAAAGGCCATCTGTGTTACTAGAGATATGATATATGCCATCTGACATATCTCACCAAGAACCATTATGAATCATTGCATCGCCTAGGTATATGAAAAGTTTAATCAGTGGTGGTTTTGTATTTTGATTAATAATAATGACTGGCCAGATATCAAACACAGACACCCAAAACGTGTAATGGCCGACAGGTGAGTAGCTCAGCCCACAAATTAAAGCAGGATCCCAGGGCAGCGCTCGTTCTATTTATACATTGAAATGCAGGTCCAGTCCTAGTCACTCCCGTGCAGTTACTTTTTGATGGATACTTCACCGTCTGCATCTTTCACTTTTAACGGAAGAAAGTTAGGTATAAACGAAACGTAATAATGCTCGTAATTAGATTTATAGCACTGCCCACTCATATAACCATGACGCGGTGCAATCTAGATAGGATGGACAGTGGTTTAAGTTCATCTGTTACTATGTGAATCGTATAATTCCGTTCAGACCATAGAGCTGTCAAGATTATATCAGTCTGGTTTGATCAGAATGTCAGTGTCTTCTAAAATGTAGTAGAACCTTCAAGGAATTTCCATGGCGATAAGGTAGTGCGTTGTAAAACTCTATGCACTGTGTGTCAGTGATAAGGAGGGTTGCTCTGAAGGAGGTGTAGTATTTACTAGAGCAGCGTCTATCTACATTTCATTGTATCCCTCATCTATTTCTCAGGCTGACAGGGGCTGGCCATTCTGCACCGACAACACCTATCCGTAACACAACCCACGTAGTTCTCTTCCCTCACTTTACATCGCCAATCCAGGGGCCTGTTAGATCATGCCAAGTATTACATTCAATGTTATTAAAATGCTCAGTTATTTTGGAGAAATATTCTGTAGAAATAGCATATGTTAAATCCATCATTAGTATAACTGACACTGACCAATACTATCTGTCATCTATCTTTGAATAATGATTCTGTGACTTATCAAAATCTCTTAGGGAAAATAAAGTGTATCGGTTTTTTGAGAAACAACTCCCAGTCTGTGAATCATATAGTCCTTGCATCCAAGACAGCAACTAATCTATAGATTCACAGAAAGAGATCTGCCTGTTAAAATCGAGGGCTGAGCATGAGAGGTATACGAGATGAGCCGCCATACTATATATAGTTGCAGCATAGTGCAAAGCTTTAACACATACAGTAGTTAATGTTGGTTTAATAACTCGGTACAGGTCTTCAGCTCTATCTATCTGAATTCAAGGAAACGTGGGGTAAAACATATAATTATGTGGATTGTTCTCACTTGAAAATTTTATACCCATGGGGAAGGGGAATTACCTCTCTGATCACGGAGAACACTACCTCTTATTATCGCTCGTGCAACAACCGCGTGGGATTCCCAGAACGAACATTGTAGGGCGTATTACTAGTTAAACCACGAACATTCAATTAGATCGGAGGACCAGAGGACCGTCCTTGACTTTGGGGTTGGACAGACTGGTGGTGATGCATATTTACTAGCTGTCTAACATATTAGAGGCAGTCTAGTTGTTGACATGAATTCCAAAGATGGAGGGAGTGTGTCTTATACGTTGTCGGGCTACCAAAGATAAGTACTACTTGAATCTGTTAAATGTAATGTCACAATATTTGAAGCATAATATAAGAAATTGCAGCGTACCAAGTAGACATGATGGGGGTAATAATTTTTAAAGTGATCGTATCTCCGATGATCAGGACTATGAACTCAATCTTGAAAAAAGGATATTCACCAAATTTCGAGACCAACTTTAGTAAATCTCGTGCATTCTGTATAAATCAGCTTATACTTTTATTCGGTCGATTTGTCAGATTTATGGTCAGGTGAAAATCTGCACTGTGTTGGAAGTACACTAGCAGCTATAAAAGACTATGACTCGGCCCAAGAGAACCTGTGCGAGCTCTTACTGGCTATGAATAACATTTAATGGCACCTCATTCCCAAAGTACAGTGGACGGTTTTTCACAAGGGCTGAAATAGATCAGTCTTCATCGGAATGTTTGCAAAAGGCCATCAGTCGTATATTTCACTTACAACCACTCTAGGCCAACACTGGTTGTGAGACCTGTCCAAGTGGGTATAAAGAAAGTAATTCACAAGGACAAGAAGTGGTATCTACGAGCGATGACCGCACATGTAAGCAACTTAGGGAGTGATCATTTTTTAACAACAGGGGGGGGGTGGTGGGTTTCCGCGCGGAGCGCGCGAAATTTTTTACACCCCCCCCGGTCAAGGGGTCAAAATTTTTTACCCCCCCCCCTTAGGGTCGAAAATCGGCTCGCGCGCGGGCCCTTTGAAGCATAGTAACGCGCGGGCTTTTGGGCTCAAAACAGGTCAAATTTTTTTGCCCCCCCCCCAAGAGGGGTCCAAATTTTTTTGCCCCCCCCCGGTCAAGGGGTCCAAATTTTTTTGCCCCCCCAAACCCACCACCCCCCCCTGTTGATAATAAATGATCACTCCCTTAATTAGGACCACCCTGTAGGTGTATCCAAAGCCCTAAACATGGAGGGGGGGGGTGTGAGGCCCCTATCCCTCAAAAGGCTCCTATCCCTCAAAATTGGTCTGTTTGAGGGATAGGGACCAAGTGAACTCCCTATATGCCAAACAGCCCCTATCCCTCAAAACGGTTTGAGACATAGGGCCCATGTGAAGTCCCAAAGCCACAAATATTTTTTCCATGTCCCTATCCCTCAAAATGGTCTGAAAACAATTTGAAACATAGGGCCTATGTGAAGTCCCTTAGGCTCAAGATGCGGCTTCTCAAGCCTTCTTCATTGTGTTATTGGGGCGGGCTGATTCTCTACCCCCAGCGGGAAGTTGAGGATTCAGGGGGAGGGGAATGTCGAAGTTTAGGTTAAAATAAGGGTTGGATCCCAGTAAACAAAAAACGTCATACAACATTCGGCCTTCCAGATTATTATTCACCCTATGACAACCACTTGTCATAGGGTCCATTGGTCACCCAAGTGTATTTAGTGTAGCCATTTGGAGTATCCAAACTGTCCACACTCAGAGAGCCCAAACACATAATTATAGACCCCAGAAGGCCCCCTTTACTTATTGTGAGGCCTATTTCCTTGCTGCAGAAGCAAGAAATAGTCATATAAATTATTACAATGGTTTTTGATGGATAGGGCTTTTGATACTTAGGGATTGTTTGTAGGATAGGGGCCTGACATGTCCCTATCCCTCAAATGGCCCCTATCCTACAAATATTTGTGAGATAGGGGCTGTTTAAATGTGGTCCCTATGTCTCAAAATTTTGTGGGATAGGGACTTTTTGCTATATAGGGACCTGAGGTGGGCCCTAAGTCTCAAACGGCCCCTATCTTACAAATATTTGAGGGATAGGGGCCTTTTGAGGGATAGGGGCCTCACAACGGGGTAATAGCATCCCTTTTTTTTATCTCAAGAAAATGTCGATGCTTTCATTTTTCCACATATAAGATATATGATACACGTATGCATTTCCTTTTTAGCTTTCCCCTGTATTGAATTTACACGCCTTGCATTGTGACTGGGGTAGATGCTTCATTCCTATTCATTTGGGATTTTAGTAGATCACTTGTAAGTGCAATTGCAATACTTTTATGTGCAATGGCATTAGTGTTTCACAAGAATAAAAAAATATGCGGGTCATTCCTACTCATTAATGCCGAGAAAGGAATGTTCCTTTTGGAACACTTGCAATACTAGTGTTTTTCTCATTCTTAAACCATTCTGAACCATTTAGAATTTGAAAAATATCGGAAATATAAATAAGTCAAACCTACAAAACAGCTATACTATTTATACCTCCATCAGGTTAGTGTCTCGCTACAACACTAAAGACTATGAAACTAATGGATACATTGTATTTACCAAATGCCATCATTAATGCCATTGGTGAATTGAAAAGAAGGTAGCGCTACACAGACCTGTTATTTGTAATTGAGATTACAGTCAGATTGGGAACCTTTATTTTCTATTAATGTGTCTTAATAGTTGACAGCTTGCATCATTTATTGGGACTCAGAAGGAAGTAATCCCCTTTCTTCTTAGCGATGGGTGAGCTATATATTTACCCAGAAACAATGAGGTGTTGGGAAAGGGGCATCTGCTGCCATCAATCGTTCTGTGTCTTGAAACCAGAGCGGGGGATTTGTCCATGGTATTATGCAGAATATACAGTAAATCATGTGTGGAGTAGCTGACATTGGCTTCCTACAACTACTATAGGTCATGATCAGGAGGGTTTTTCAGAAGAGACTCGTCAATCGTCATAATGAGATTTTTGTCAATATTCCAATATTTGCAATTGACGAGAGTATTTGGATCTCTATGTGTGTAGGGAATTCTTATGAAACACATTTTACTAGTGGTCGTCAGAAGGTTTCGTCATGCCTACAACCACATCAGTTGTTCTGAAAGACCCTCGAGTGATGTGACGAAACCTCGTTTGCGACCACTAGAAACATTTGTTTCCCAAGATTTCCTGTTGAAATCTATATAAGATAAATGTAAATACCACATTTTGCCAGCTACAAATACCCTTTTCAATTGCAAACACATGTATTGCCCTGTTGACGAAAATCCAATTATGACGACTGACGAGTCCATTCTGAAAGACCCATCAATAGTGCAATATTTGCGATTGACAAGGGTCTCAATAAATTACATTCGCAATATCTTTGTATAGATTTTAACAGAAATTCTTATGAAATACCTTTTACTAATGGTGGTCAAACAGGTTTCATCACGTCAGAATTTGCCTATGACTGCACCGGTTGTTCTGAAAGACCCTCCTGAGGGTCATTTAGAAGGACTGACGAACTCGTGAAATTAAAAAATCATCAATAGCGTATTGCTATTGACGAGGGTACTCATCATCGTCATGATAAATGACAAAAACCCTCCCCGAAATCAATCGTGACATTTTTACCCACAACTTCATCAGTCGTTCTGAATGAGTCCCCAGGTTTCCAGTGTATTGACACAGGTCAGGAGGCTCAGTAGTATAGTATGTATCGGAACGGGACTATAGTTAACTACTGTTTATTACTCAATCGACCTGCAGCCAATCAGAAGCCTCCATTTGACCGGAAGTGACGTCACATGCCCATATAAGGGCATACCGGAAGTGACGTCACGTGACCTTGACCTAGTTAGAGGTCAAGGTCATGACGCAGCCAATCAGAGGCTTCCATTTGACCGGAAGTGACGTCACACGTCCATATAAGGGCATACCGGAAGTGACGTCATGTGACCTTCACATGTCCATATAAGGGCATACCGGAAGTGACGTCACGTGACCTTGACTTAGTTAGAGGCTTCTGATTGGCTGGTACACCGGAAGTGACCCATTATGCAAATGAGGGACTACTTCCGGTCAAATGGAGACCCCTGATTGGTTGGGTCATGAAGAAATGTGTCTCTTAATTTTTTTTGTTTAGGAAGTGATCGACTTTAGGATCACGTGACCGGAAGTGACTTGATGAGTCACGTGACTAGAAGTGACGACGACACATGCTTTAATTAGGCGATCAGCAGCGACTGGAGGAAGTGTCACTTTAAGAGGACACGCTAGTTAATTGTTATAATTTTTTTACTTACTAATAAAAGAAGACGTATGAAAATAAAACACAACAATAATTTTATTTATTTTTTTATTTTATTTTTTTCAATTCTAATAAACACGCTATTTTTGAAAAGATGCGCTCAATCAATCAATAACACACTTTTTTTCATATTTTTAAAGGACTTGTTGTCACACCGTTAGAATGCACGCGACGCTTATAATACAAGTAGCGCACGTCATCTTTCTCTATGGTGTAAGTGTCCATTTTTGGTTCGTACCACTTTGAAATTTCTATTTACCGCAAGGAGAGTTTTTCGTTTGCGAAAACATCTAAGAAGACGACTGGTTCTTTAGGGTTTTGTTACTTCTGTACACTTTTTGCACGCCATCTCTTTTTTTGGGATTTTCTTTCACTGGTGCTGCTGACTCGATCGTAGCAAATGTAAGTCTTAGGGTTGAGACTTAGGATCTCGTCACCTTCCTACACCGTTTACATAAGCCTCGAAGTTCTCAGATCGTGAAGGTAACGTCTCTCACATCCACCGGGCGGCGGACACCATTTTCGCACTTTTTTCCGTTTTATCTTCACAAAAAGCTCTAAGTGATCGTCACACACCGATGTCGGAATCTGCTTTCGTTTCTTTCTGAAGTATGTCTCTCTCAGGCGAGGTTTGACTACACAGAGGCAAATATCAGAGGCACCCAATAGCGCTAATTCTACTCTCAGACAAGGGTCAGGCACTGCTGGACTATAATAGATGGGTCAAGGGTTATTCTAGTGAGGGTCAGGCTACGCCTGACATTCAATAACAAGCTGGACTTTGGCAAACTTGCTTGAAAGTCTGACCATGCGGGATCCTCATGCCATAGTCTGGCAATGCTGAACTCTTGGGAGAGTATGCTGGACTCTTGCTGACCAGACTTTCAAGCAAATTTGCCAAAGTCCAGCTTGTTATTGAATGTCCGGCGTAGCCTGACCCTCAGTAGAATAGTCCTTGACTCATCTATTATAGTCCAGCAGCGCCTGACCCTTGTATGAGAGAAGTATTGGCGACATTGGCCGACTCTGATATTTACCCGTGTGTACGGTGGGAGGAGGGGGTTCACAGCTACAGCTTGCGCTTATAGAGCGCTACTAGCGGAGGTCTGGATGAGGAGACTACGGCGTTTGTCTTAAAAAAAAATAGCCATAGCACATGTCGATGTCGCTTAATTATGCTCATATCTCATGGCGATTTTAAGAATTGCTCATGTCACCTGTCACTATGTTTTTCAAGCTTCATGTCAAATGTCACTAGGTCTCATGTCGAATGTCGATGCTAAGAAACAGACATGACGTCATCTCGAATTTAGCGGTCTACACTACCGCTGCTGCTGCTGCTGCTGCTTGTGCAGCTCGTGCAGCTGCTGCAGCTGCTGACAGCTGCAGCTGCTGTAGTTGCTGACGCTGTCACGGATGCTGTTGACAGATGCTGCTGCTTGTGCTGCGCGTGCAGCCGCTGCTGCGGCTGCTGACGTTGTCACGGATTCCGCTGACAGATGCTACTGCTTGTGCTGCTTGCGCTGCTCGTGCAGCTGCTGCAGCTGCTGACGATGTCACGGATACTGTTGACAGATGTGGCTGCTTGTGCTGCTTGTGCAGCTGCTGCTGCTGCTGACGATGTCACGGATGCTGCTGACAGATGCTGCTGCTTGTGCTGCACGAGACTGAGTAGCCGCTATTACTAATGCTACTAATACTAGTATGAGAAAATACATTTAGTCAGTTGATTAAATCAAGGAGGTTTTCTGACTTCAGTGGATCGTTTAGCCATCGGCCACGGGCAAAACTTGAAACCATTTTATACATGGGACAATTGGCAGAGTCGAAACGTGTTGGTATGATGGGGTCGATCATGTTCATCATCAGTTCAGGCAAAGGAAGTGTGTCGACAGCACGCGAAAACTTCATGTCTGAATGTTTCAACACAAGACTTTTTATCACACTCACACAGCTGCTTTGAAGAGTGAATCCTTGACCAAACTTGTGCTTTTCCAACACAGCTTTGGCCTCTTTCTGTGCAGTAAGGGATCTCTCTTTCGGGTTCATCTCAGTGCTGTCTAGCATGTCCTCAAAGTCTTTAACATAATGTTCCAACGGGCTACAAATGATGGACTCCAGATCCTCGTCCGCATATGTCGTCTCCTCGCACCATATTGTGTCTTCGCCTGTTTCGAATTCCGTCATTTTCTTGACAATCTCCTCCTGAGTGCCTTGCATATATCGAAGCTCCTTCAAGGAGTTGATAACTTGTATGGCGAAGACTGACAAACTTGAAGGAATTTCACCACAGTCAGGCCAAGTATACGGAGCTAAGAAAAATAGCTCTAACAAAATCTTCTCCCTCTGTCCAAATGAAACTACTGTTACGATGAAGTTGAAGCATGCTTCTATCCATTGCTCCTTGGTGACGTCCTTCCAATGTTTCTTTAACTCACATGCATCATAGGGCACTGTTTCTCTTCTTGCTTCAAGTGGGAGTTGCTTTTTCTTTCTTGGACTCATTTCGAGAGGGTTTCGATGCTCTGTAGCGTCAACACTTTCATAAATAAAGAAAATAGCAGAACTAATCATCGTAACGTGCTGAGCGAGCGTAGAGTGGACGATGCTACGAAGATGAAGGGCGGGTGGAGAAAGTGTGACTGGTGAGAGCGGCGTTTCACTCCTTATGTACCCTGTCCTAGATAAGCCTCTTAAACGGCTGAAAAGACTCTCTCAGTACAGAGCTTCTACCGCAGGTGGGTTTAGACTTAAGCAGCTTAGTTCACACACGTGTCTGTTAGAAAAGCTACTTGCACACCTGCCTTCCCTTTTCACTAGTATTCACCCTCTGCCGACTTATAAGACACCTATACACTCCTTCTCGTGAAATCTATGGAAGATGATGGAAGGACCACCGACTAGATTTTCTTTGATCAGAGCGTGGAGGACGGCGTCGAAGGGAGGGAACGTTGTGAACACAGCTTATAGGTTTTGGAAGAGGACTTGTAAAGTCAAACTGGCGAGAGAGATCTCGTCTTTCAACATGACAATGCTGCGATCTTGGAAAAAATTAGCGTGATTTTTTCAAAAGCTTAATGAAAAGTTTGACGTCTTCGTTGTTGTAGTGGATCAAGTAATCTCTCATAGTTTGCATCTTCTTGTCGTACTAAACTTTCTGACATGTGGCGTAGTCGGATTTCGGCCATTTTGACGCCCGTCAGTTCGCTGTCAAAAGCCGATCTCGGTGGCAGGGTTCTGTTTACCAGTTTCTTGGTATACGTCATCCATTCGTAAGGAAAGCGACTTTTCTCTTCGTTTCTGGTGAAAGCTCGCAAATAATTCGCGTAGCTGTAACCAAGTGCCAAATAGTTGACTACTATGTCCAAGAAAACTGTGTGTAAACCGTCAAGTATTGATTGCTTCTCTTTATGACGCTGAATTGTTGGTTTCTTCGGTCTCCGGAGGCAAAGAAGGAGTGAAGGCGTATTTTTGATCAGGTTCAAGTCGTAACGCTCCGTGTTGAAGCTCACGACTGGAGCTTGACGGATGTATCTCAGAAGCTGCTTCTTCAGTTGAACTAACGGTTGTCTGGTGTGAGCTGCAGCGAAGCCGCCTGGAGAAGGGGTGAATGTCGCTTCTTCTAGCAGGAGAGCTTCACCTATCGCCACATGTAACTTCGCTAACGTTGGTCGGTAAAGTTCTAGCACAGCTTTCTCGATGACTTTGGCGTTCTCGTTTATGTGATTTTAAACTCGGTCTAACAAGGGGTCGGAATCTGCGTCGGATTCTCTGAGGTACACCGTCCCCTCCTACCCTAGAAAGTCGGATGTGACGCTAGCCGACAAAGGGACGTGATCCTACAGCAGGGACACGTGTTCAGTCGACGGTTCTCTGCACGGTCTGAAGAAAGCTTCGAAATCGAAGGTAATGTTGTAAGGGTAGATTCTGGAATGTCCGTCGGGAGGAAAAGTTTCACGTGTGGCAGCGGGACAGAACTGACGTAACAAATTTGAAGCGCGCTTGCTGGTGTTGTATAAGTGAAAGGAAATGTGGCGGAAGACGCAGAGGTTGTCCTTGTTGGGAAAATCTAACACAAGGCTTCTCTTTCCAACTCGACCGTCCTGCCTGTTCCTACCGCCTATGGGAAAACCTCCAGGTCCCATGTAAACGCAAATGTTCAAAATTAGTAGGAAAAAGAGCGCACCGCTTGGTGTCAGCGTCGCAAAGTTTCCGTACTTCTTCGCAAGCGACGGTGTTTTCCATCTTTAAGAGGAGCTCTTCCAAAGTTTCTGAATTAGTTATAGTAGGGAGCGGTTGTAATGAGAGTTGCGTTGTTCTGGGAGACGTGAAAGTAGCGCAGTATGTTCTTGTCTTCTCTGTGTTGTAAGAGTAAGCCTACCGAGAAACTCACTTTTTATCATTGTGTGAAGCGGATTGCGACGCATAGTATCTACAGCGTCACTCAACTCGCCGGTTGGTAGTTTGACGTTTGTTACACTCACGCGAGTCCCGTGCATCCTGACACTCGTTCGTATTGCAGGCCAATTCGCCGTGAACGTTTCCTCACCGTTCGGTACAGCGCATGTACGTGGAGGGATAGTCACCTCGTCCAGAGATTCGCGTCGACAGGTGATCTTTTCAGCAATCGACATCGCCGCATAGAGGGCAAAACTTAGGTATTGTTCTTCATTTTTCTACGGGTCACTCGTGATTGTACGGTCTTTTAAAAATTTTGAAACACTTTTCGCAAACGTCCTGCATCATGTTTTTCTTTTTTTTTGTTTTTTCACTTATTTACCAATTATTAAAAAAAATAAAACGTTATTTATCACTTCGAATACTAGACACCTCTTACCACACGATACTATTAGCATTGTGAAAGGTGACTGTAGTCTAGGATCGAATTCAACAGATGACCATCTTACTGCAGGGATCAGACAAGAGTGGTCAACACTGGAGTGTCACAGCTCACTTTTATGTCTTTGGGTACAGCTGCATACAACCCTTGAACATACATTGCGACGTCGCTGCGACCCATGTCGTCTTGCAACACTTTCATCAGAGCCATAGGCTCAGACGTCTCGTTGTACTTCCAAGCTCTCAGCACTTCATAGACAGGGTTCTTCACAGTCCTGTCAGAAGGCACAGGTTGAGAGATGAAAGCTATTTCATGAGAAGTCAACCCTAAGTAGATCCCTATGGTCTTCCAGTCTCTAGGGCAGAGCTCAGCTAAAAGAGAGAAATATTTCTGCACTTTCCACTCCATGTCTCCACTCTCTAAGCCATCCCACATGTCATGTTTGTCCATGTACTCACGTGAGAATTTGATGAGGTCCATACGGTAAGATTCTTCCAAGGCGGCGGCTAGGTCCTTCCACTTAGTAGTACAACTTTTCTGGTACCAAGTAGTGAACATTTCTCTAGCTTGAGTTATGACACTTGTCTCACAACTGAGATATCCCATATCCTTCAAGTTCACTTCAAGGTATGAACCTAACCGTATGTAATCTGATGTCGGCAACTTACTACTTATTTTCAGTAGCATAGCGTCTGACAAGTATCCTAACGGCTCTGCTTTGAAGTATGATGATACAGGTACTACTGCAGCACAACCAATAACAGGAGCAGCGTCTGCGCTGGTATCCGACGACTCGTTGTCGGAACAGGGCAACCACACGACTTCGTAAGGTATTGGTGAGGGCAGTCGCCACGGACCGGACGCGCTACCAGTGGAAATGAGGTCGAAAAACGGACTGTGCGCCCGTAGCCCTTCGGGTTCCTCGTACGCCTCGTCGTCAGCGTCGTTCTCTGTCTCACCCTGTTGCTTTAGGGCATGTATGTCTACTACGCGCTGCTGGGGCTGAGTGTCCGAATAGCTGTAAGTCTCAGCGCGAGCGGCGTTGATGGCGTCGGTTGATGTAGCGGTGGAGAGGTTCTGTGCAACGTGCTGCGTGTCAGTACTAGTAGCGGCAGTCGCAGCAAGAGGTGTAGCAGCAGCAGCAGCAGCAGGTGCAGCAGTAGCAGGCGCAGCAGTAGCAGGCACAGCAGCAGCAAGCGCAGCAGCCTCAGCAGGCGCAGCAGTAGCAGGCGCAGCAGCAGCAGCAGCAGCAGCAGCACTAGCAGCACGAAGATCACTAGCAGCCGCAGCAGGCGCAGCAGTAGCAGCAGCAGCAGCGTGCTTAGCAGTAACAACCGTCGCGAGTGTAACAACGTCGCTACCACGACGACTACTACTACCACTACTACTGCTGCGTGCGCTCGCTACAGCGGGAGGGTGATAAGACCAAGCAGTTGCGGCGGTAGTCTCAATTTCAGTAGCAAGAGGAGACGCTGACGCTAAACGATCACCGTTCTGCGTACTCTTCTTGTTCTTGAACTCGATTAGATCTTTGGACGACACTAGTTGTTGTGTTTTGCTCATGGTGGTGACTGTAGAGAGCAGCAAAAGACTGAGTGAGTGAATGGGTGTTTCCAGCCCCCTTATATACTCCTTCTCGCTTCTAGAGCTAAGCTACTTACGGCTCTGTTCAGCTGCCGCCGGCTGACCAGCGGCCATTCACAAAGAGAAACAAAAAGACTTAAGGTATGACGTTTTCAGCTGGATCCCTTTCCCCCTCCCCTTTGAGAGATCGACTGACATGAGCTAAGCTACTTACTGCCTTGTTCAGCAATTCAACGTGCGTTAGCTGTATAAAGGATTAAGCAGTTGCTGCCGCCGGCTGACCGGCGGACATTCACAAAGAGAAACAAAAGACATAAGTCATGACGTTTTCAGCTGGATCTCTTTCTCCCCTTTTTTGAGAGATCGACTGCCATGAGCGGGCGGTGTACCGACTGTGCTAATTCAACGCGCATTAGCTGTATAATTATTAAGCAGTCATGAGCTTAGAGTGTGTATACAAAAAAACTACAGGAGGCGTGTGGTGTGAAGCAGGACCCCCTAAGACGGGTGTGTCTGTCTGTGAGTAGAGTCGTGTGCATGTGGTGAGCGACTTAAGTGTAAAACAAAAAAAATCACCGCCTCCTGCCGTGGTGAGTAGACCGGCCGGCGGCGGCCGGCTAGTTCAATAGGGGTGACAGCTGACTAAGGCTGTGCATGAAAATCCGATTTTCACCTGACCTCTGACGTTTGTTACAATGAATGCTAAAGGGGGAGAGAGTCGTCCTCAGGTAGGGGGTAGGAGGTAAAGCTATGGATAAGGAAAAAACACCATTTTCAGCTAGCTTCCACAGATGGTGATGACATACCCCTCGTCATCTAAGCTCTTAAGAAGCTCTTAAGGAGCGGAGCAGCTGCTAGACAGCTGGGGTGCTGTTGGAAATAGGATTAAACTCCCTCTGTATAAAAGCTCTGATTTCTGTTGGAAAAAAACCATATCAACTCTGACCACAGTAACGTATACTACCACCACCACCAGCACCACCGCTGCCGCCACTGCCACCGCCGCCAGTCACAGCTGATCGCCTCATTAAAACATGTGACGTCGTCACTTCTAGTCACATGCTTCATCAAGTCGCTTCCAGTCGCGTGATCCTAAAGACTCTCACTTCCTAAACAAAAAAAAACGAAGAGACACGCTTCTTCCTCTCGAGAGGAAGAAGCGTGTCTCTCGATTGAAATCTTTTTCTTTTCTTTTTTTCTTAAAAGAGACAAACGCCCCTTAGAGTGCCCCCCCACCCCCCTAGAGTGCCCCCCTCCCCCCTCCCCCCCTCCCCCCCCCCACTCGCCCCATGCATCCTAAAAGCGCCCCCCTCCCCATGCATCTTAAAGAAGCCCCCCTCCCCTTCCCTCCCCTCCCCTCCCCTCCCCCCCCCCTTTATACACTCTAAAGAACGCTTCTACCTAGTTCAATAAGTCACTTCCAGTCGCTCGTAAAACAATAAAAAATGAAAAAAAAAAACAAACTTATATCGTAGTGTTTTTTATTAGTTTACCGAAAAAAATAAGAGACTCGCCTCCTTCTCCTCCTCCTCCTCCTCCTCCTCCTCCTCCTCCTCCTCCAAAAAAAAAAAAAAAAAGATATCACATTTTAAAGCGCGTGACCCCTTAAAGACGCTCATCTCTTCATTAAGTCGCGTGACGTCACTTCTTCTTCTTCCGGTCACGTGATCAATCAGGTCACTTCCGGTCACGTGATCCTCAATGAGGTCACTCACTTCTGGTTGGCCATTAGGTCATGTGACGTCACTTCCGGTCACGTGACTCATCAGGTCACTTCCGGTCACGTGATCCTAAAGTAGGTCATATGACCTCACTTCCGGTCCCCTAAGTAGGTCATATGACGTCACTCCCGGTCCATAAGTAGGTTATATGACGTCACTTCCGGTCACGTGACCAAATGGCGGCCTCTGATTGGCTAACTAGGTCACGTGACGTCACCACTAATCCCCTAAGTAGGTCACTTCCGGTCACGTGACCAAATGGAGGCCTCTGATTGGCTGCAGGTCGATTGAGTAATAAACAGTACTTAACTATAGTCCCGTTCCGATACATACTATACTACTAGGCTCTTTCAGAACAGTCTCGTCAATCATCATATTGCGATTTTCATCAATATTGCAATATTTGCAATTGACGAGGGTATTTGTAGCTGGCAAAATGTTATATTTACATTAATTTTCTATAGATTTGTATAGGAAATCTTGTGATAGAAATTTTACTAGTGGTCGTCAAACAGGTTTTGTCACGTCACCAGTTCCCTACGACCACGTCAGTTGTTCTGAATGAGCCTCCTGGTAGACATACTGCGTGGTTAGGATATGCCCGGCGTGGAGCATGGCATTCATTAGGAACAACATTCTGTTTGGAAGTTTTTGAAAATGCTGACTTAAGCAGTGTTTTTCGATAGGGAGAGTTAATCTAGAAGCATTGATAAACATCCGACGAGCATTCCACTTAAATTTGCATTTATATTATGGATGGAAGAAGTAGGAGCAAAAAGGAATTGATTACTATCTCAGACTGCTTCATATAGAACAAAGAGGAAATGACTTCAGGGAAACACACCGCCCCCCTCATCTCATGAATAGAAACATGACTATGTACCTGTAGAAATTCACAGTGTAGCTTACCAATGCATCATGAGAAATAGAATTAGTTTAGGTTGAGCTTAACAACCTATTCAGAGTTAGAAGAGTTGCTCCCTCTTCCATGTAAATAAGTAATAGGTTTTTTATCTATAACCTTGGATCCCTTCATGGTTATAGTAATCGAATTCTTGTACTTTTGTTGCCTTGATTATAGGACGCTCCAAACTGGGTGCTGAGGTCACATTTTATCCATAACAATTCAGGTTAGACGTAATCCATCCTGTGACTGGGGTTCCCCTAGTAAGGGCCTCGTTTTAAGCTTGATTTATCCATGTCTGGTTAATAAAACAGCTGGTTGTAACTTCCATACTCTGGTGAGACACTAGGCGACTGACCGATTTAACAGCCAGGTCGTAGTCTTTGAGTACCGGTAAATCACAATGGTTGATAAATCAATTACCACTCCATTGTGAATACTCGGATGTTCATCACAAGTTTAAAGTAACAAGTTCATAATAACATAATAATTCTTTGCTTGTTTTGCATATATCGTGGACAACTTAAAATATGCTATTCCTAGTCCATTCAGTTAAGTCACAGTTTTTGGGTTGATAAATAGACAAAACTGCACGCCATTGGCATACATGTACATCATACTTCATGAGGTGAAGCGTGGTCATATCACACAATGCCGAAGGCTGAGTGTGATATGACCCAGCTTCAACGAGTGAGGTATGATGTACATGTATGTCAATAAGTGGGGTTTTGTGTTTATTACATGTACCTACTGTCTTAAAACGAATAAAAAGTAACAAACTTGGAGGCCATGAAGTATGGCTACACCGTACTCCATGGGGGCATGGAGTACAGAGGTCCCATAGGCTAAGCATAGCAAGGCCGTACCACCATGTAATAAAGCACCACTCCTATTAGTACCATCGTTCACTTTGTGCTTCATACTTCAGCGTTCATTATAATGTATCATATCAGGCATTTACTGCCAGAATGATCATCCACAGATAAGTTAGATCATCTTGGAGTGACTGTAGGTTGATAAACTCCCACAGTCATTAACTATTTATAGTATTGTAGTAATCGTTATAATGTATATATGACATTTAGAGGTGCCGAGTATTGACATACAGTGACACACATGGTGATATGAGAAGCCTAAAGTCCCAACCGGCAGTTGTCAAAAGCTGTGACCAAATGTTTGAAAAAGTTTGGACATTTGATAATTAGCATAATTATGCTAATTAGATAGAGATATCTCAAAAATAATTTAACTAATTGTTATCCTAAGTTAGGCCTGAATAATTGTATATTACAATGTCGGTACATTTTGGCAGATGATCTGGTATTAAATGTCATGGTCATGTTTTTAAAGTATTCAGTGGTAATCTGTTGCCAGTCCACTATTCATTTGCATTTTCCAATTTGAGATTATTTTTTTGAGAAAATAGCAATGGCCTAAGACTCTGCCCTGTGGGAGTCCACAGGTGAGAGGAAGGGTTTGTGTGATAATTGCTTTGACAGTGGATTGTATTCTTTTGGAAAAGTAATTTCTGAATAATTTTACAGAGATGTGTTAGAAACCTAGGAGATGTAGTTTTCTAAACAGAACCTTGTCGTCTAAAGTATCAAACGCATTTTTTGAAATTCAGGAAGGTAGCAGTGGTGCATTACCTTTGTTAAGAATTCATGTTACCATAGGCATTACTTCTTTGTGAAATTTATTTCAGAGTTAAAGCCATTGTAGAGCGCGCTGACCTACTTTCCAGCTAACATTGCACATGTTAAGGGGTTTATATTCACATGTTCAACCCCATATCAATTGTTAATATTTGGTTTTCACAAAATTGGAATTAAATCATTCATGCTGGCAGACTTAAATTTGAATCTACTTTCTACAATTTCAGCCAGGATGTTTACAATGTGTTAATATTGGCTGTGAGTAGTGTGAATATTGGCAAAGAAGGTGTTAACAATTCTCTGTGTCTTCGGGCGGCAGGGTTTTTGTGTAGTCTGGTTAATCAGGATTCAGGAGTTTATTAATACCAGTCCCTTACATGGTAATCCTGCCCAGCTTTTCGACAGAGCCCACTAAATCTCATTTTTTATAATGAGAAATCTCTACTTCTACCCATTTATCATTTATTCAGGGTTTCATTTCCTTTCTTCAATCAAAATATAATGCCTAATGTAGAGTTATGTCTAAAATATTGTCAAATCTATATTCTGAAGGCCAGGATGAGATTATGTAATTTCTATAGGAACGATCAGTAAATTTCCAGTTCACTTCCAGATATGGGGTAGCGAGTTACATGTGAGCTCTGTGAGGTTTTGAGGCATAGCTACGGTCACCATGCCCTTTGTAATGTTTCATATAACGACACGGTAGACAAAGGTTGGTCTGAAGTTTGCTGCTGAGCCGGACCTGGCCACTTTCATCGAGCCATCTCCGTCACCACTGACATAGAAAACATGTCCTGTTTGAAGAAATGCACTTTGCTCATACTTAAACTGTCACGTTCACACTACATTAGTGTGGTCAATTTATGGCATTTCAAGGCATTGCATTACTTAAATACATAACCTGATTTTGCTTGACATTTAAGGCTCATCAGCCATCAAGCGCACTTAGACTATGGTTCACTTTGTGATAAAGGTAATTCAGACTATAGTAGGTTAATGTCCTCGGCATTGCAGATCTATATTAGGAAGGCAAAAGAGGTGGTGACTGTGCCATAATGGTTCTTAGCAGCTAGATTACACATTAATCTTACTGAATTATGATTTAAAGGTATTTCACACAATTTTTCCTTAATGACTCTTAGGGATATTAGGCTAATGCTTATGGAATTCTAAGAAAAGAAAAAAAAGCCTATAGTTATTATGCCAACGGGTTTATTTGTCTTTTGGAGGGCATTCACATTTGAGTGCATTATGTATAGGCCTTAATGAGAAAATCATATTTTTCTACAATTTTCCACATGAGCCTATGGGTATGGCAAAAAGAAATATAGTGATCAGGAATTGTAAAATGCCAAGGTATGACACAATTTAAATGGTAGATAAAGGTAGATCATGACATAAGTAAGAGAAATCTGCAAATATAACCGTTGCAGGTAGTTTTGGTTTTTGCCACCAGGTGCCGTATGCATAGTTTTTGTGGTACACCTTTAAAGCCAAAGTATTTCATATAACGGTACGGTTATTGCCCCTTGAGATATTATACATGATAATGTATTTATAATGAAATAAAAGCAACTGGGAAGAGCCTTCAAAGTTCAAAGTGGCTTTCCCGTCACAGTAATCTTAGGAACTATGCTTCACTAATAGCATTGCTTTGTTTGATGTACGAATTGGCATTGCCAGGGCTTTCTTAGATTTCCGCAAAGTTCTAGGCATGTTTGACCAAGACAACCACATATAAAAAGTGCGACAGAATGCAGTAGGAGTACTTTTGATTAATTTATTTTAACTTTCTTCAAATGTGGTCAGAAACATTGGACCCCTACAAATCCTCTTCCTTTCATAATTTCAGTCTCAATTACATGTTACATTGTTAACTTTGTTGTGTGTAGACAGTGGCATAAAGTGTCCTCACTGAGGGTATCAGTGGCAGGATACAATAGAGGAGAAGCATTATTTTCAATTCCTTTGACTAAGCAACCACAAACAAACAAGACTTCCATTGTAAAAACAACAATAAAGAGTATTGACCCAGCGTTCCTTTAAAGCATGATCCAGATGTGGCATGTGAGCATTTCAACGGCTCCTGCATAGAAAGAAATCGAGACCAATTCACTGTAATCTCTCAAAGAATTAAAATACAACTACATATTACATTGCTTGACCAACCCAACAAGAAGGTGCTACTCCGAGCTCAAACTCTCCACTTGCTGAACCGGTTTTGCTGCCTGCAGATCAATTGCCCTATATTTGTTCATCTTCAAAGCTTTCAAGCAATTTCCTCTTCTAGCACTGTCGATAAGAGGGAGCTGGACTTGCAGTATAGGTCACTCTAATAGAAGGGTTAAGGACGCCACTGTCTTTTAGATCAATCAGTTGTTACTTCATGTGACTGGAAGACGGCTGACTTCTGAAGGTGACAAGGTCTTATTTGAGGAGATACATTTATCCAGGCATGGATCAGTTACCAGGGCTCGTTACGGGAAAACAACTTCAATAATGATAAGAACAAAATATGCATGCAGCTTTCCTTCATTGAAGATATCAACTCATAAAATAAAACTTTGTGAAAACCTTTTCGCTCAAAAATTAGATATTGTTTTATTATTGGAAACACATCTCCTTCAGACTATAGTTAAGGGAGTCAGTATCTAGAGCATTGCATTGTATGTATAGTTCTGTGAAGATAAAGACAGAAATGTCCCCATTGAATATAAATTATCAGCAACAGGATACAAGCAGAGGCATGTTATCTTCAATTCTTGAGAATATCAAAAGACATCACCCGAAAGAAACTACTGATATCAGATCACCAACCATATAGATATGGCATGTAACCACAGTTTGCATTTCATTATGTTTTTATAGCCAATGTAGCTGCACAACTATAAATAGGAGCCAAGATGTGGTTCTATGCTTGTAATGTGGACAACCGTTTTTCCATTAATCTGTAATAATCTATTACCACAAAAACCCGACGACTTGAACAGTATGCAAACACTGTGATTGCAAGAGTGATTATAAATGGTAAAATAATTGCAACGATTAATGGTTGGAGAACACTTGCTTTATTAACATCACGATATCATTATAGAACCACCATGGCACAATAGTAACAACAATGCATGTGTGTCTGCAATACATATAACACCGCGCATTTGAATATGTACCGAACATTGCCTGACAAATCCAACAGCACTCTGGACTCTGTGTTATGTTACTTCTACGACTAAGATACTCAATTCTCTAGCATTCATACAGCATCTACTTTTGTCAGCATAATACCCGAGGGCCGGCAAACCCTGTATTGCGGCTAATAAAAAGATGTAAAGTAAGAAATACAATAAACATCTATTTGAACTTGAACTCACAGTCACAATGGTAACTGAAACATGACGATTTAGAACTATTGCCTGCGGATCAGTTCTCCTTCATTTCTCCACCTTCAAAGCATTCTGAAGCTTTCCCCTTCGAGGGAGCTCGAACTGCAATGTGAAAGGAAAGGGTCAAAGAAATGGGGTAAGTCTCCATCTTATAGATCAATTAGTGCTTTCATCCCGCAGCTAGGAGGACGTTGCCTTCTAATAAAATGGCCACCTTGCTATTGAAGTCTGAGATGCTTTTATCCAGGCACGGATCAGTTACCACAGCTGGTTACAGAGAACAACTTCAGTGATGATAGGAACAAACAGACACAGTTCTCGAAATTGAGAACTAAATAATAGGGAGCTCAGTAAAGGATTGAATCGTTCAGTGAATTACTCACTCAGCTGTTAGAATACTGAGTTTTCTCACAATGGTTATCCCAGTGACAGATTTCATGACAGCTAATCAGATGCAGTTTCGACTGCCTTATGAATACTCTTTCAACACAGGTGTTCAAATGGTGTCATCCATAGACATGATCCTCTCGTAACAGTATAGGTAGATGTAGCAAAAATTCTCATCAGGGCACACAGATCGAATATGGTGACTATGGTTCAGTAACTCATTTTGTGATACATGTTATTCAGGTTATAGAAGGTTAATGCCCCTGATTGCAGATCTATATTAGGAAGGCAAAAGAGGTGGTGAATAAAGTTCTTAGTCGCTAGAGCACACGTTAATCCTACCAAACCTTTCAGGAAATCTGTCACTGGGATAGCCATTGTGAGAAAATACTCAATAAAATATTCAATAATACCCAGATATTCATGATTACGGGATTCATTAGTATATTGATTAAGTAATATTATATACATCATCATCCATTCGAAAATAATGTGGGTTTACAAACCGAACCTGCTTTTATATTGGTCACATTTTCCCAATCATTAGACGCTATTATGATATTGTCTTTTACTACACAGCCAAAAATAATTATCTCAATTCAAGTTTAATAATCTTATTTTCTTGAAATGAGATTATTATCCCTAGCTGTGTATGTGCCATATTACGAACAGTCTTAACCCCACCTGTTGGCAATGTCGTCAGTAACAAGCATGAATAAACCATAATTATAAGAGGGGACTTTTTCACGTTGCTATGAATAATACCTCGCTTTGTCTTGTATAGTGCACAAGGGAGAGTGCTGCAGGAAACACTAAAAAGTCAAGCCACATTTAATCATTACTGAGGTTTATCATGTGGCCATTATGATTTGATCAACGTCGTGTTTTATCATAATGGCCAGTACATTGACAGAGATCTTTTAAACTAAAAGATGAACCATCCCTATGCACGTTACACATCTAGTGGGCTACAGTATTAGCGGGGCGGCATAGCTACAGTAGACAGTTGGATTGTGCGTTTTTTGCAGAAGTATCCATCTTTTGCACACATGTAGGCTCGCACGTAGAGAAACAATTCTCATTAAGAGGCAATTAAGATCTGCCCTAGGGGGCCCATGAGCCCCCAGTCTCG
Organism: Harmothoe impar; assembly: GCA_947462335.1. NCBI lineage: Eukaryota > Metazoa > Annelida > Polychaeta > Phyllodocida > Polynoidae > Harmothoe > Harmothoe impar. Next base: position 29,195,340 of record OX381706.1, on the reverse strand, counting down.
GGCCCCGACTGTACGTTTACAGTCTGGGGGTAATAGTGACCTTTAGCAACCACGTAAAAGCTCATTAAACGCAGACGTAGCCTATCCCTTTAGCACTACTACGTCTGCGTTTAATGAGCTATGTCGGGTTTGCTAAAGGTCCCTATTACTTATAGACCTATACTTACACTGGCCATAATAATTTATAACTTTTAAACTTATATACTATGCTACTGTGTCTCAGCACTCTGGAGGACGTGGGTTCGAATCCCACTGTGGCTCAATCAGTATCTCAATTGATATCTACATAATGGGTCTGAATTGAACATCTAATGTCACATCTTCAATAAGAAATATTACCATGCCACTGTAGGTAGAGTTACGCTCCAAATGGATTAAATAGTTAATGTGAAAAACGAACCACCTATTGTGCCAAGGTGGGATTCGAACCCACGATGTCATGCACAACCTCATTCATGATCATGTGACCATAGCTGACCAATCATTAAAGGCCCAGCGCCCCTATATATAGGGCTGAGTACCTGTCCCGACTCCACGCCGACAGCCGCTGGAGGGGTACCGAGATCTGCGCCTTTAAGAAATGATCCAGGATCCCGGATCATTTTCCAAGTAGGATAGTTTCCATGAGATACAAATTTGTCCAGGCCCAGTAAATTTGGTAACTTCTGCAAAAAATGCACAATTGATTAGCTATGGATTAGCTATGCCGCCCCGCTATATAGAGTATACTAGGTACAGGATTATTCCATTGGTTGCAGGAGTGGATACAGGATTTTGAAAAAAGGAGGGACGGGCCATTGCTTAAGAATCCCCCCAAAATACCTACATCAGAATTACTCAAATTTCAGCCCAAAACGAATACGCCCCTGGACTGTAAAAAGCCAAGGAAAGGTCGGATCATGGGGAAGCAATTTTTATAATGGCCACCGTCCACTGGGCTTTAATGATTAAAGGTTCATGATGTTACCAGAATGGTGGTGGCCATTGTTAAGATATAAACTGATAAATCCACACAAAGAATTTTTCTTATGCAGAACCAGGGCCCTCTGAAATGAGAGGAAGGTCAAGTATTAGTACGACAAGGAGATGTTGGGATGCTGAGTGAGAGCTGCTATCAGTTTCTTGGTAAGGTTACTAATCAGTGAACAGTGTGAAAGGAATTAGGTTCATCACCTATACCTATTCCAATCACCAAGCATGTCCCGTCTGGGACTTAAGGGAGTTAGAAGTAAGCCAAACCTAATGATATTGACACTACCAAACATGAGGCAATTTCTGTTGCAGGCTTTATCATTAGTTAGTAGTGGGTAGATTTATAATGGTCAGCATGAATATGAACTGAGTGCAGTTATGTCGCCGAGCAGTCTCCGAGATGACTATCATTTAAATATGAAAACAATTGTATTACATTAACTTCTCCACAATATAGATAGATGTTTTATTTTGTAAAATAAAAGATTTGTCTGGTGAGTGATAGTTTTGGTATAGATTGATAGATGATGTGATTACACCCGTGTGATTACACTGATATAAATAAAACAGTTGAATTTATATTTCTCCTGAGATATGTCCATTACCAGGGGAAGAAAGGCCATAATTGAAAGGGGAAATGGGAGGTGCTGCTCATATATCTTTAAAAGCATTTACAACAGACAGATGGGCATGGGCCCCATAGGGGCGTTCAAAAATGTGGTGATGGGCGTATTGCCTTCCTAATACTCTTACCCCTCTGACGTGGAACCTCAGAAATCTCAACGCCTCTCAGTGAGGGGGGGAGGGTATAATCATTATGTTGTGCGCTTGCTTGAAAATCAGACTACGTCTATGACTCAGACATACTTAATAGTAATACAGGCAAGGGGAAAGGGTCATCTAATGAAAAAGGCAACTTTAAAATTGATATCACAAGCTTTCTAGTGATATAATAGGGTAAACCGCCCCGGAGTGGCCCCCCTACAGCACAAGTACCTATAGTGGCCCATCTATACCTCTATACATCAGTCTTTATGGTTATTTCCTCCTAATTTGTTAATGCAGGCATGAAAGAAGAGATAATCATCTACCAATATCACAGTTTATTTTCTCCATAGAGTAGCCACAGTGTTTTCTACAGAGTGCTAAACATGACATGTTTGTGTGACATGTACCGGGGACATGTAGCCCTCTTTTCATTGATAGCTTTCAAGAAAAAGACTTTGTATACCTCAACAATGTGCCTATAGTTTTCCAGTAAGATCCAAACTTTCAACTTGTTTTCCACACATAATTATTATCTTTACAGTAACATGCCATCTTCATTGGGTGAAAATACTATATCAATTAGGTAGTTTTTACTGATTGATTGTCACCATTACAGGAGTACCTAAAGTGGCCCAGGGACTTAACCATGAGTGGCCCACCAACAGTACAGGCTATGCCATGCTAGGTGCAGGGTGAAATCTATTCTGACTAAGATCCAAAATAAATAGATGGTCTCCCCTATAACCCCCCCCCCCCCCCCAAAAAAAAAGATGTTATATAATGTGGGAAAAACTTCTTTTTCATTATTTTGACTATAAACTGACATGGAAATCAACCTGATTTCTGGTCAGAGAAAAACTGGTCCATTGAGTTTCGAACCCAGGATCTTCTGTGTACTAGGCAAATACTGAACCCCTGCTCTATTCTGGACATGGTGTTAGAACTGCTGAACGCTATACTTGTACGACATTGAGACTGTGTGAGTATGTACCTTGGCAATTCAGATCCAGGCCCTCTGTAATTCGGGACCTTATGTCTATGTTTCATGAGCTATGCCCGGATTGCTAAAGGTCCCTATTTGGATAGTTTGTACCTTACAGCCACAGCTTTTTGCTTGCCTGGCCACATATGTGGAAGGGATGGTTACCCCATGGAAGGGGGGGGGGCGGATGGTGCCACTACTAGTCTGCAAACTATACAAAACCACTGCCTCAGGTGCTGCCAGGGTATCAGGGACCCAAGGCTGATAACCAGAATCGACCTGCATACTCGGTGTACATGTAAATGGCTCAATGAGCGGCGTGAAACTACCCTACTTGGCTTAATGTATACACAGTCATGGAGTCCAGATATGCTGGTTGCCCCGAGAAGAGTTCCGCATAGTAGTGCGAAGCTGTAACTAAAGGTGCAGCGCCTGAAAGGCCAACTCTATAAAAGTAGCCCTCTTTATTAAGGATGTATTAGAAGCACCTGAACAAAAACAGGATACCTATAACCTTTTCATAAACTTTGTAAAGAATAGATAGTTAATGAAGTCTGTTGTAATTTTATGTGCGATTATTTACAATAGTGTGAGTGACAGAAATGTTCAATTATATTAGATTTTTGGTATTTATGAATCTGATACCCTGATGGCTTTGATGTTCCGAGAATATACAATAGATTTTGCTGGTTTTGTGTAATACCTTGGTTGTATGGATGACCAATGATATGACCCAGACCTGGTGTTGTCTGTCGAAGATGTGCATCTTATTATCCTGTTACCCATAAACATTATGAGTATTACTATATATCTACGGATGTGGAATTTATGTCAATAAAAAATTACCAAACTTAACACAAGCTCATGGGGTAGCAGTCATGGAGGGCAAATGCCCAATGGGGCAGATGTCCTTCGGGGCGGATGTCCTCTAGGGGGTAGAAGTAGTCTTATGGCCACCGTCCACAGAGCATAAATCGGCCACATATGGATAGAATTGCCATACATTCCCTATGTAAATCATTTATAGAATGGCCCTATACGGCCGATTTATGCTCTGTGGACGGTGACCCTCATGGGGCTAAAGGTCCAAGAGGGTAGATGTCTAAGGGTAGTGTTAAGCTACAATGTTTCATTTAAATGTTTCATTTAAATCAGGTTGCCACAAACTTCCAATATAGTATTTAGTCTTTCAAGTATTCTAACAGTGCTTTGGAATTAAGTCTTAATAGAGAAACTAAATGCTAGATCGGGCTCGGGAAAGTCAAAGGTGGCATACCTTAATGTTACAAGGCCTATGATAACACTTCTTCAATCATCAGTGCTCTAATGATAAACCTTTATCGTCTACCAACATTCTTAACGGCACCCTTTGGCAATGTACCCAGTAGCAGATATCATTAGAACTATGTACATCATTAGAGAGGCATTTTTGGAGAAGTCCTGGAAATGCTGTTCTCTATAGAATCCACTAATGGTCTGTTCATGCAGCAATAGTTCATTAAAAAAGTCATATACATAACAAATACCTGTGATTGGGATATAGATTTACTGATAATATTTATGAAGTCAATTAGATGACAATCATTCGGAATAACAAATCCGAAGTTCACTTTGTGACAGCAACAAAGCAGAGACAACATTATTCTGTATTATTCTTTACTGTGAACAGCTAATGACTTATATAAGGGTTGCTATCAAATGATATTCACATGCAGTAAGTATCATTAATTAAATCTATGTGTTATATATATGCACAGTTTCAAATATTATTGGAAAATTGGAGATATGCTCGTTATTCTATTATAATACCTTGTCTATGTTTGCCCTGGGCAGTAATTTATTACGCCTACACTGAAAACCCAGAGGATGGTTTCTAGCCATTATGACGACCTAGGTTGTCATAATGACTAATGGAAAGTGCTCTGGAGAATGGTGTATGAATATAGTCTCTAATTAGTTCACCTCCCAACGAGAGGCATCCCTTTCACATATTTGGTTTACTCTTGATTAAACTAATTAGCTTTACTTGTTATAAATAAGTTGTGTATGGGTGAGAATGATGGCCTTGAAGGTATAGAGACTACTCTGCTCCCTGTCACCAGTTTATATCCCATGATGGAAAATTTGCTTCAATCTACCCTTGGTGGCAGCACGTGACAGGGAATGTTCCATGTCCAACACCCAGATATACCCTAGATTGTCCCAAAGACTACCCAATGGTGTTGAGACTTGTCATTACTGATGACTTTAGGTCTTCAAATTTACAATACCTAAAACAACAACCTTAAGGTATTCAATCTGACTACCCAATCCATGTGACTACCTAAGGTTGTCATTATGACAACTTTGGTCTATATGGATCAGATATGACTACCTTAGGTCGTCACAATGATGACCTAAGGTCGTCACCTTGACAACCTAAAGTTGTCAATTTTTGCATTGTCTAAATGACGACCCTGAGGTTTTCAGTGTAGTGGACACAGCATACCTGCAGTTAAAGTGGAAGATATCTAGGAAATATATTCCCAAATGCACACAAATTGTTGGACGACAAATAACGGAAATCGTTCACTTCCCTTGTCGTATAGTGGACACACACCTAATGGCGTTAAGTTCATAAACACATTTTATGAAGCAGCAATACATAGACTCTTAATTCATACATATGTACATACATTTGTGAAAGTGATATTTATCTTCCATTGAGAACACTTAAGCAGCATTGGTTCAAAAACTATTATATGCAAGAATAAAATGTTGCATATACTTTCTCCAAAACAATAGAATTAATGAAAAATCTTGACTGACCTATAGCTATACGCAGAAAATACAAACGATGCAAGTAGGCAGTGGGCAGTAAATTGAGTGGAACTCAAAGTAAGTCTAGCACACTGGAGGAAACACAAGTTCTTCGTTGCAATTACCGATTACTTTGCATAATAATCACATGGCGATGACCAAACCTCTTGCCTGCAAGCTATGATACGTACATCAGGCGGTGTAGCATCTGTTTGGCAAACGTAAAAAAAAGCATATCTTACTGGCACATTCAACTTGAAATAATAGGTTATTGACGTTTAATGGGCATTTACCATATGATTATCCATCTTCCCTAATATAGGAATTAAGCGTGAGTCGATGGAGTATCGTGTTTACAAGTTGAGAACATCTGCCCTGCTATGGCCTATCCGCTATGCATATACTGAAATATTAACGGGTCGTCGTTGAAGTTTTTAGTGTAGAGGTGTTAATGGCCACCGTCCACAGAGCATAAATTGGCCGTATATGATTAAAATTGCCATACATTTCCTATGTAAATTGTGTAATATAATAGCCGTATACGTCCGATTTATGCTCTGTGGACGATGGCCATAACAAAACAAAGCCCTGATTCATTTCCCAAACCAGCTGTTCTAGGTCTTTAAGTGCAAGATATATGTGAGCAGCCAAGCAGAAAGGATACTCCGTGCGGGATTAGTTCCGATTTTTGCCACTAGGGGGGCGCCACTATGGCCTTAAATGAAAGAAAATGGGTAAAAATTGCTCTAGGGTACTTTTTTCAGTAGAAAAAAATGGGAATAAACAAAACATTCCATTTCTGGTGGAAAGCCTCTATATTTGGAATCTAAAAAGAACGTTTTAAGGCCTAAATGGGTGTCCTTGTTGATAGGTGTTGCCATGTAAACATGATTTTCATTCCAAATAGAAAAATTTAAGATACCTTTTGATAACATGATTCATGGGGGTTACTATGGTCAAAACAGAATAAAATTACCATTCCTAGATCAGATTTTGTGACTAAAACAATGAAAATGTATGATATATTTCTCATTATCATCATTATGCTAATTAGATAGGGATATCTGGGAAAATATGAGACTTAGAGCTTATTGGGCTTTTTGATAGGGCAATGGCCACACATATTTATGAAGCCATTCCTCAAAAACTAGGATTGATATCTTCAAGTGTAATATATCACTGGAAAGTTTATGACATCAATTTTAAAGTTGACTTTTTCCTTGAAGTATCCTTTTCCCTTGCCTCTACACATATATCACAGTCCAAAATCATGCAAACTACCCTGCATGGCAATTTTATTGATAAAGCTTAGACATAATATTTTACGCAGCTTTATTTCATTCGAGATCACGATGTATACGGTGTGGTATGTAAATCATTTTGGAATTGCAAAACAGGATACAATCCGAGGGTACATCTCCATATAAAATGTTGATACATACACGTGAAGGGACGAAATATTTTTCCAACACATGAGGCTAAAGAAGCAGGAGTGTTTCAGGCAACTTGGTACGGAATTTGAGGGTAGGTAGGTCGGATTTATTTTAACATCTATTTCTTAAGAATACAAGGAATTCATGATCAAGTCGCAAATTGCCACTTTGACTTGTGACTCATTAGAATGACTTACTTATTCCGCCAGCAAACGCCGGGGCTCCACTACCCGTTTTTTTGGGTAATTCTTACGAACCGATCATATATTTCTCTACAGTCTAATCAGGTAAAAACAAAAACATATTTTCTAGCTGTTATTGTGCAGAAATCGGCGATTAGAGCCCTGTATATGGGGGAGGATCAGATAAATAGAATTCAAACCTGTTTGATATGAGATCGGAAGCACAGATTGGCCTGAGATGCAAAAGCGGTGCTTAAATCAGGACCTAAATTGTGTTATGTAGCCTTGGCAAATCTATTTATCATCTAAACATGGAGTATTTATAAACAAAAACATGTTTACAAACACAAACCTGTGTCAGGTTCTACAATACCTCCCTGTATAAATTACATAACCCTATGATTTCATGGTCTGAGTCTGATTTGTGAGAATAGCGCCGATCTGAGTAAAAAATCGGGTAGTGGAGCCTCACCTAAAAAGGGATAGTTATTAAGATGTTGTTGAATACACCTCAAAGCATTTCCTGGAGTTGGGTTATTATTCAGGCCACTGCGGTCAGTAGGTCTTAAGATCTTAAGATATGAAATCTGTTCCTGCTTGCCAACCACATAACTCCTGACCCAGCTAACAAAAAAAAACGTTATTTTACGTCAAAATAACGTTATAAAATTTCATATAACGTTATTCCATAGTAAGGAGCCTTAGAGAAACGTTATTTAACGTTATATAACGTTATAAAATGATGTGTAACGTTTTTTGTTTACTGGGGAAGGATCTATGGTCTCAGTCGGCCGAAGTTCCCCAGTGGACGGTGGCCATAAACATGCACAAACTATGTCAAGGAAGTATCCTCGTCTGTATATCGATTACAGCTATGACACATTCTATTTCCATAATGGCCACCGTCCACTGTGGATCTTCGGCCGACTAAGCCCATACATTTTTTATATAACTTCGGCCGATTAAGAGCCTGTTACACTAGCGGCACTTGATGCGCGGCATCTGCCGCAACAGCTTGCTGCAGGAAAGCTAACACTGGTAGCTTTTGCTGCAGCAAGTAGTTGCGGCAAGTTGCAGCAAGTTTTAACCCTGTTACACTAGCTGCATCTGCCGCACAGGACGTTTAGCGGCAGATGCAGTGCGGCAGATGCCGCTATAGTGTAACAGGCCCTTTAGAGCCCAGTGGACGGTGGTCATAAAGGGTCATGCTCACATGTTCTCATATTACCAGGGATAGAGCCGGTGCATATAATGACTGCTGGCTGACAAATAGAGAAACCGCACGAAGATATCTTACCCCTACCATTAACTCATGAGAGCATCTTTTACTGCTTATATGGGTCACCGTCCACAGAGCATGAATCGGCCGTATACGGTCATTCTATACGCAATTTACATAGGAAATGTATGACAATTTTCTTGATATACGGCCGATTTATGCTCTGTGGACGGTGACCATAAGCACACATGTGACCCGTTTCTTTACACAAACGGATTGGTAGTCGGATACTTTAGTTGTCTCAACTGTTATCAGATTATGTTGTACATACTTTGAGATATTCCAATTCTTCTATCTTATAATGTATGTGCATAAAAGTACGCATCCAACTACACAGGGTTGCAGGTACTACATTTCCTGTCACATTTGACATTTCCCAACTGTGTGAAATCTAAACCCACCAATCGACGAGATCAAACGGTATTTATTTTGCAATTGAGAGGCAACAACGGAAAAAATCAAATCTTACGAACCGATCATATATGTCTCTACAGTCTAATCAGGTAAAAACAAAAACATATTTTCTAGCTGTTATTGTGCAGAAATCGGCGATTAGAGCCCTGTATATGGGGGAGGATCAGATAAATAGAATTCAAACCTGTTTGATATGAGATCGGAAGCACAGATTGGCCTGAGATGCAAAAGCGGTGCTTAAATCAGGACCTAAATTGTGTTATGTAGCCTTGGCAAATCTATTTATCATCTAAACATGGAGTATTTATAAACAAAAACATGTTTACAAACACAAACCTGTGTCAGGTTCTACAATACCTCCCTGTATAAATTACATAACCCTATGATTTCATGGTCTGAGTCTGATTTGTGAGAATAGCGCCGATCTGAGTAAAAAATCGGGTAGTGGAGCCTCACCTAAAAAGGGATAGTTATTAAGATGTTGTTGAATACACCTCAAAGCATTTCCTGGAGTTGGGTTATTATTCAGGCCACTGCGGTCAGTAGGTCTTAAGATCTTAAGATATGAAATCTGTTCCTGCTTGCCAACCACATAACTCCTGACCCAGCTAACAAAAAAAACGTTATTTTACGTCAAAATAACGTTATAAAATTTCATATAACGTTATTCCATAGTAAGGAGCCTTAGAGAAACGTTATTTAACGTTATATAACGTTATAAAATGATGTGTAACGTTTTTTGTTTACTGGGGAAGGATCTATGGTCTCAGTCGGCCGAAGTTCCCCAGTGGACGGTGGCCATAAACATGCACAAACTATGTCAAGGAAGTATCCTCGTCTGTATATCGATTACAGCTATGACACATTCTATTTCCATAATGGCCACCGTCCACTGTGGATCTTCGGCCGACTAAGCCCATACATTTTTTATATAACTTCGGCCGATTAAGAGCCTGTTACACTAGCGGCACTTGATGCGCGGCATCTGCCGCAACAGCTTGCTGCAGGAAAGCTAACACTGGTAGCTTTTGCTGCAGCAAGTAGTTGCGGCAAGTTGCAGCAAGTTTTAACCCTGTTACACTAGCTGCATCTGCCGCACAGGACGTTTAGCGGCAGATGCAGTGCGGCAGATGCCGCTATAGTGTAACAGGCCCTTTAGAGCCCAGTGGACGGTGGTCATAAAGGGTCATGCTCACATGTTCTCATATTACCAGGGATAGAGCCGGTGCATATAATGACTGCTGGCTGACAAATAGAGAAACCGCACGAAGATATCTTACCCCTACCATTAACTCATGAGAGCATCTTTTACTGCTTATATGGGTCACCGTCCACAGAGCATGAATCGGCCGTATACGGTCATTCTATACGCAATTTACATAGGAAATGTATGACAATTTTCTTGATATACGGCCGATTTATGCTCTGTGGACGGTGACCATAAGCACACATGTGACCCGTTTCTTTACACAAACGGATTGGTAGTCGGATACTTTAGTTGTCTCAACTGTTATCAGATTATGTTGTACATACTTTGAGATATTCCAATTCTTCTATCTTATAATGTATGTGCATAAAAGTACGCATCCAACTACACAGGGTTGCAGGTACTACATTTCCTGTCACATTTGACATTTCCCAACTGTGTGAAATCTAAACCCACCAATCGACGAGATCAAACGGTATTTATTTTGCAATTGAGAGGCAACAACGGAAAAAATCTCACCTACCCACGCCTTGAATGATTTGGATGAATATTCTTACATCCTTGATTGCCGACAGTAATATCGTCGTTGTAGAAGGTTTGCACATAATTATGTATTTTTTGCCACGGTTTCTCTCAGCAATTCTGCAGAGCAAAGTTATAGGATAAGCAAGATTATGGAATTAGATAAAAGTATAGCTCTTATAGGGAATCTGTGAGGTATGCATCAGTACATGTATGTATGACAGGCTAATACATATATTAATGAGTAAAATATACATGTCTATAGAAGCCAGTGGTCGACGGACGATTCATTTATTGCCATCTGGGCGAGGGGAGTACCTTGGTGGATATAATATGGAGGGGGGGGGGTCATAATGATGGGGACACCACTTGTAGATACGGTCAATTTAGGTATACGCGGCCATGCATCATTCCACTATACATTAAATTATGCGATTAATGTTATGGTTAGCATGTCTGAGAATGAAAACATAGTGAGGAGGGGTTGGGGGTGGGGTCAAGATTGAACACTTTCAGCTAATTGGAAAACCTAATACCCCACCCCAGCCCTAGTAGCAAATGACCAGTCCTGCTAAGGTGTTCTGCCTGAAGACCTATTGAACAAACACTCACGTCCAACATAAATTGAAGAAACCTTGATCATGGTACTTCACAACACGCTCATGAACATGTCTGTGTGGCGCGATGTGGGTAGCTGCAGTCAATCTGGCATAACACAGCAAGAAGGCAGATATTCATGACCAACGGCAACTGGATTATTTAACCCGAAATTAATTATTGGGCTTTAAACAGCTGTTAAAATATAATTGGCGCCGGTGAAACCTGACCCTCAATTTAGTGCTAGTGAAGCTGACTCTGGTCACATCAGTTTAACCCTTCATAAAGAGAAAAGTGTTGACTCCACTTTTACTGATGAGTCAAATGAAAGAATGTTAAGTGAAAATTACTTGATTCCCCGCCTGGTTCGTGTGGGAGACAAACTGTGACACTGACTTACAGAGCTATGGCGACTCCTTTAGTGTTCTGTGTACGTAACAGGGTTTAGAATATTGTACGGACAGTACCCTCGCCCAAGTCCACCAAAAGTAACAACAAGTTGAGCCTTCATGAAGAGAGGTAACAATAAACGGGAAATAAGGGTGTTTTCGTACCCCCGAAATCAAGAAAAGGGATTATATTTCCCCCAAGATATTTCGTATTTAAGAAAAAATGAGGTGCATCATTTTAGAGACAAGGTTCTCAGACTTATCAAAACAGGGGTGTTCATTAGGCTGGACATCCACATGATACTTGTGACTTCAGAGAACGAGGGTGTTCAAAATATCTCAGCATTTATGACATAGAAATGGGATGCATATGTGTTTCTTTTTACTATGGAATGTCCGCGTTTATCCACAGCAAGGTATAACTTTCTAACCAGAAATCTGTGGAAAAGACAGTATTTTTGAGGGGAGGGAACTGGCATGATGACACTCTTGTATGAGAATGCAGGGGCCGGGGTCGACGCGATGAAGAATGTAGAAATGACAGAGATTTTGCCTGCAGTTAGCAGATCTATCTTTCTGTGCAGTGCTTTGGTGACTGTGATGTGATTTTTCTGACAGGATAACAGGAAACCGGTCTCCCATAGTTGCATTATGTGAAGCTGTAGCATTGCATTAGGAATATTACAGTCTACAGATGTGGTGGCTGAAGTAGTGGCACTGCCACTGGCAGAAAAGAGGATGTATACGCTTCATCACCCTACATGCACTTGGGCTTTGCACATCCTGCATTGCACGTTCATTTGAAGGTATTACCCAGTGTTCAATATAATTTTATCTATCAACAATTATCTCGAAATCACTTATTATTTAGCATAAGTACCTCCAGATAGTTCTAGGTGGCAGCACTAATCCGAAAGGAGTTCTGGAATGAAACACCATATCACTGCCCTCGCCACTGGATATGAACATCAATGATAAAGTCTTTCAATGAATTCATACACCTTCTAAATACTTCACAGAATTGTGTTTGTGTTTTATATCAAGTTCAATCCACATTTAAATAAATAATAGGTTCAGCATTGTTAGTAAATTGCAAAACATGCAGCCACTTCTTCTCAAAGAATTTCATTACTAATTCATCTTAAAACACTCTTTATTTTCAGACAATCTTACTACTGGACAAATCATAATATGCCATTCATTTGTAGCAATAACTTGAGGCAATATCCTACTCCTTTAAGTGTGAGTTAGATGTGTCCTATAAGTGGACCATCAGCTGCTCGTGTTTGCCTCTGTTCTACTTAATTCAAAGCTCCTATAGAGATCATTCTATAACTAATTACAACTCATAAAGTAAAGTGAAGCGGCAGTGTATTAGCTTCCTCATAGTTAGGTGTCTTAGCATGAATAAAGAATCGAATCGTTATTTTCTGAATAATGTTTTGTCCATGTATAGAGAAAAATCATGCAGTTTCTCGTGCTCTCTGTTAGATCATACATTTGGAAGCACACCTGCTGTATTTTGAAATACAAAGCTGTGCCCCTTTTCTGACCTGTCAAATTAATTGCTGAGAGGAACAGAATACTACTATCAATATAATAGTAAAAGCATTGCTTTTAAAACCATTACTACAGTTTTATCATCAAAGAAAATCCTGAAATGACTCAGAATCCATATTCTGTGGCTTTATCTACTGGTTACTTTATTCAACCCTTTGTTGAATGTAAGTCCACTTTACAAAATAATACCCAACCATTTGTAACTACCTACCATTTCCAATTATTACCCTTACTTCAAGTCCATGCATAACGAGCTAATGAACTATTGGCCTCATATGGAATTCTAGTAATGCACTCTACTGAGGCTCCCTTTTTATAAAGCACATGCATATTGCATCTATAAAGCGTTTACATTAGGAAAGCAGTAAGGCCTTTAGGAAAGCAGGTTATCAGAGAAGGTAGGTTGGTGGGAGGAGGCAGGTGAGGGTGTTGGCAAGGAAGTTAGAAGTCAGAGGAAGCAGGTTAGGGCTTTGGAAAGGTAGGTTAGTGGTCGAAGGAAGCAGGTCAGGGCATTGGGAATGCAAATTGTGGGATAATTCAAAATTATTTTGAACTCTTCGTTGGGGTGGCATTTCGTTCAAAAACCCCTCCTGTACTGTTAAGGTACAGGAAGGTTTGGAAGCGTTCAACCTATAATATAGTCTGCTGTACACACCGATAGAGTTATCCATAGTGTCATGCTCACATGCAGATTTAACCGTTCACTGTATATAGGCAGCCAGGTTGCTTTCAACCCACCTATTAGGCTGCCCTCCTAATCAATGTTAGATCCATGTATGCTGCACAACCTCCCGTATCAAGCCACCTTAACCCTATGCCTGCCACTTTCTAATTACAAGGGTATCTCTACAGGACAGCGCCACATAGATATGGATAGATGCCGGATGATGGGGTTCAAACAGCCTATCTCTGTGGATGAATGCCCATACCCTTGGTTTATCGCTCCACTTGCTTGCTCCCCATTGCCTTATACATTTTAGCTCCATTGCCTGCTGGAATACTATGTTTACCCTCTCACTGCCTTATGACCTATGTCTGGCTTGCAGCTGCTGTTCTGCAGAAATGGTGTTGCGCGTTGGTAGTGCAGTGCCAGTGATCCTATTCATATCCTGCTTACTGGCCTTACAGAGGAGAGGAAACGGGGATAATTCTGTAGTTCCTCCATGTCTCTAAACAATTAATGCCATTTGTCAGTCGGTATCAAGCCACCTTAACCCTATGCCTGCCACTTTCTAATTACAAGGGTATCTCTACAGGACAGCGCCACATAGATATGGATAGATGCCGGATGATGGGGTATTTATTGAAGGACCTTGTAAATGTCATGGCCTTAAGCTTGTTAACATCAGCTTGAACCCCCACCCGCTCTCTATAATATAGGGCTGAGTACCTGTCCCGGCTCCACTTAGGCTGCCGCTGTAGAGGTACCGACATTTCGGTCTTTAAGGGCAAATATATAGGCTCTATGCAGCCATCAATTTTTGCCACATCATAAACTTTGTCTGGCACTAGACAGAGTAGTAAATGACTTCATACGCTTTGTGAAGCGCTCAAAAATGCACACTGATGTGGGAATATGATTGTACTCATGGACTTTATAAGCTTTCCCAAGCAGGTCCTTAGGGAATACAGCCTAAAAGTGTATGTAATAATGTGGAATTGAGCTAAAACCGTGTCGGACACAGATGCCTTCCAGCATGACATTGTAAGAGATGGATGGAAGCAAATTGGACATTTGACCTTAAATAAAGGGGTTTTCCATTTAAAGCTCCCAAACACGCACAGCCCACTGCTACATTGTCCAGAGTGGGAGCTAGTTGATGTAGTTGATACTGCATACATCACAAGTCTATCACCATAATAAGCTATACACGACGCCACACAGCAGGAGGAGGCCGGAGGAGGAGGAGGTGGTGGCGCAGCTGACCCACAGATTCACACTGCGGCAGGGACTGGAGGAGCAGCAGCTGGAGGAGCCCAGGAGGCGGAGTGGCTCGGAGCAGTTCGGCGGGAGCAGGTCGGAACTGCTCGGAGCAGTTGTAGGACAGTTATATCTATGAGCAGCGTGCGGCACCGAACTGGCGGGGCTCAAGCGCGCAGTCCCTGATCAGGCACCACCTCCTGGAGGAAAGCTACCTATTGGTATAGTACCAGCCGGGGAGGACCCAGCCCACTGGGGCAAATAGGCAAAGGGACCGCTACATAAAGGTCTGATTTTATCGACGCAAACTGGATCAATGCCATCGTAGGGCACACGTGGGACTTTTTGCTTCTTTAAGACTCATATCGGCTTTCTCAAGTTTCTTGTGAAATCATTTTGCACGGACTGAGTGCTCTGAGTGGTTGAAATAGTTTCTATAAAGAGTGAAATACATTCAAACGGTATTATCAAATACATCAGGAGTTTTACTAAAGAGACCAACAGTTGTGTACACTTGCATTGCGATTATAAACAAAAGCAGTACTTAGAGAATCTCTCCACATTATCCAGAACATCTAAATATTTGTAATTACACCAAGGAACGACTGAAATTGGATTACTGGTCTTGGGACATCTTCTTTAAAGTCTGAATACGTGTCAATTTGCCATCGCCAATACCCATAGCTGCTCTCCACTGCCAACCAGAGGGAGTCATAACGCTAATGCGGCCCTTTACACTGCGCCAACTCAGATCTAAGTAGGCTTCATACCTACTTACTTCCCATGTAACTATATTATATGGCTAGATAGATATACTCTTCCTTGACGCCATTAAATCGCATGCAGTATGACTACCTCGACATCAGTATCGGATACAGACTTCATGGCAAACCTGCTCGCAATGGAAAATACAAGTTCCTCACTTGAACCAAATGGTGGCTCGTTTACCACCATTGAGCCACTCAATGTTCTGAATACTAACTACTCGGAACTGCCATACCTAGGCACCTGGGCTAATGGGAGTGTGGGTGGTGAGGGGGATGAGTCCTTCATGGATACCAGTCAGTTTCCCTACCCTGGAGTCATCACCCAGCATCCTATATGGGAGGTGGCATTGAAGATAGGCTTCTATACACTCATAATGTCCCTGGCTTTGTTTGGTAATGTACTGGTGGTGTATACTGTATGGAGGAACAAACACATGCATACCACCACCAACTATTACATCGTGAACCTGGCCGTGTCCGACTTAATGGTCACCCTCACCTGTACCTGGGTTCACCTCGTGGATGACCTCACTGAGAACTGGGTTCTTGGTGCCTTCTTCTGCAAGTTTGACAGCTTCGCCCAAGGTAGGTCTTAGTTTGGACTCCACACGATCACTTTAGAATCAGTTATTTCAGGTAAAACAAAAATGGCCGATGCTATCCGCACGCCAGGGGCGTGCGAATAACGGCCCTTATTCGCACGCCCTCAGGGTGCAAATAAGACCACTTATCCAGACACTGGGAAGGGTGCGAATTAGAATCCTTATTCCCACACTGTGTGGGGTGTGAATTAAAGGTGTTATTAGCACCTTATGTAGGGGCTGTGCGAAAAAGACACCCTTCTGGTGGATATCAGCATGTTTCCGGGGGATATCGGCACGTTTCCGGGGAATATCATCATGTTTCCGGTCACCCATAAAATATGTTTCATGGTGATTCGAACACGGTACCCCAAGAGTTCAAATCGGATGGTCTACATGCCACGCCGTTGGGGTAACTGGTAATAGCAGGGGACAAAATAAGGAGTCTATAGAGTTTCAGCTCCGTAGGGGCATTATTTACCGAGTTATGAAGAAAAGAATATTTTTGGTATAATTTCTTTGAAACTCAGATTTTTAAATTTATTTTTATATATTATCAAGGTAGAAGTTGGACTTATTCATTAAAATAATTCTAGGACCATTTTTTTTACATAATATATATATATATGCACTTTAAAAAAGGTGCGTTTGACAGACCGGAAACGCTGGTTATAAGTATACTTTAACACTGCGGATAGGTTGGGCTAGAAAGTTATTTAGTCCATTTGAAATAATGAATGCTCCCCACTCAGCTCCACCAATCAGTGAGCAGGGTTGGTGGGATGTCAAAACCAACATGGTGCTGCCCATGTCCTCTGCTTGTCTTCGTGTAAACCCTTCAAAATGGCTAAATTAGGACATATATAAGGTTAATAATGACATTTGAATCGGAAAATTGTGTAATAAACCTAATGTTGAATGGATATTGGGTCAATCGTGCCGTGTATTGATCTATAACACACTCGTCGTTTCACGGCTCGTGCGTTATACATCGATACACTGGTGCCCCCATATCCATTCATTATTGGTTAAAAATAGGGTGTGCATTACAGCTCTTATTGGCACCCTAAACTATAGTTGTAGGTCCTGTTGTAGGTCACATAGGTAACATAGGCTATTGTTACGGGCTTCAGATTTTTACATATAGTCTTTCCTGCACCCTTCTGGGTGTGGGAATAAGATCCGCAACTCACACACTACTGGGTGTGAGAATAAGAATATCGCTTGCCAACAAGGCCAGGGAAATGCATCAATTAGAATAGGTAATTACGAGATCTTTGAAGCAATGTAGCTCATCACCATAGGAATTGTGAGCTTGACACAACCAGAAGAAATAGGACCACCTATGTAAGAGGTAGCCACTAACCACGTAAGACAAGGGCCATTTGCTATGTGTCCACAGCTTCCGAAATCTACAGGTCTGCACCTAAAACTGTGGGTCCGGAATAATCGTTTTTCTTTTTTCTTAAGGAGAAATCCCTGAGTAGGTTCTATCATGGAGTGTATAGTATATAGCCTCCCTGGTTCTATCCATGAATACATTACTAAAATTGTCCTAGAAGTCTCCTAGAGTTTTCTTCATTCACCTCTGTGGGCCACCTGGGCCCATATATATATATGAAGGTAATCCCCAAAAGGAATAACAGGCCCGCACCCACAACTCTACGGGACATTGGCTCCCGGGCCAGCATTAATGTCTAACCCTGTTATTGCAAGCTACTCACTGTTAGGTTTGGAGTAAAAGCGCTGCCACAGCATGACTCAATTATTATGATTGTCATAGCTTAATATGGCCAGGAAATACTTATAACCCTCCCTACATAGAGTCCAGCCAGGCAGAACATGATAGTACAGAACTACGTTTGACATTGTTAACTATAGATGTTGTGTGAGTCTATAATAGCATGGAGCAATTATGGAATATTAGCACATACCATGTAACAATGCTGCAGAAGTCTGTGCTGGATCCTGGTGTAAGTCAGAAAAACATCATTACATTACATGGCTTGTGCTGCCCTCTCATGGCTTATGTCTATAAGATATGTATGAAGCACTACCTCACCAGCTCCACACATTGCCATAGCATTCAGTAGTATGGTGGCTACCATGTCTGCCTTCAAATCAGATTGGGTGTTCAATCCCAGCAGGTGCCAAGAGATTTTCTTTGATAGAAAGAAGTTGTTATTTATTACAGAAAGGAGGGGGGCACATATTGTCTACATTTATTTTGAGCAGCCCTAGACCAGATTTCGCACAAACTATAAATGGTAATTTCTGGAGCGGAATCAGATGTCAGTATGTTTCTAAAATCTAAAAAATCGACAATGTATTTATGGAAAAAAATGTATTTATGGAAAAAAATGTTTTCATGTGCTGACACATCTGGGCGCCTACTGGTAGCTCTGGACAAAAAGGACCATAACCCAAATATGGGCAAGCCCAGCTGGCCCAAGTAAAACACATATGAACCCCAGGGACCATGCTGACTGGGTAGTGGAGGAAGTTTTGTTTCTTAAAATGAGTATTGCAGAATTTTTTTTTTCCATTTCCTAATTGATTATGTTTCAACTATTATAATCCAATCTGAATTGCAGATGGCAATGGAACAACATGTTCAACTTACCACCAAACGAAAATTCTCCCATAACCATAGTTACGAGTCAGTTTTCAAGTTGGTTCAAGTGGCTTTCCCATAGAATTGAGCACCGTGACATGCAATTTTCTTTACATTTTTTACTACCTAATATATTGAACTATTTCTATGCAGTTATTTGCAGATGTCAATAGAATATCTAGATCATCTAACAGGTAAACATTCCCTTTGAGTAGGGCAGGTCTTGCCCATTCTGAACACAAAATGTTTCACACTGAAACAGGCCTCCATTATAAATTACTGGATACTTAAAAAAGTGCAAAACACACACCGAATGACATGTTTTAGAAAAAGGTCCTCAGTTTTCTTATCAGGAGCTTGATCCCGACGATATTGCCTGTAACATCGTGCAGGGGCCAATATCCCGCACTCATCATTTTATTGCCTTTCAGCTCTGTTTAGATTCCTTGCTGTTTCAAAAAAGGTAGCCAAGTCAATATTAGGAGAAAAAGGGGTCTTCCTTTGTATCCAATTTTAAGTGGTTCAGCAAGCACATTGTTATTGGCAAAAGCGGATTTCTATGAGAAGTGCTACGAGACTAGGTTGTTTTAGTAGCATACACACATGTAAGTGGGTCTGGATTTAATGCAGCCATTAGCTCTTTGTGCCAGACACTGCTGCAGGCCCTGAATGACAAACACTACTCTTACTACGCATGTACCAGTCCTAGCATATAATTCTATTCAATACTGTTCCAGTATGTATTTAAAAAGAAACACAAACAGAGTAAGCATATCTGAAAGGATAGCATAGGGAATTTTATTTTTATATTTTTGACATACAAATAATGTAAGCTACCTCTAATTATAACATAACTGTGACCAGGCGAGGGAAAAGACCCCTCCAGGGGGGAAAATAGTAATCAAAATTGGTGTCATAATCTTTAAAATGAGATATCATGAGCTAAAAAGATCCTGGTAGTTTTGTGGGAATAGCTTTTCAAACATTAGTACATATCACTAATTCAAAATGGTAAATAAGCTCTAATTGCATTTTATCCCATAGTAACCCAGTAAGCACAGAACGTTGAATCAACATTGATAACTGGTTGTCAATGTTGATTCAATGTTGATTCAACATTGATTAAACGTTGTACTGAATGTTGTGCCCACTGGGAAATGATGAAAATTATTAAAAATCTGTTATATTTAGAAATAACCAAATATAATTGGATTTATCAGTCTAAATTTGGTTCTAGAAGGAATTTTTGCGTTCTGTTTTCAGGTTTGGGTAACTGATGGGACTTTTCAAGAAATTTGGATTATTACCTCCAATCTAGGCTTTTGGGATGGTTTCTATGGCAACCAGAAAGTATCATATGTGCTAATTCTTCACAAAAACGTTCTTTTTGCATTCCAAACATAGAATGTTTGCATCAAAGATGGAATTATTTCATGAAGATTATTGCATTCTACATAAAAAATGGTGCCTCCTGGTGGCTAAAACCAGAGCTAAAAGTCCCGCCTGAAGGGGTCTTTTCCCTAGATGGGTCACAACTATAGATTGTGCTGTTGTTTCTGCCCATGAGGGAGCGAACTGATAAGGTAACGATACCATACACCGACTTCGGTGGAATGGGTTTGTCAGCCATTGTAATTCTTCGTCCCATCCATCAGCCTCCAGAGCTGGAACACAATGGACATATTTTCCAGACTGTCAGAACATATTACATGTTTTAAGAGTTCAACGCCAGACTCTGTTTTACGGACAAAGACTTTGGTATTTGTTAATTAACCTTCAGTTGTGACGAGGTCGTTGTTTATCATTTTTGTCCATTGAGCCATATGATGAAAAACGTGTAGCACATTTATAAACGACATTAACGCTGACAGAGAGAAACTTTTCTCTGCTGTGGCTAGCTAGTACGTATTGGTTTTAACGTGTGCAGTGCATTTAGCGAGATTTTACTATGGTTAATCAATTTCAAACATAGTAGTTAGTTAAAATGGGAGTTTGTTTCAGATATTACTCCACAGAAGGCCTATCATAGTTTGCAAACTTGGGGAATGTTGAAGAATACTGTTCAGTCGGCTTGAGGCAAAATGATTTTTGTCACATTTTTATGTGTAGATTTCCTAGTTTTAACATAATACTTCACAAAAAGGAAAACTCGTTTCCTCAACTAACCATATGCATGGCAGATGGAAATTGGTGAGATAATAAGGTAATATTCTAGGTGAGCTCACATGAATGATACATGCATTCTAATTAGATAGTATAACGTGAGAGTGGATCGTATTCCCCAAAGAGCATTCGCCATATTCCATGCAATATGTATGTAATATTATGTTATCAGATGCGGTAATTGTGTTGATGCTATAGATTTGCTATATTTAATCCCTTGCCATTAGTATATATATTATATATATATATATATATATATATATATATATATATATATATATATATATATATATATATATATATATATATATATATAATATATAGGGAGAAGGGAAATCTGAAGTTCAACTTTGTCAACTATCAGAAAAACTAACACACATTTCCCCATGTGTGTTAGCTCAATGGATTTTAGCCCTACCACTGTTAGATTGAATGATATTATTAGGGGCCTGATTCAGAACGATTGACGTATTCGTCGGTGAAAACGTGTTTAGGGTATGATGATCACGATTTAGTCAATCATCAAAATTGTTTTAAAACATGTTATCGTCAAAATTATTAAGTTAACAAGTTGTCAAAACCCAATTTTAAAACGAGCATTCAATAATATATAATCCATATAATTATATAGTATAATATTTTTGACAATATTTCGGTATCCATTCATTTGCCGCTGCCAAGTGCTCTCGTCAAGTTGAAAATATTCTACCTCGTGACCATTTTTTCTGACCAATACTTCAGTTGTTCTGAATCAGGCCCCAGGTTAGTAAACAGCAAAGAAGCCATCATTCTGGTATTATTGACATCAAATATATGTACTTGGATACATGCTAATGCTGAAATATATGGTGACTTGTTCCAACCAGTCTGCTTATGCAAGCTCTTAATAGGTACATTATTTGCAAAGTTGGGTAAATATGTGAAGTATAGAGTATGTATAATGTACATAGTATTGATCTACATTAACATTAGACCATATCTATCCTATAGTGCAAAGTATTTGGGACAAATGGCCAAGTTTGCGAAATAAAAGATATGGGTTAAAGTATTTTTCATTACTGGTGACCGTTTCATCCTCAGGATATCAGGACATTAGTATCGCTACAATGGGTGAGGTGTGTGGTAATGGTGTGAGCCGACACCCCTATTCATGGTTTACAGATAACCATTGAGGTGACAATTGGCAGGTCTCAGAACCATCCCTGGATTGCCTGAAGATGTCGACAATGAGGCACCAGGTGTGGCTGTCATCCTACACAATGTGTCTCTTTATTGGCACGGTAACAGGCCACAATACACAGGGAACAGGCTGCACAATGCCGGTAAATGTCATGGACTGCTCTGAGCCTCTACCCCGACAATCCCTCTCCCCCTATGTTTCTCTGTGCTAATATGAACATCCATTCACAATCAGCAACTTTGCCAATTATCAACCCGTTCACCATTTCCGGAGTCGCAATGTCGTTTGATATAGTATACAATATATACATTGTAAATAGCGAAAACAAAAGCACGTCATTTTACACTGTAAACTGAAGTAAAGTACTTTGATTTGGCCCACAGCTTATAAGTTCATTATCAGTTTGCCAAGTGATGCAAACATGTGTTGGGTATTGGTTTAACTATCATGTACATTCCAGGACATCATAGTGCATTAAGAACCAGATGCTTTTTATAACCAGATGCTGTTTATAGGTAAAATGGTCCAGTTCAGCTAGGAACTTGAAACTCACTTGTCTTATCCCATCATTTAATGCACAATTTTGCTTACAGAATCCTGTGTAATAATGGGAGAGTTCTGATCCCAGTTTGACCTGTGTTATTAAGGTGGAATTCACAGGAATTTGTTTCAAGAGTATTGTACATAGTTAGAGCTAGGAGGGTTTTTCATCTACAATACTAAAATTCCCTTCGTTTAAATATGATACCTGATGCTGAGGTAGATTTTCTAGGTGAGTTTATCAACACAAGATGTAATGTTACATCTATGATAATGTAATATATTGTCATAATATGCCAATTGTTAGGAGTCACAATTGCACCTATCAGTTATGCCTACTTGTTTACCACCATTGAAGCTGAAGTACATATGCTGGGTTTCCAGTTTCCACCGCAAAGGAGCCTATCAGGCCATGGTATCGCTACAATGGGTGATGCATGTGGAAATGGTGTGAGCCGACACCCCCATTCATGGTTTATAGATCACCATCGGGGTGAAAATTGGTAGGTTTCGGAACCATCCTGACCTTCCCTTAAGATGTCAGCAAAGAGGGACCAGGTGTGGCTGCCCTCCTACACAATGTGCCTCAATATTGGCATGCTGACAGGCCACAATACACAGGGAACAGGCTGCACAATGATGATAAATGTCATGGACTGCTCTGAGTCTCTCCCCTCGCAATCCCTTTCTGTTCCCCAGGAGACCCTAATGTGCAAATCTATTGGGGTGGGGAAAATTTGCCAATTTCTGATATTCTGAGCTGGAATAATCCTGGATATACTGCATGTCCAATATGTCCATGATTTCGCCCAAGGCCAAAGAAAAAGGTTTGTTGCAGGTAACATGGGTAGAAAGCATTTTTTTAAATTTTTACATGAAAGTTCTAGCCAATCTTTTTGCATATCATAATCCAAAAATTGACCAAAAAGGAATAAAAATGTGAAAATGTATTCAAAATTGCATAAAGATCCATTTACCGTGCCGTCTTTCTATTTCATATTATTTTTAACAAATATGTTGTGAGGGACACGGTTTCTCTGAAAATGATGTTTTCAGAGACACCGGGACTCGAACCCAGGGCCTTCCGCTTGCCAAGTGATTGCTCTACCACTGAGCTACATCCCCTTGTCCTGTCAGTTAGACCGTGTCTCACGTTACTGGATCGGTATGGTCCAGAGAGGAGTGGGATTACCCGAGTGATACCCCCTTGCAGGTTTACCACCGAGGTGCGGGGAATCCGACCCCTACAATGATATGAAAAAATATGAAAAAAATGTTTAAAGAATATGAAAATTCTTCAAACTGACATAAAAAACTTAGGGTTGGCCCTGTTCTGATATGGTTGGGTGGGTGACCTGAAACAAACCTTTTTGGCCCTATGTACAAAAGCTTAAGCTTGTCTTACCAGCTGATTACATTTGGTTATGATGTATCATGCACTGTGCTTTCTCCCCATGGGGTATATAAAGTCCTATGACTATAGGGAAGAGCCAGCATTACAAGGAGTATACACACGTTATGGGTGGTTTGTGTCCCTTGGTAGGCCCTTTGTTCATATTGTGGGGCCTGCACCTCTGGGCAGACCAACATAAATACAATACAGTGTGGGAAGGTGTGGGAAGGTGTGGAAGGTGTTGGAAGTATACACTAGACCAGCCGTCACCCCACTATTACACTTTATCTGCTTTGGTCTGCCGGATCCAGATGTAACAATTTCTGAATAAAAATGTACACCCTCAGAAAAGTTAGCTTCACTGTCGCTGAAAGCACTCTCAGCTGAAAGCCAGGCAGTGTACTGAACAAGTGGAAAAGAAGAAAATTATTCGTCGTCTACACTGAGACCAATGAGTGAATGAAATAACCCTGGAACAATTATGGATCAGGAGTGGAATTTCAGACTCAATGCCACTTTATTGTGTCTTTCTGTTACCCTATGCCACGTCCCAGTCAAAGGCACAGTGGCTGGACAGAGAGACCTTCTAGTAGACATCTCCCATGTCGTATGTAGACAATGATTGGGCCAGCTAGAGTAAATGGAGAAGTTCTTCATTTGTGAAGTGCAAAGTCTGCAGGGGCTAACCGAAAACGACACATGTGGCCCGGTGCCCCACTGGGGTCTTAATGGTTCTGACAACCAGCCTGCAGCATTAGCTTTTCTACCTCGTGTTAACAGTGGGTCCTGCTGTTCTCATTGGATTCTTTTCACATTCCCATCATATTGAATTATCCTTTCCTTCCTGTAGAGATTTGAAACTAAAGAAATATATTGGTTGGATTGAAATACCTAGGCGTTTCAATACTACTCTCCATCTGCTCTGAGACTGACATGCCTTTCCCCTCAGGCTTCAATGTGTTTGTATGGTGAAGAAAAAACTGAAAAACTAATATAAATTCTTCAAAATGTGACACTCTGGGAGCAAATCACATACAGGTACAAACATTTTCAATGGCAAAGTCATAAATTTGAATTAATGTTATCACGATCGTAATTTTGTTTAGCTGTAAGGGTAATATTTAGAAGGTTTGCAGAGCCATGGATTTCATCATTGTTCACTACATTCCCTAATAGAAACTATTTAGTGAATGGAGGTTCCTAACAGGCTTAGACAGCTGTTTCTCACTATCAAAGTCTGTTAAACACCTCTCCCGGTGACAATATTACTTTGACTCATTAATCTCTTCGGGAACCAGTTCAAGTTACTCCTTTTAAGAGCAAAATGCACCTCAAAGTCACTCGTGTGCACAGTAGATGGGTCTGAACCTGTACCAAGCATCATGAAATCCCATGACGGACAAACCATGAAAACATTCAACCCCTATTTGCACAACAATAGGGGAGCGAATTCAGCGACATAAAGCACCTTAGGATATCACGTTTTGTGTCTTATTAGGTAACCATTGAGCTCTCTTTCTTGACTTCCACAGTGTCTTAAGCATAGGCATATGGAAAGTATCCAGTGAAATCTACTACATTCTTGAACCTAAATGACCCCTCTCCTGCCCAGCAGTAGTGAAGTGAGTATCAACACAACATCTTGCCTCAGATCCTCTCATATAATGTTTATCACCAGCCGTATCTTATGGTAATAGACAGAGGGGGAAGAGTCACAGAGAGATATATAGAGAGAAAGAGCCAATGACCGCGCGACAATACAAGGAACAGAGAGAGGCAGAGAGAGGCTAAGCCAGGGAGAGAATCTGATTCTCTTGTAGAAGAACAACAACAGTTCCACAATACCCTTGCTACGGTCACTAGGTACCTCACGCCTTCCATCAGTCTCTATTCAGATGTATACAGGTCTAATGCCCTGACACTCCCGCTACCACCAGCGGGCATGCAATGGGGACCAGTATTCCCTGTCCGGTCACCCTGACCAGCACGCTCATAAATTATCACTCACCAAAAAGGACAGGCGTACAATGGGGGAGCTGACACAGGATTTAGCCATCAGCCTTGTTTGGATTGTAAGGACATGGGATACCCTGGGGCCCAATCCAGTAGCTTATAATATAATTGGAGATCATGTTGGTGAAAACAGCATTTTGAACAGCACATTTCTTAAAAGCCTTTTTCAGTGAATTTACAACTGGTTTGATTGGGAATCACAATAGGCCATGTAGATAGCTGTCCATGAGGGCGATTTCGGCTTTAAGATCCTTTTAGAAACAATAATTTCAGAAACAATTATAATAGAAATGATTTTAATGACTATTGAAAGTAATCAGTTGGTAATCCACCAGCCATATATACCATAATGGGAACCAGCCAGAATAATGTCCAGAGAAGTTCTCCATTCAAGTGCAAAGTCTGGATGGGCCAAACGAGAATGACATGACATTGTGTAGCTCGGTCCCGCGCTGGTGTCTTAATGGTTCTGACAACCTGCCTGCAGCGCATGCTTTTTTAACCTCAAGCAGAGAGTCTTGTGTTCTCAATGGATTCTGTTTTGTTGTCATCATATCAAATTATCTTTTCTTATAATGTAGAGGTTTGAATCTAAACAAGGTTGGATATTACACTTCAGAGACAGACATGCCTTGCCCCTCAATCTTTAAGGTATTTGTAAGGAAATACCGAAAAACTAATTCTTAAAGATGCCAAAACACTCTTGCAGCAAATCACATACAGGTGTATACACATCTTTTGTCACAATTCTATAGAGCTGTATGCGTAATATTCAGATAGTTTTTGTAGTCATGCATTTCATAACAACCCCGAACTAGAAACCATTTTAAAGATGGAGGTTCCTAAAAGGCTTAGACAGCCTTTCCTTGCAGTTAAATTTCATACAACACATCTCTTGGTCATGAAGAAATTGCCTTGAGACATTGATCTCTTCTGAAACCAGAGTTACTCATTTTAAGAGCAAAATGCACCGCAAAATCACTCGTGTGAGCAGTCAATGGGCCTTATCCTGTTTCAGGCAGCGTTGAATCCCATGACAGGCAAACTGTCAAAATATTCAACCCCTATTTGCACAACAATAGGAGAACAGATTCAGTGACATAAAACGTCCCAGGAATCATGTTTCTTTTTGTCTCATTAGCTTACCATTAAGCTGGCCATGCCATGACGCTCCCTCTACAATGAGTAGGCGTGCAATTGGGCCGGGCATCACCTGTCTGGTGACCCTGATCAGCATGCAAGCTCATAAATTTGCACTCACCAAAAAGAAGGTGCATACAATGGGGGAGCTGACACAGGATTTAGCCATTGGCCTTGTGTGGATTTCCCCTCTCAGGACGTTGATACCCTGGGGTTTGATTCACAAGCTTAAGGTAAGAGTGGGGATCATGTTGGTCAAAACTGAATTTGAAGAGAACAATATTTTATAGAATCGATCATATTCTAAACTAAAATCTTAGAAATGATATAAATAACTTGTGAAAGTATTATCAGTTGGTATCCTACCCATGACCTAGGTATTATCAGTTGGTATCCATATATGCCAAAGATGTGTAGGCGAGTCCAATGCTGGGGACCCGCCTACACAACCCGCCTACAGAACTGAATCGGTTCTACCTCAAGCAGAGAATCTGTTCTCAATGAATCCTCTTTTTTTAGTCGTCATATCAAGTTATCTTTTCTTGTGATTTACAGGTTTAAATCTAAACGAGGTTGGATATTGCACTGCAGAGACAGGCATGGCGTTTCCCCAAGTATTTAAAGTGTCTGACAGCAAATCACATACAGATGTATACTGATTTTCTATCGCAGTTCAATGGAGTTTAATATCACACAAAACCAGACACGAGATGTTCAATTTCTAATTCTGTAGGGCTGTATGGGTAATATTCTGATAGTTTGTGGAATCATGGATTCCACCACATTCCCAAATAGAAACAATTTTACTGGAGGGAGGTTCCTAAAAGGCTTAGGGCGATTTAGACAGCCTTTTCTGGCAGTTAAATTCCATGCAACACCTTTCCTGGTCACGAAAGCATTGCCTTGAGACATTGATCTCTTCAGAAACCAGCTTGAGTTACTCATTTTAAGAGCAAAATGCACTGCAGTCAATGGGCCTTATCCTGTTTCAAGCAGCGTCAAATCCCATGACAGGCAAACCATCAAAACATTAAACCCCTATTTGCATAACAATGGGAGAATCATGTTTTATGTCTGATTAGGTAACCATTAAGCTCGTCACTGCTCACTTTCAGTATCAATACCTGACCTTCTCTGTGTCCAAAGCGTAAGGACATGAGGTGTGAAAGTATCTGGTGAGATTTATGAACAAATTATGTCCTTACATGGAGCTTGTGTGTGTGTGTGTTAATTACCAGCCATCTCATGGTAAGAGACTG
Organism: Harmothoe impar; assembly: GCA_947462335.1. Classification (NCBI taxonomy): domain Eukaryota; kingdom Metazoa; phylum Annelida; class Polychaeta; order Phyllodocida; family Polynoidae; genus Harmothoe; species Harmothoe impar. Next base: position 29,166,665 of record OX381706.1, on the reverse strand, counting down.
AGGGGAGAGAACCATCAGGGGAGAGAGAGAAGGGAAGACAGAGAGGCAACAACAGAGAGAGAGAGCAACTGAGAGAGGCAGAGACAGAATCTGATCCTCCTGTAGAAGGACAGTAAGACTCCGCAAAACCCTTGTTATTGCCACTATAGGTACGGGACACCTTCCATCATTCTCTATTCAGGTGTATACAGATCTACTGCCCTGACACCCCCTCTACAACAAGCTGGCATGCAATGGGGAGTGGTCGAGTCACCTTGACCAACACACTCATAAATTCCGACACACCAAAAGGATGCGCATACAATGGGGTGCGGCCACAGGATTTAGCCATCAGCCTCGTGTGGACCTTCCCCTTGAGACTGTCTTAACAAGACTATTTCTTGCCCTAATCCCCTGGGGTTGAAGTTATTTTGCCATCACCTCTGAGGGATCTGAACTCGTTTGCGTGGGTGCCCTTTTGCATGTATACAGTAACATGCAGACGTGCTGAAAAGATAACCACCCCTTTAGGTGGATAAAAATGTTTAATACTACAATTTCACTTCTTCCAGTGACAAACGATCGATCAAAGCAACACGAAAAACATAACATTTTGAAATGAGAAACGTTGAGTCCAATTCCATTGTGAATTGGTAATTGCATTCTAAGAAATCAGATTCTGCAAGGCTAAAACAACAGATACTACTTTGTGCTCTTGAAAAAAAGTGTTCTTTCTTGTGAGATCCTTGTAGCTGACACCATCAATGTTTTATTTCTCAAGTACTAGTTGGATCATACTCATGTAAAACTGATGGGCTTCATGTGTTTTATGGTCTGTGAAGATGTGTTTGCTACAATAGTTTAAGCCCCACAATAGTATGGTGTGTGTGTCAAGTTCAAGTTTTGCATGACCGTCTGAGGGGACCGGCAGATGAGCCAAAACCCTGTTGCTAGGCCAAAAGGTGACACAGGACCAGGGTCCACCTCTACAACTTCATCTATACCGTGTGGCACTACAAGTGTGAGTGTTTGTCAATTACTACGGTGTGTCCTGAATCTAGGCCAGTGATTGGTCCTAGTCCCAGAGCAAGGTGAAAGACAGAGAGAGTATCCAAATCAAAAGGTGATACCCAGTCCAGTGGATTGAATGTACTTTTTACATTATTTCCTTGCAGGCATGACATGGACACTATCAAAGAAATAAACTTGGAATCCATGTTAGCCAACAGTGGTATAATTTCTTTAGAATTTCTACCCACAGCAACATCTGCCGCAGAGATAACATTTATGATTAATCTTGACCGTTTCATACATTGAAAGGTGAAACTATGTGCGGACACTCTACGTATTGAGGGAAAATAAATTAAAAGCTGTGTCCCTGGAAGCGTTGACAACGCAAATGAAAAAAAAACTTGGGATCGATTCAGGTCAAGAACCCATTGAATGATGTAGAAGGGGGTGTCGTAAATACATAAGAAACACGCTTCTGTCTCCTGCTTTTATTCCTCCTTGAAAAAGGACATAATGATGCCTCTCGAGAAGGCCCTATGGTGAGGGAATTATGGGAAAACGATGTGTACAGAATTAACACTGGAATTGACAGTGCTTACCGCGCCCATCTATTTGTTAAGCGTCGACTGGTGGCATGACAAAATGAGGATACTACATCAGTTTGAGTGTTGTTTATGCGCCAAGTGGTGTCATTGGCAGATCCTTTAAACAAACCACAGTACCCCTTCTGTGCTTTTTACAAGCAAAAGCATGCCAGTCCCACGTGTCTCATAAATAAATGAAAACCAGGCGTCTTCACTTGCAAATTTCCTTTTTCTTCCGTTCATGTCGAGTGCCTGGGCTGAAGATGGTGCTGTTACTAGTCCACAGCGATGCAATTTGTCTTGTATCCAGGATGTAATTAAGGGGGACAATTCTGATAGTTGGGAAGGAATCCTTTGACAACCCTTGTCGTCAGTGTCCATACATCAGTGATACATTATGGTTGATAAATAACTGCGTAGGTAAAGGAGGAGCGACCCAGCATCTTGACATCCCTGCTTATGGACACATTACCCAAATGCTATGTTGTTTATATCTAGTTTGTTATTGAGACTATGCAAATAGCAAATACTACTCTTCTGCAAGAGTATTCTTAGTCTTTGATGTAAGTGACAATGTAAGTGAAAGTCGTGGAAGTGGAGGTGGCAGATGCAGACATCAGGATATCAAATTATTCTTACCATATTTATATCATTTATATTGTAACTTGTAAGTAAGTCCTTTTCAACATGATTATAATAGTAGAGAGTATAACCTATAGCGAGAATGACTAGCAAAGACATACTATATTTCTACAAGCTTTCTATTCATTATCGTCATATTTAAATTTCCCACATTTAAAGCTAATTTATGCATGGCGATAACCAATATGGGACATGTTTAAGTGCACTTATATCACTTTTAATTATTGTTGAATGTAAAAGTTAGTTTACTGTGACGTAGAGACCTATTGGATTAATGTAACGCGATGTATGCCACTCAAGAATATGATTTCCTCCGGAAAAGTAAACTATATCTGCCTCTAGTCTAATCCATTATACCTCCTGTAAGGTAATCTTACTTCGACTGTCAGTTTCTGATGGCAGCATTAGACGATGTATCTAAGGTGATGTTGTGTTAAACATATTAAGTAAATGGATGTTCCTACTGTATCTGATACTAGCTTTATCTTCTTGCAAGGGGAAACAGTTTCTTATGCTAAGAAACAATGTTGACTTTTTCGCCTTTTGCTACGAAGCAATGTTAACTTTTTCGCCTATTTGTACAGCAAATACTTGATATCAATACAGTATACTTGGCAGAACCATAGTTTAGGTATGTGTGGCTATACAGTCAATATAAAGCATCATTAAATCAATGCAATAATAGAGAAATCAGCCTGAAATTAGGATTGAGGACTAGGCTAACTCTGTTTGTGTGACAAGGCTAACTCAGTCTGTTATGAGAACAAAATAGCTAACACACCCTCCGTCAATACAGACTAGAAAACTAGTCAGGGTTCCCACAGTGTTTAAAGGAGAAGTTTTGCCCCACGGCAGACTGAAGGGACTGGGCTGGACACATTCTATACAGGTAGAGTTCTGTACCTACAATGGCGGGAAGAAGCCATAGTTCTGGCCCGGAAGTGCTGGTGGATGCTGTCATCCAAGCCTGGTTGGATGTTACAAATAGCAACCGGTCCAGAAGGCCGGTATCAACTTAGTCTAATGATCCATAATATAACCTCAAACTTATGATGGGTCTGATTATAAGGGTTGTACTTAGATGATTTTGTAGGCCATTTATGTGTATCTATGTAATGTGCAGTAGAGCTGATGGATATCAAAATGCTTTTGTAATTCATAATTGTTATATACTCTTATAGGCATGCACTGTAAAAAGTTGTTGTTTGTGAACAGCAAAATTTGCTGTAAGTGTACAGTACTTTAGCTGTAAATGATAATACAGCAAATTCCAGTGTACATGTACAATTCTGTTACTGTAGATGCAGGTTACGGTAGTGATTGTAGATCTACAGTACTTTTCCCTGTAATATGTACACGAGAGGTCGTGGGATCGATCCTAGGTCTAGCCACCTCTCATCAGGGATCTTTAGCAACAAGGCTGTAGCTCATTTAATACAGACATGGCAGAGGTAGCTTATATCCCAATATGACCATTTGTAACACCAGCTCTGTGGCGCAACGGATCAGCGCCTGTCTCCAACACCACAGGTGGTGAGTTCAATCCGTGGAGCCACGTACTTCTCTTGTTTCACCTACATCCACCTAAAATTAGTTTTCCCTCACATGGATGATTAGAAATATCACCAGCACCAGGAGGCAAACCCCAGACCTTTACAAATTATTATTAATCAGTTGAGAAGTAGAGTAGAGATATATCCCAATATGAATGTTTGTAAACTGGCTCTGTGGCACAACGGATCAGGGCCTGTCTCCAACACCAGAGGTGGTGAGTTCAATCCTTGGTGGAGCCACTTCTCTTGTTTTACCTACATCCACCTAAAATTCGTTTTTCCCCACATGGATGGTTAAAAATGTCACCAGCACTGGGAGGTGAACTCAGGACCTTTAGACTATGATTTACAATCAATTTTGCTGTACAGTAACAGAAGATTCTGCTGTCCCTATACAGTACATAGTGCTGTAAATATACAAAAGCTCACTTGCTGTAGGTCTACAGCACAATCTACCGGAACCAAAGTTGCCCCCAGTATTTGGTGTACGGGAACACTACTTGCTTCTAACAGTGCATTGGTTCTCCCCTGAAGATTGTGTCATGAGGAGCCTCAAAACATTAATTGAACGTTGAAACTATGTAATTTAACAAACGTTAGACCAATTAACAATCATGCTGATCGACCCTCACCAACCGTTGACAGTATACATGTTTGCTAAGGCCGTACGCATATTAAAATGACTTAAATACAGACAGCTGAGCAACCAGTGTACTAACTAGATAGGGGTAGACCTGTAGGCTTATCAGGTCTCTACAGGATGTACACACCAAGTAGGGACATTGTCTCTATGTGCTGTAGATGGGTTCAGTTAATGGGTTGAGCTTAATTCATGCCACGTTAATTACCCTTAATGTGGCGTTTACAGCATGTAGAAACACCTACATCCAGCTCTACCATTAGTTTATATCAGTCGAGCATAATGTTCTAATTAAGTTTATAGCAATATATAATTGGTGGAAACAAGGCAAAAACGAGGATGTAGTTATAGTTCTCAACCAGACTTGAACATCAAATGGGGATAAAAGAGGCGAAAACAAAATTTTGATTTGATTGATATATATTTTTGTTTTGTTAGAATCTTTTGAAAAAATACGAATTCACTAATCACAGGATTATTCAACATCAAACAGGCTCTAAAAGCTCTTTCAGAACAACTGACGTGATTGTATGCAAATGATGACGTGACGAAACCTGTTTGACGACCACTAGTTAATTTTCCTTCACAAAATTTCCTGTTGAAATCTATAGAAAATTGATGTAAATAACACATTTTGCTAGCTACAAATATCCTCATCAATTGCAAATATTGCCCTGTTGACGAGTCCATTCTGAAAGACCGCCCTGGACCCACTCTACAATTTTAGATATTCATCTGCTTCAGATCTTTATCTAATTTCGAGGTTTATGTAATAACCTTCTAGGTCTGCTTGATAATATTATCTTCAACATGGGTAAATGGACACCTTCGGTTGTTATGCATTTTGAAATTGAGAGGATGTGACACATCATTCCATCATCTAAATTATCGTTAATGGTATTGGATTCCGTATTCTTCTGTGTTGTTCATGATGTGATTAAGATATACCCATTTGTCAAAGGCGCGCCAATGATTTCCGTTTTTTTTTAAATGTTTTCTTGAAGACACAATACGCGGTCCATAGGAGGGCTTTGAACTGAATAACTACTACAGTGATTCACGACATGAGGGAAAGATGCCGTTTGATTAACTCGAGAATCAAATAGCTATCTCGATGTATTTGTTGGTGTCAGTAACCAGGTTGCAGAGGGCACTGAGTTTCCGTTTCCTCAGGCCATGTTACATATATATATATATATATATATATATATATATATATATATATATATATATATATATATATATACATGTCTTTAGAACCTTAGAAAATCACCCCCATTAATCCCAACCTCAACCATAGTCCTTGAGGTTAGGATACTACAGACTTGGAGAAAAGGAATGGACTAGTATCACTGTAAAAGGTTGTTGTTCGTGAACAGCAATAACATGTGCTGGAACTATACAGTACTTTAGCTGTAAAAGATACTTTTGCTGTACACGTACAATTCTGTTACTGTAGATGCAGGTTCGAAACCAGTAACCAGAGGGAGAGAGAATAGAGAGGTTGGAGGGAGTACCATACTTCACAGCTCAAATATGACCTGATCTTTTCAAAAGCCTATTGTTGCAGGCTACATATAAGTGATTGCCCCTCTAGCTCAGTTGGTAGACCAGTGGAAGATGTAGTGTGAGGGTCAGCAGTTCCAGTCCCGGCAGGAAACTCTCATACAAACTACATTTCTCCTGATGCAATTCTCCTGATGCAATTCTAAAGTATAATATATATATATCCTGATGAAGAAGTATCAATACTTCGAAACGTTGATCATTACTTGCTACAATTCAATTCTACATGCTTATCAACCAAGCTGTACATGATGTAACTGTTTTACCATTAATAAAGTTGTCAACCTAATTTGAACTCGTCTGGTTTTGTGTGACCATACAAAGCTCCTGATTTATAATATATTTGGTAAACTGAAATGTTACTATTGAAAATATGCAGAGGATAAAACCAATGTATCTCTACAATCTGCAGGAAAGATAGTCAAATTTACTTTGAAAAAGATCTCTAGGCCATCAAGATCACACTCAAACTAATGGTAGTTCAGTACTTATTAGTACATTACTGCAATAGGGTAATTTTCATATCAACCCTTAACACATGAACAGTCTAGTTTTAAATTGCCCCCAGGGATCCTGTGTTGACCTCTTTACCATTCACACATAAGTAGGAGGTGTTTCAATGCACCTGACATGCAAGATTCACTGGTGTAGTGGTCATGGTTTGGGACTATGGATTGGAAGCGGGGGTTCAAATCTCCAAGATGTTGAATACGTGAGCCCTTTTAGAACTCAGGTCTGCGTCTACAGTAAATTCTACTGTAGCTCAACAGCAGAATTTACTGGAGCCAGAGTTGCCCCCAATATTTGCTGTACAGGAACACTACTTACTTCTAACAGTGTAGCCCACATTCTGCATGATGATGACCATGATAATTGGTGACCCAAACTTCTGGGATATAAAACTACAATCACAGAGTTCAAGCCACTAACTCTAAACCTAGTATTTAACCTTAAGCCTATAACCCTAGCACGGGCGCTAATTGACCCTATTCCTAATACTAAGTATATCCCCCAACCCTATAAGCACTGACCCTCACCGTAACACCTATAATTCTAAATATCATCCGGCCTCCTCCGGCCTCCTCCGGCCTCCTCCAGTCTCTCTTCACTCGGGGTATCGAGGAGTTAGAGGGTTCGGGGGGAAATGGAATAAAATCTGTATAACTATAACCCATCTGGCGCTGTTTGATTTGAAAGACTCAACTTGTCGTGTAACATTCATTCAATAAAAGTCGTAAACAAACTCTCAACTCTTGTAATCAAGTATACTGTTCTAAATGGAACGACATTTCCGGAATGAAATATGGAATACATAACAGGATCATACAATATAAGATATCCATTTTTCTCATTTACCAGATAGCAATAATAGTACTACATAAACTATCCAAATGTCACGCACACTTCAGGCCCTACGACGGTAAAAGAAAAAAGCTTTCCCTTTTCTCAAGGTGCCCATTAGACAGTACTGTTGAGTTGCTAATGGAAAGTATTTCAGTTGACTCTCAATAACTTTGTGGTCAATTCTCACGAACTGTGGTAACACAGAGAGGAACTATACGTTCTGTATATTCTCCATAATTATATACCTATATATATATATATATATATATATATATATAAATATATATATATATATTTCATTTTGAGAATGTATATATGGTTATTGATTGCTGTAAACAATTAGGAGTAGCACTCAGCATAGCTGTTTTTTTGTTGCGAACAAACACATTACATGAACTTGGTAATACACTGAGTCTTGTTCTTTGAAGAAGCAAGATGGACGGCCATGACTAAAACAGGACAGCACAAAATTGTTTATAACGATTGAAAATAGTTTCAGATGGACTCCACAAATTAAGAAAAGATACAACACTTTACGAACTGTGTGCTTGGTAGAAAGATGCATGAAACAATTGTTTAGACCCTGCCCTAAAATGTATTAGTTATCACAGGAAACTGTGAGCATGCATATATGGCAGGGTATGAAAGGTTGTGAAAAATGAGGAACAAATCAATGGAATAAGTACTTATGAATAAGTGATGATACTTTACACCAATAGTGTAGTAGCACAGTATTCATGTGTGACCACATGTCGTGAGAATTACCCATATGTCTGCAGTATGTGCACATCAATAATGTTCATCTTCGTTCACCTTCGCCGCCTGTACCAAAGCTTAACTCAAAATGGTGCTTTTGTAGGGCTAAAGTAAAATCTAAATTACCTAACCGATTGGTGTGAGCCTGTTTCAGTTTGGAGCAGTTTGCCAGGAGGGGGCAGGCTTTTTGGGAGGCGCTTTCTATAAAACAGCCTGGCACGAATGAGAAGTGCTCCATGTTGTGTGAACATGCTCCATCACTTTAAATAGTGATTCACATAGTGTCACACCTTATTATGTCATGGTACATATACCACATTGGGTATAGCTCAAATGCCATTAACTCTTATATTATTGTCTGCCGTTGTTTTTTGCCTTTAAATATGATATGGACATGTAATTATTATGCAAAGAATTATGTTTTTGCTGCACTGAACTTTCTCTGTTTGTTGCAAAGTTATCTGTTTTGGCTGCAAAAATCGTAGTTGGATGGGTCTTGGATTGCCCTCGGTGGAGTTCCCTGGATGTGTTTGAAAGGAGGCAAGGCGCTCCAGGGGGCTTTGCTCTGCTTTGTGAATATTCCTTTTATCACAGATGAACTTCTGGAAAGTCCCTGCTTCCCACCGGCATTTCCCGTAAGATAACATTGTTATACCCGTCTCTCAATAGTGTTTTGTTAACCCCGCTGTTCTCAGTAAAAGTTTATGGAGATTTGGTATAGGGTTGGATGAGATTTTACAGGTCATAGTCCCATTTCTACAGCCCATATTCACCCCTAGCATGGTGTAAGCCCTATGGCACTTGCATGCAGATGGGGGTTATTATCTAAATTTGACCTTACCTGGCCCTCACACACCTTGGCAGCGTAATAAGCAGCTTTCAGAGGCAGTCCAGAACCAGTGACACCCATGTAGGCTGACAAATTGTCTTCCCCTTCTGCCTCCGGCCACTCACAGTCCGTGAAGTCCACTCCTACTAGGAACAGGATGGAGGTGTTGATGTGCATGGGGAAGGGGGGGGGGGAGAAGCCGATTGGGTAAACTCATGTCCAAACCCTATGTATAAAAAAGTATACACTGCATAAAGGTTATTCCTATGACAGAAAACGGTTCTTGTAGCATTAACGCACACAGGAGCGGTTTTTAATAGAGCGTTTTTATCTTCATGAAACTCTGCCCCTGTATATAGATGGCGCTAAGTAGAGAAACATAGACCTGGTTTTACATTTTCAGCCTTTCATAGCCAGGGGGAGGGCTGGCGGGACGTCCAGGGGGGGGGGTGCCAGTGTATTCCTGAGGGGGGATGGGGGCGTGAAAATGGGAGAAAGGTAGGGGGCATCAGGTGGGGGCATTGGTGCGCTTCCACTATTCCCATAATGATTATCAGGGACAGCCTTAAAATGTCAAGTCTATGTTGTGTTACACAGAGACCCTCATCTATTAGCCCACCACTTTACTTAGAATAATACTGCTAAGCCACAAGGTCGTTTTTGCTCAATGCTCTTCAGGACTACACATCGAACAAATGGAGCATCACACGGACTAAGCCATTTAGACACGCAGCGGATGGAGGCTGTCTAATTAACATAGGTAGTCAGTGAGATACGAGGTAGGTTTGACTTAAAATGTGACGTTGTAATTGCCTTCTAATTACTCTACATGGAAGGCAGCCTATCGAGGTGGTCTCTGGAAGGTAATATATACGAGTTGGGTTCATAGCTATGGCCTACCCTGGAGGAGACTTGGGAACGTCGTTAAGTCATTCTATAATTGGCGAAGACAAGGTATATCTATCACATTTCCCAAGGCCAATGTATTAATGTACCAATATAACTTAGACCACTAAAACTAGTGTCTCATTACCACACAAAGCACGTCTTAAATAATAATATGTTTGACAACCCATGGGAAAGATGGGGAAGTTCTTATAGATAATTTAAGCTTTGGGTTTGAGTAATACAGAGAGCTATAGGGATAACTTGCACACATATAACTTGTTTAGTTAAACGCCCAACTACTATAACAAGAGTATTTAGTCATATATACCCTGTCCTTGCAACCTCCTGCTCAAATGATTAAAAAGGAAATAAAGAATACTATACAAAAGCTGATTAGCAACAACTGTCTTGTTTTTTTGGAGTGGCCGTCACATGATATTTTTGAGTAACTGAACGCATCCGGGGAGAGTTTGACAGATTTCACCTTTTTAGCTAGCTAGCTTTCTGTGGTTATTCTGATCATTTGATGTTTAGACATGCTTTTTGCCTGTATTGACAAAGCCCGGCTGTTGTCTGAAACAATCGCACGTTGCTTAATCATTTGATAAGGCAGTATTGCTTTGTCAGTGTCTTCAACAATATACGGTCGATATTGTGAGGACCTCCTGGGGCGATATCAGTTTCTCCATTATTATCGCAAGTCTGCCAAAACCTCAAAGGGGTTGAACGCCGGCATTTCTGACTGTTTTAAGGGCATCTGCTGCATATCTATTCTTATCTGTCGTGTGGGCATCCACAATCATGAATACAGCTCTGCAGAGCATCTAGAAAATATAGATTAACTGCTTATCTGATCATTGGACGACCCAAGTCGTTTGAGAACTAGATGTCCCTGGGCATAGGATATTGGAGAAAGTGGACTATTGACGTCCGACTTAAGGCAGAAGAAAGACAATGAGGTCTATGCCCTTGTGGTAACCTAGCAGAGGATTGTTCTGTTAAGCGGGTGACTCCTATATGCGCATATAGTATAAATGCCCTAAACTGTTATGCAAGTGCATGCCTACAGTTCAGAACTTTGATACAAGGTTTTCACCAGTGGCAGCAGGGGAAGATGGATGGAAGGGGAGCAGCAAGGGAGGAGGGAGGCAGAGGAGAGTGGTAGAAGGACTAGCATAACCGTTTCATTAAAAAGTACCATAAAGCTATCCTGTCCACCTGGATGGTGCTATACTTGTCATGGCGTCTGTGCAGCAGGAGGCAATACTTGACAAACCCCTCTTTGTGCAGAAGGTTGTGTGTGACCAGAGTCTCCATTATCACAAGTCTTTCAACACATCAAAGGCTTTCCTGTCATTTAAGGGAGAAAGGGAGGGGCCGAGCGGAGGGAGACAGTCCTTGGGCGTCTTTTGGTCTCTGACCTTTAATATCTGTCTCCCTCACATCCGGAGGCCTAATAACAATCTGCTAATAAAAATTCCTTATCTGTTCATTGGATAGTTCTGATAATGCTGATAAAGCCAACAGGTGTGTCAAACTGGTCTGCAGTGCCTACACACATGTATCTCAGGCCCTTAGGGAGTGGTCATATTTTAACAACAGGGGGGTTGGTGGATTTGGGGGGGGGACCAAAAAAATTTGGACCCCTTGAAGGGGGGGGGCCAAAAAAATTTGGACCCCTCTTGAGGGGGGGACCAAAAAGTTTACACCCCTTTTCAGTGGAAAAACCCGCGCGTTACTATAGCTCAAAGGGGTCGGCCACGCTTAATTTCAAGCTGCCAGGAGGGGGGGACCGAAAAAATTTTGACCCACTCGCGCGAAAATCCACCAACCCCCCCCTGTTGTTAAAAATGACCACTCGCTTAGTTCAACAATTAAAACTGCTGATTTCTTTGAGACTGTTCTAATGTTGAGAGATAAGTGATTATTATTCGTTTTGCATCCGATTGGAACATAATTAGTGTATGTAGTTATTTGAACTAGCATTCTATAATAAGTTTCAAAAATATCATTAGTGCACAGCAATTCCCCTAAAGAAAGTACATTGAGAGTTTAAAAAAAAGATTTTTACGAACTGGTATTCGGAAATGGGTACACATTGGGAGGACAGGCGTACAGAGATCTGCTAGCTTTTCCAGACAGGCTTTCAATCATGGCGGTCCCACATCTATTGCAACGTGTGCGAGGGAAAAACGCTTCCGTCCCTTGACGGCCTGTACGTCACTCTGCAAGTTCTGGGATATCACTTCCATAAAAAGAGAGAGGGTGGTGGTGGAGGGGGTGAAATGAGGTACTTGTTGGCCTTTTAAGAGTTAATAAAAAGCAGGAGGCATCCTAGAAACCTAAACTACAACCGGCACCTTTGAAAATGTCAAGGGTTAAGTGCCTGGAAGAAAAAGCCTACCTTGCAAGTTGCATGGAGCCACATGAGATGCACCAGGCACTTTAGGAGATGAAACACCTGACACCTTCAATCTTTCTGATATAATGATCCTTGGAACAGTTAGCTGGTGGTGTCAATGTATACTAAGTCCTGATAGGATGCTCTCCTGATACACGCTTGTCTTATCCTCCTTTTCCTGCTAGCTTAACGGCCAATCCCTTTCATATCATCAAGAGAGCTTTGATGATATCAATAGCAAAACCCATCAAGACAGCTTTGATGATATCAATAGCAAAACCCATCAGCACAATGGATTGGGATCATTGTACTTTACGCTTCTCATTCTCAGCATGAAAAGGTTATTGCCTTCTTGATCATATTGTATTGCATGGCATAACATGATGTTTGCTTGTAGAAATATGCATGTGTATGTACATTTGTGTGACAACTTCATAGTGTTAGTAAACTTGTTACGAAACTCCATTTGAATAAATCATACTGCATGGCATTTGATGACAGATTCACATCATTTTATAAGAGTTTTCCTTAAATTATCTCCCCTCGACTCGAGTCATGGATGCTTTTCCAATGTTATCTCGGTAATTTTTACATTAGAAATGATAGTTCAAGGCTGGATATTCATTTAATTAAATGATGATCATCCTATTTCATGTCTCATCAAAATAAGGGAATACTACTAGTTGTTTCTCTAACATTCTAAAGGGCTTTTAGTCTAGCACGTCACTTTCATATCCGCATGCTACACTAAGAGCTAAGTTACTTTGCTGGTACAGCATACACCGATGAGTTTTTGAGTTTTTGAGTTTTGGATATTTTTATTGCATCAACATCTCCTGTTAGGGAGTATTTATAGTGGTACAATATTCCAGCATTCATATATATATATATATATATATATATATATATATATATATATATATATATATATATATATATATATATATATATATATATTTAACCAATAATATATGAATATCGCCGAACGCGGGGTGTGTATTCTTGAATAACGACCGAGGTGCGTAGCACCGAGGTCGTTATTCATGAATAAACACCCCAAGGTCGGTGATATTCATATATTATTAGGTTTATTATACGATATTTCCATTCAAATGTCTTTAATTACCTTATATGAGTCCTAATTTGGCCATTTTGAAGGATTATTGACTGAATATCACTCGTACACCAGTAGCGCCATGTTGTTTTGATATCCCACCAACCCTGCTCGCTGATTGGTGGAGCCTGGTGACGTCATGCCCTCAATCTCCAACACTGAGTCCAACATAGAATTTGTGAGGGGGCCAGCTTGGGGCTATGTTATATACTAACCAGCGTTTCCCTCCACATTCACCACAGCCGGATAGGCATGGGCGCTAGCGACTTCGCCTCACACACCAGGGGTACCCGGATCGAGCCTGGGTGGAAACGAACCATTTTCAAAATGCCTATTTCTATGTGAAAAAAAATTCCTAGAATTATTTTAACGAAAGGGGAAGTAAAGTCCAACTTCTACCTTTATAGTAAAAAAGAAATTAGAAAAAAATATTGATTTTCAAAGAAACTATACCAAAAAATGCCTTTTCTTCTGTAACTCGGTAAATAATGGTCCTACAGGGCTGGAAATCCGCCTGTAGACTCCTTGTTTCGCCACCTACCTCTACCAGCGCCTTCACGGCGTGGTGGTTAGCACATCGGACTTCAAGTCTTGATGTAGCGTGTTCGAGTCTCCATAGAACCTCGGATTTTATGGCTGCCGATTCCCATTCAGAATCGTTCTGATATTCAGGATATCAGAACGATTCTGAATTCCCCATTCAGAATCGTTCTGATATCCAGAATATCAGAACGATTTCACCCCCCCAAGTGTGCGCTATGCAGGAATATCAGAACGGGAATATCACGTAAAAAGCACGGTGTAAGCCCATATCGTATAATAAATATATATATATATTTATATATATATATATATATATAAAATCAATCGGATGTCACAATATATTCAAGGCGGTGACTTATCTTAAATGCAGTTTTATACCTTTATATCAGGTGTCTTCACCTGAGCTGGTGGAGTTTGAGTGAGGAGATCTTTGGCTGTCAGGCTGAATCTATTCATCCAGTTGACTTATGGCCATCAGTTCTTTAACGATTGCTTGAAACTATCTAGGCTTGGTTTTCGTTGCTGTTCCGCTGTCAGCTCGTCCCATGCCAGTTTCCCCCTGTACATCGGTCCTTTCATATCTGTCACTTTTAGGATTCTGTATCCTTAACCTGATATTGTCATGACCCCTCAGATATCTGGGTGCTGATACAACATTGGCCGGTCTCTTGGAGGTTCTACACATCAGTCCTTGTAAATGATATTTCCTTCTATCTGTCAGGGGTTCAGAGTCACAGAGAGTCATAATAGTATACCCCGCAGACAGCAGTATACATTTAAAACAGAGGGGCCATCATAGGTAAACAATATGATGTACAGTAAAACGTTCACATCAACATACACGTGACTCAAAACCATTTCTGCCCCGCATTATTGTCATATGTGACATGTACTGGGAAAAAGGTCTTTCTCTGTGGGCACAAAATTGAGTCCAATGTTGAATCAACATTGCATCAACATTGAATCAACATTGACAACCATTTTACAATGTTGATTCAATGTTCTGTGCCCACTGGGTTAGTATACCCTGCACTAAGGTCCCTTTCTGCAGATTGTGTCACATATGTTAACACGATAACAGATACTGTTTGTAAACGCCAGAAAGGATCAAAAATGGGCGCTACAGGGTATCGAGAAATGCACCAAAGCCGGTAAAATTACATGTATAATGAAAATGATTATAATCAGTTCATGTGAATTAACACCTTTCTGCTGATTTCTCTAAGCCCTACCATTTCTTTTTGTCTACATCATATCATGCCAATTTGGTCAATCTGCCTTGATGACATTATTACTGGCTATTAAAATGCAGAGGTGCCAGCTATTCGAATTTAAATCCCATTTTAATACAATTATCTTTAAAACCATCGTGTTTCTACAGTTTTTCATGTTCCTATTAAGAGAGAGCGTGAGAGCGAGAGAAAGCGGTTAGAAACTGGCTTTTACCTCTTGGTATGGTATACTCTTCAACAAGACTTGCCTACAAATATTGCACATCCTTCCTGTCCAAAAGCCCTCTGTGTTCACACTCTGAAGTAGACCAATATAGAAGTATGGCTGCCATGTTGGCCGCCATTTTGGCCGATGTTAGCTTTGGGGTATGTTTCTATGTTACAAACGGTTCTCCGGCATCCAAACATAGATGATATACAACCATATGACAACTAAAGGATCTTCAGATGATACTGTCCTTCAAATGATGCTCAAGTATAGGCTTCGCTGCAGGATCTGGGAGAAATTGCATCTGCAGTGACTTTAAACAGGCTTTCATAAAGATCGGTTACCCTGCTGATTCGGATATTTATACAGAATATTATATATAGTAGGGCCTATAGGTGATAGGTTTAGCACTGTAGGCCTATTGTAAAGATGCGACAGGGTGCATATCATTGTTGATATCTAATGCTCACTTCTTTCATGCTTTTAGTCTCATTTCCTCTCGCAATGTCTATTCTGCCTATTATCATGCTGAGCCGTCAGAGCCCTGCAAGAGGAGAGATAAGGACATTCAGCCATGGGTCCTGCTTGAAATAAACCCCAACGCCCTTGTATATAAGACTGAGTACCTGTCCTCGCTCCACCCCGATCGTTGCTGTAGGGGTGCCAAAATTTGGGCCTTTAAGCCCATCTGTTTCCGAGTGGTAATCTGCCCAGGCGAATTAAGACCTATTGTTTCCAGAGTGGAAATCACCTATCAGGCCTTAATACCCAGGGCTAGTGCAAGTGCTAGTGCAAACTACAAGTTGTGCTACAAGAGTAGCCAACTTAGATACGAGTGAACCACACCCACCTAAAACGTGCCTCAAACACTACGCGAGAACTTCCTGCTGCTGCCCTATTAGCCAAAAGACATAGTATTATCTCCCATATTAGGATTGTAACTTAACAAACTTGTCTCATCTCATCCAAACAGGATCATTATCCTTTTTCATTTTCTATGACCTACCACCCCAAGGGCGACGGGGAGATAGTCACCTTCTCACAAACTTTTTTCTCTTGCTTTTTCACACTAAACTAGTGCAGTAGATGCACTTATATATATTTATACTCATGTATGGGTCTCTACCCTTTCCTTAGTCCAGGAAGAAGCCGCCAATTGAATTGTACTTTTTGAGTTTAAAATAAAGGTTCGGCAGTCACATAAAATCATGAAAATGATGTGACCAAGTTGAAACAAAAAAAAACAAAAAAGTAGCAAAATCAGGAATAACCATAATGCATTTCCAATATGAATACAGGTTATTAAAGTTCTCCTCTTACTGAGCATGAAGGTCACAATAGTTAACATCTATGCTTTGTGTTTGTGTTTTCGTAAAATAATGTACTCATTTGACGAGAGAACTATGTTGCCTGACATACAGTGTTTCTAATATGTCACAGGGGAGGATATTGTATTACAAATTAGAAAATTATAAATATTCTTGAGAATGTCTATATAGATGAGAGTTCTGGGAGCTCTATTTAAGGCGAGTAAGCAGGGAAGTTGGATCCCATAGAGTCCATGTATGGGTCTAGGCGAAAGCTCATTTGCCGCCTTGTTCGATAAAACTGGACTGTGAGGCATGTGAGACAGACACATATATGTATAATAAGGCCCACTTGGCATATTAGCAGATTTCCGCTAGACTGTCCACATCCATATAATTTGCTTCTGAAAGTAAACAGCCCTAACTGTTTTGCAAGTGCAAGCATAGTTGAGGCCCTTGATACAAATTCTAAAGATGGTATTGCAACTAACACACTTCACAAACCTTTTTTTTCAAAATGATTGCCGTAGGTTCCATTATCATTTTAGCTGAAACATATTACCTAGTATTTGCCAAACACTTGTCTATTAATAGATGATTTGAGATAGATAAGAGTGTAGCATATTAATCCCACTGACTCAGGCACTC
The DNA here is from genome assembly GCA_947462335.1 of Harmothoe impar. Classification (NCBI taxonomy): domain Eukaryota; kingdom Metazoa; phylum Annelida; class Polychaeta; order Phyllodocida; family Polynoidae; genus Harmothoe; species Harmothoe impar. The sequence continues at coordinate 29,149,420 of OX381706.1, read as the reverse complement.
CCCCATGTGCGTCTAGGGGGGACTAACTTAATAGAGAAAGCACTGAGCCATGCAATATCACAACATAGGGAGTTTTAGTGTTGGCCTACAGTAAAAAATATTGCACTGCATGTGTTCATCTTATAGACTAAGACACTGCCAATAATTTTAAAAGGTAGGGAAGATGTCTGGGATAGGATATACAATAGGAACATGATAAGACTAAAAAATCTCCAAACATTTAGCTGACACACCATATTTAACTAGTAGAACTGCAGTTGCACTATCTAACATTGTTAGTTATTGCGAGTTACTCACCAGGGCTTAATGCATAATGACGACCACGGACATGATGCATTGATCTATTTATACGCTGTACCGTCCTTGATGGTATAAACACATGGCATGAGGTTTAGGCTGTGTCTCATGAGTTTGTAACAATTGAAACGTCTTTGATTGGGTGTCGTCTTTGACCTGTGTTGTCTTTGACCGGTGTAGTCTTTGACCAGCAAGTTTTAAAATGGCTGAAATGGGAGCTATGTACACAGAAATGGGGGGAAAAGGTTAATGGATATTTTAACACTATATACTACAAACTTCCTGGCATTTCTGTGTACATAGCTCCCATTTCAGCCATTCAGCCAAAGACGACACCCGGTCAAAGACGTTTCAATTGTTACAAACTCATGAGACACAGCCTTTAGATCTTTAGCAATTGATGGAGCTGATTTTAAACACTTTCGAACAACCTCCGACAACTTCTTTCATTTATTATTAGAGCAACATAGTTAGTTCAGATATGTGCGTGGTGGTAGTATTATTTGATGATAATAGTAATAATGAGTTTGGAAGTAGATAGAGCCTCGGGACTTAAGTAAAGAACTGATATTCAGAACTAAATTATACGTCGGGAGGACAGGCCCTTACGTGTGTCAAGTTTTTCAGTCAGGCGTTTAATACAGTAGCAATGTACAGGTGGAACTCCACACATCACTTTTTATCTAAGAGAACAAGTTGATGGCCTGCTTGTAGCCCAAGGTCTGGAGTGGCACTTCCAAAGAAGTGACTGAGGCATGGGTGGAGGGGGCAAATGAAGAGCTTGTTGGCCTTTTAAGAGCACTCTGTAACTCTCACCTATGACCGCCACCGTTGGTAATGACATGGGTTGAGTGTTGAACAGAAAAAAATACCTGCCTGGCCAAAATGCACCAAACTAATTTGTGAGATAAGAACATTCCCTTAGAGTCCCTGCATTGCTGAGCACCCTTCGATGATCTTTATAGTTCCATTCTGAAGGGGTTCTTATAGTTATTTCTAAATACCATGCCTTGTTAAAGACGCAACAATGAGCATATTATATCTATTCATTCATGGAAATCCAATATTATTTCATAGAAAGCGATTGAGAATTCACACTGGGACTCGAACCTGGTACAGCGAGTTTACATACATCAAATAGAATAATAACATCTGTATATTATTGTATAGTGTATTCGGCTCTGTAGCCAATGAACTGATGGATCTAGATTATTGGCATTCAAATACCTTTCAACTGAGTTCGGTTCCCAGTCAGACTACATATAAATATTTTCGTTTTCATATCAGGATCTAACTGTTAGTAATTACAATGTTGTTTCCACGTGTATCTTTATCACATGATATGAATCAATATAAGTCTTCATTGCTCACCTCAAGGAGCAATCCAATGATATAGTCAGGCTATCCCGTTGGCAGATGTGAGTTTGGGACATATGGGATTGGGACGTGCGTCTATTGCTCCAGTATACGGACAAGGGTGCTAACCATATTGCAACTTAAGGGTCTTCACATAAGATCCTCCTTCAATACGATGCCTCAACATAGACATGGAGACATGCAGCTGCTGTGCCTTTAGAGGACGATTTATTTCTAAGATAATTGACAGTGAAGCGTGATGAATGCGATCTGAGCCCATACCTGAGTTCTCTGAGTGGAGATCTATCGTCAACATTACTTTACAGCATGGACACAGTCATAGTTATTGATATCGGTTGGCTTTTCTACTTTTCCTCCACGTTCTCGTTCCCTCTCTGTCTCTGTCTGCTTCTGTCTATCTGTCTGTCTCGTTCTCTTTTCTCTCTCTCTCTCTCTCTCTCTCTCTCTCTCTCTCTCTCTCTCTCTCTCTCTCTCTCTCTCTCTCTCTCTCTCTCCCTACTTGAGAGATAAATAAGACGGATGGGACTTTTAGTTATGGCCACCGTCCACCGGGGAACTTCGGCCGACTAAGCCCATACATTTCTTTAATACATAGCTTCGGTCGATTAGAGCCCAGTGGACGGTGGCCATAAGAAACCATATAGCATTATTATAGTGCCCATACACGTACGTATGAGCGGGAGCAACAGCACAACAATGTTTACTATTATCACGTTGCCCATTTTCGTAACAAAACCTTTGCCTTGTTGTACAAAAAGCTCTGGGACACCAGACCAGTAGGCCAATATTTGACAGGAAGCATTGGGAGATGTTGGCCTTGGATATTTACCATTGTCAGTGAACCACAACTTCCATATGACTTAGCTTCTGACCTAATCAACAACGATGACTGCAGCTTATTAAATTTGATGGGGATCAGTTAGCGTTTCGTATTTGTATCTGAGAGCACAGAGGTAATCAATGGACCCTTAATTAGTTTTGAATCGTACTTGAATCATTAATGAAACATGAAAAGCTCATCCATCGATCAAGGCATACCAAATTGCCATCCAGATTCTGACAGACTCCCGTTTCCCACAGAATCATTTCATATTCTACTTAGAATTGGAAATGCAGCTTTGTCTAACTAAAATAGCGCCCATACAACTAAAGAGTCATATTCTAGCAGCAATACTATTATACTATTATTGTCTTACACACAGAAAAAGTAAAGTTAAGAATCTCAGCCAAAAAAGCCTACAATTTGCTAAAAAAGAAAAAGGGGTGCATTTTCCATTAACCGATTTGGATGTGCTGTCGGCCGCTAATTGGCAGGTGGCCGCTAATGGCTAATGGACAATGGGCCTTAACCAGCGTTAACCAAGTTGCCAAAATTAACGTCTGAACATTTCTCAGTGTGGATGCAGATGTAACATATAACCTCAAAATAAGTCTACATATCCATACAACTACTTTCTTCTAGGGAGTATGAATGTATCACTTAGATTTTGTCAAACCTAATTTACGTTTGGAATGTTAAATTGTCAAATATATAGATTTTTTGAAAATTACCTCACACTTTTTTTCATCTCTTATATTCAACTTTAAGAGCAAACGCCTTTCAGACTAGGGGATATACCGTTTGACAAACACAAGTTTATAATTCTGACTAAGCATCAGCCAAATGTAATAACTGAATACAGTAGTTGTGGGTAAACAACAGATCTAGAGAACGTTGACAAACACAGAAAACCAACTTACAGAGACTGTTCTATGAAGACAATAATACAACCAGTTCTTCAACATCTCGACTATCAGGGAGCCCCATTAAGACCCTTTTGTCAACAGACACTCTCCATACAGAGAACACGGTTTTCTATTCTCTAAATCGTGGATGATCCAACTCCCTTACAGAGAGGATTACAGTAAGACTATATCAGATGTTTATACCACACAGGGCGGGCACAGAGAACAAAGCATTTCACACCTCTTGTATACTGCATACAGCTAGCGGTATAGATCAGTTATAGGTCTTGTGCCAAGTACACAGTGGTATCCTATAAGGCTCCCTTCACTTCACTTCGCGTACAGCTTGGTACTCGTCCTATTACTACTACAGATACCTCATGGCTTTGGAGTGAGATAGACATGGTTCATCTACTCCCATGAAAACAATCTCTGAATTAATTTTATATTTTTCTGTCTGGACTGATATCCATACAGTGTCCCAGATGGCTCACAGGCAGGGTTAAAGATAAGCTGGTTTGGCAGTAGTGTACGCTCTAGTGTATTAATCTGGTGTTGGGCCTCAGTCTCCTGTTAGAATGATCGATTTGCTAGAAGTGCTTTCCCATAGCTATTCCAGGACGGACCGTTAGTATGCAGTCATTCAGTACCGACTTCCTCTATCGCCCCCTGGCTATAATCTAAGGAAGCAATGTGTAAGGATGCATTCATGAATAAAGGGTGTACATTTAACTAGCAGGAGAGTTCCAATATGACAGTCTATATGTATATACACTACCTATATAGAAACTGTATGTAATCTGCATCATTGCCGCAGTATGGAAAAGGTGCTGGCTCAGTCTCATGAGTTTGTAACAGTTGAAACGTCTTTGACCGGGTGTCGTCTTTGACCGGTGTCGTCTTTGACTGGGTGTCGTCTTTGACCAGGCAGCATTAAAATGGCAGAAATAAGGCCTATGTAATAGGAAAAGCGGGGAAATAGTACACCCATATATTGATACACGTTTTTAGAAAACATAAGTGAATTTTGTTATATTCATATACTGACCATACTATGCATAATAGAACATTATATTAATATCTTCCTCTGCCCGGTCAAAGACATCACTTTATATATAACTTTGAGTTTAAATAGCTGTACTGTGCATAGTAAGTGCCGTATATAAATATATAAAATGTTACTTATGTTTCCAATGAATGTGTATAAACATATTATTGCAGTATTTCAACGATTTCCTTACTATATAAGCCTCATTTATTCCATCTTATAACTCCCTGGTCAAAGACGACACCCGGTCAAAGACGACACCCGGTCAAAGACGTTTCAACTGTTACAAACTCATGAGACTGAGCCTGCTATGGCCAGGGAAAATAGCCACTGCATTGAATCACTCAACGGATCCAACCTCTTTCAGGTAACACAAAATGTATGTTGTGCAGAAACCCCTCAAAGTCACTCAGTAGCATTATGTCGCTGTGGTGTCCATTTACTTGATGTGCTCACTGGAGGAAAGCTGAAAGCACCTGCTTCTCACCCTTTGGCAGCCTTAAGGTCTCAATTTGGGTCTGATTTACAGTAAGTGTTACCCTCCCAGAGTAATTTCACAAAAGGATGAGAGTCAAAACCTCAACCAGTGAAAAGGTTGTAACTGGCAGATAGAGAAGCCAGCTGTCTGTCTGGAGATATTTTTATTATCATATCCCTGAACATTTAACTACAAATGTAAATGGAGTGGTTAATAAGCAATGATATATGTAATTAAGAGCCTAGCTTCAACGTGGACATGCAAATTACCATCCCCAGTGAGCTGTTCCATTTAAAATATACACGTTTCCATCTTGTGTGCTTCATTCTCATATAATATGTCTGATGCTAACATCTACCTATATATTACTTCTAATCAGCGATAAACAAGCATAAACTTCTGATAACGAAATCAATTCGAACACTTCAATTCAGTCATTGGAACTCTACACAATCGATAGTGAGCGTATCGGACAAGAGCACTAAAATGTTCTTTATATGGCTCTAATAGTCCTAATGTAATGAATTTGGAAACTTCTAGAATTGAAATTTTGACCATTTTTGCTGTTTGTGCCATGCATTATAACCCTGGAATCATTTCATGTAGTGCTTTTTATAATGCAGCAGTTCATCAGACAGTCAATTACATAATTATTTCACTAGTTTACTACAGTGGAAGTTATATGAAACAAATAATGATAAAAGAAATGTTTGTGAACTGACAGAAAACGTCACTAGTTGATAGACAGTGTATTAGCTGTTAGATAAAGGAAGTGGTCATTATTTAACAACAGGAGTAGGGCCTTATCCTTGAAGATCCAACCTCCTGACAAAGAGTTTTTTTCGGTGAGGATGTATCAGGTGTGTACATAGCTCATGGCTTGAGACTGAGATAGACATGGGGGTCATCAGTTCTCACCCGAACAAGCTTTGTCTTTACTTCAGATTTTGCTGTCAGACTGATATATACAGATGGCTCAGCATTTGGAATTAGAGATAAGCTGGTTTGGCGGTAGTGTATGCTCTGGTGTGTTAATCCGCTGTTGGGTCTTAGTCTCCTGTTAGAATGATTGATTTGCTAGAGGGTACATTCCCATAGCTATTTCACAAGGGACAGTCAGTATGCAGGCATTCAGTAGCAAGTTTCTATGTTGCCCCCTGGCTATAATCTAAGGAAGCAAAGTGCAAAGGGCCTTCATGAATAAAAAGGGTCCATTTACATAGTTGGAGATTTCCAGTGTGACAGTTTAAACACACTCTGCTAAAGAGCCCGCTACTCCCCGATGCCCGACCGCAGTAGTCTCTGCTTGACAGAGGACATCTTGCGGTGGAGGGAGTCATGTGCTTCATTCTCTGCTAAAGATGGGGCGAATGCGCTACTTAACCATGGCGGCTAAAGATGTCCTCTGTCCGCGAGTGACTACGGACTGGCAGATAAAGTGGGGAGTACGGTCACTAGTACGAGTGTGAGTTTAAACATAGTAAAGCCGAATAACACACAGCATCACCCCTGCTGCATTACATAGATTTTGCAGGAATAGTATATACACTGTAATTATTAACTTCTTAAAATATATCTGAGAAACCGTTTCTGTAAAGTGGAATAGGTCATTTGTGTGCCAGTCTGCGACTACAATATTACTTTGCTCACCCCCCCCCATTGTTTCCAATGGATTCCTTTCAGTGTTGTGTGAATGGGCTGCATTTGAAGGGCGTGCTACCGCATTACTGTTTCTACAAATATCGGAACTGTACAAGAAATGTTGAAAGTATTTGTCATCTCTTGGGACGTTCAGCATCTCCGAGTCTCAAGAGCAGAGAATGGTATTCCATTACTATGATTACATAATGAAACGATTTCCACTCCCAAGCTTTAATTATTGTGGTAATTCAATGTATGCATCATCTGGGAATTGCCTTTACAGACAAAGTCTGTTTGCTCTGAGTGGAGTTTCCATCAAGTCGGTCACACACACTCTGATTTGATGCCTTGCCTATGATAAATGCCAGAATCCACTAAACAATAGAAACTTTGACTTGATATATCCATTTAAAGTGAAATAGCTTGGAACACAAATCCCCCTCACCCAGTAATAATAATACAAGCAATCAGCAGTGCCATTATCTCAGCTGTGTTTTAATTCCTTCATTGCTATCTAGTGAGCGGATATTGGATGTTTGAAGTAGGCAAAATCTGAATGGAGAATGAAATGGAGATCAGTCTGTATAGGCCTGCTTTCTTCACGAATTTATTCAATATATTAAGGAGCGTTAACAAAGGAATAAGTCATGGGAACCTTAACCAGTTTTTACACCAAAGAGAAGGATGATAAATGTCTAAAAACGTATTCTTCACCAGTGGCGGGTAATCATGATAGGGGATTTGTTCAGATACAAAGATTGATTCTTTGAGTATAATAATATTCAGTACTTGAATAGCACACAAACTGTAAGGTCAAATCCCACAACGTGAGAGAGGGCCAGAAGATGTTGCAATTTGGCCCTGTTGGGGATATTGGCCCCTATATTGGCTAAGGCTGGCCAATAATCAACATAACTCTCATGTATGTCTTGCGTATTGGCTAATCACAAAGATCAAATGAGTTTGATATAGACTTCGGGGTATAAGGTGTGTCCATCGGTGTGTCCGTCCTGTGGACTTTGAAATAATATTTTAGTTAGGGAATTTATGCTTTGTTTACCCAAAATAGGTGCAATATTAAACAGGTTTGATATTATCGGCCGAATCATGGCTGAATAAACCTTTAATGGATAGGAGCGGGGGAAGGGTAGCAGTTGTGGGCCATACCATAGAATGTGAACGTAAATAGAAGCATATCTCTGTCGGCCGTATAAGAACCTCTGACAGCTGTATAAGAACCTCTGACGGCCGTATAAGAACCTCTGACGGCCATATAGAAGCTATGTAAATAGTATGGTGAAGTGACAACAGAGCAGGGTGGGTGGGGGGAAACTTCGTAGATTGCTTAGTCAGCGATTTGTATTCCGAAGATCCTTGTTTATGCTCTGTGGATGGTGGCCATTACACTGAAAATGTTACGTATTACAGTCTGGCAGAATTATGGTTTATACAGGCCACTCCAGATATTTATAGGCAAGTTCATAAGAAATAATTAGTGACAATCACACTATGAAGTAACTCCCCTTCTAAATCATAGCAGTGCAGTCTAATAGGCAACACCTTGCTTCCCTAAATCGGCTATGGTGGGATTTGGAGGAATTCCATGTGTGCAGCAGAAGTGTTGTGATTTACAAAATTGGCAGCAGCTGCCCGCTGACAAAAGGCAAATTCGCAACACTTTTTCACCCGTTTTTTTTGCGTTGTAGGATTTGGCTAGTAGATAGCATGGAAGACAGAAGAGAGTACAATTCTGACTATCTAGACATTTTTGAATGTAAGCAAACACACCCATTTTTTTTCAATACCTGATTCATAAAGTGCAATGCAGTAAGGATCTAAAGGTAGGAATGGAAGGGAAGGGAACTTGCTTTCTATAACGTTGGGTTCTATTATATCAAGGGCTAATGTCTCTTTCACTTATAATTTGCATCTCTTAGTATCATATGTCATGGGACCTCTGTTTTTATATAGCGTTGGATCCTATTGTGCTATCCAAGCTTTGTGTCAGGAACTATATAGAAGGTGCTTTTTATATACGAGGAAATGCTTTTTAGCTTACAGTGCCTTTGTGCATTGCTCTATCAAATCTAATAGAACAACGAATGGTTCGATCGAAAAATATGTGTCTATTCTATATAAATCTTAATGTATGACACCAAGTCGAGGCGATGTAACCTTGACATAGGAACTAAGCTTTAGTCAGAAGATTTCAACAGAAAGTACCTCGATTGGATCACAAAATCTATGTTGTACTGTAACTACAAGTCACTCTATAACATTGTGTCGATGTGGTGTCCATTTTTGTTTGTTCTGCCTACTGGAGGTGAGCTGCAAGCACCTACTTCTCGGCTGCTTAGGCCTGATTTAGGGGGGTGCAGAGGGGTCCCCCCCTGAGGTCGGAAAGTCGCCGAAATTAAGGGGCCCAGGTCATAAAGTCGCTTTTTTGGACCCCCTAAAGTACTGTCAAATTTCTCTAAAAGTCGCCAGGTCACTTTTATTATTGCAATAGGTCGAAAGTCGCCTCCAAAACGGCCCAGGTCGCCAGGTCGCTTTTGACCCATCTGCAGCCACATTTAGAGTAAGTGTCACTCTCCCAGAGTAATTTAAGACAAGGATGTGAGCCTTGTACGATTACATCCTTATAGGAGTGGATCTACTACTCCCTGTCTACAAGCAACCTTGACCTCTTGGTCAATGGTTGTATAATGCCAGGGTTCCTATTCGGTTAATGGTTGTGTAATACCAAGTCCCTGATTCCAGCAGTACTGCCCCTGGACTTAGTGTATTACGATACAATTAACATACATTTAGTGTGTTCTACTCTCTATCTGTCTATGTCTGACAATTAACTCTTACTGATTTTATTTGTTCTATATGTGTCTGGATCTGTGGTCCAGTGCACTATAATCATACTGAAATTTGTGAGGAGACCATAAACGCCGGGCATAAACGGCATCACCAGTCGATCACACAGGTTTAACCCGTTCCCTGTCGGTTCTGTATATATGCAGTACCACTGTAAAACCGATACTGCATAATAATTATGTAGTATTGTCTTTTCAGTCCCCAAAAACCGATACTGCATATGTATGCAGTATTAGGGCAGTATCTGTAATGTAGTACCGGTTTTAGTAGTAGAACATAATTATTTATCTGCAATGTCCCCGGCAGTTGGACATTTTTTTAAATTTGAGGAGTGGACCTTAAAGGGTTAACAGACAGATGGGTCAACAGTACCAACTTTCCGGGATTGTGCTCGTGTTGATGGTGCCGTTAGTTATTGCCTTTACCACTAGCGGGAAGGACACGAAGCAGTCCTGAGATCACTCACTGGGGATGTTGGAGCTCCTTAGGCTTACGCCGTTTTCCAGCTTTAACACCTGTACCAGTTTAGCTTCTGATAGCTCGCAAGCAGCAGAGTCTGTCTCAATCCCTTGGGGATTGAGTACTTATTGTTAGAGCATTGTAGTCAAAAGCTGCGATTAGTTCGTTTCCTATACTGCAATAGTGTTGGGTGTCACAGATACTTTAGAGCAGAGAGATTGGAGTCATTCAGATACAGAGGTATTTTCCGGGGAGTTGCCTGTGTCTGGCCTGATGGGGGTCCATTGACTACAAGTAACCGCACCAAGTTCAAGTTCAGGTACATCAGTAAACAAATAAATGATCATGGGGAGTCGTGTGTCAGGTGCTTTCCGGTTCCTTTAAAAAAATGTCTTATGACACACTTGTACAGTTATCACTCTTAAGGTGCGACTAACCGAAGGTGTGATCACTAACGTATGCCTACCTTTCCCAGTGTAACTTGATGTTTGGCACTGTTTACCTCTTAGGTGTAGCTGATGACGAGTCAAGAAATAGTGCTCCAGCTATGAATGAAGATGAACTTTGAAATAAAGATGACTCTTGCTCCCCCCATGTTCATTCAACAGAGTGAAATTGACATATAACACATAATAGTCTGATAAATATAAACGGGGTATGTAGGCATTTGGGAAGTGTTTTATGATGACATTGTGTATTATGATGTTGCTAATCACTGCCACTTGCTGTCCCTGGGGGTATGTTGCTCCAGCACTTAGTACATAGAAAGAAAAAGTAGAATCACTGTAACTCTCAAATGAGAGTCCAGCCCCGATCACTGAGGTAACTCTCCCCAGGACTCTAAAGTGACTCCCAATCATTAGGGAGTCTTAGAATAGGATTCATTAGAGAGTTATTATAGAGTCCTGCTAATGTTAGGGAGTCACTTCAGAGTCCTGGGGAGAGTTACCTCAGTGATCAAGTCGGGAGTCACAGTGATTCTACTTCTTTTCTCTGTGTATGTACCGACTTACAAATACGTAAATAAAGTTAGACTTAGTAGGTGTGAATTGTGTAATGGCTCTTTGTATTGCTCCAGGTGTCAGTCCTATCGCTGCCTATCGTGACCAGTAGTAAGTACACAAATAGCCAAATTATCCTCTTTGTATGTATACGTATCTCTAGTGCAACAGGTTGTCATACACATAGAAATGGCCTCTTGGTGGATGATGTCATAGCCTATCAGAGTATGATGTGTAGATCCCGAATCTTGCATTCAGGTCCAGGATGAATCAATCTATTTTGTAGATGACCTCCTCAGTGAAGTCTTGATGGACATGTCTTGAGAAAGGTGTGTTAGATGGCGCATATCATAATCTTGCTAGGTGCCATCTACCCAGTTAGTATTTGGTGTAGACTAAAATTCAGTATATCACCCAGGCAGTATAAGTTGCGGGACATATTATCAGTTTATTTCGATATTTCTGGAAGGGCTACAACATCGGAAAGTATGTGTGCTCATGACAGTTTAGCGACATGCTAAAAAGCCTGTACTCTTTTTCATATAATGTGTACCTTCCCTAGTCTTTCTAAACCTAAAGAGTCTTTTCATAAGTAACATGCAATTGAAGAATCATATTGCATTCCATTCTCAACTCTCATAAAAGTATTCAGTTTTTTTAGTGTTGGATCTTATTGTGCCATCCAAGCTTTGTTTCAGAAACTATATAGAAGGTGCTTTTTATATATAGGAGGAAATGCTTCTTAGCTAACAGTGTCTTTGTGCATTGCTCTATCAAATCTAATAGAACAACGTCCATCACTGTTTCTTAACCATTTGGGGAAAAGCAACTCTCAGATTTCGCATGGTTCGATCGGAAAATATGGGTCTATTCTATACAAATCTTAATGAATGACACCAAGCCGAGGCGATGTAACCTTGACATCAGAACTAAATTGCATCTTTGCCATGATATCCTATGTATATCTATGGTAGAACCTTTAGTCAGAAGATGTCAACAGAAAGTGCCTCGATTGGATCACAAAATCTATGTTGTACTGTAACTACAAGTCACTCTACAACATTGTGTCCATGTGGTGTCCTGGGTGAAGTCTTGATGGGCATGTCTTGAGAAAGGTGTGTTAGATGGCGCATATCATTATCTTGCTAGGTGCCATCTACCCAGTTAGTATTTGGTGTATACTAAAATTCAGTACATTACCCAGGCAGTATAAGTTGCGGGACATATTATCGTTATATTTCAATATTTCTGGAAGGGCCACAACATCGGAAAGTATGTGTGCTCACGACAATTTAGCGACATACTACAATGCCTGTACACTTTTTCATATAATGTGTACAGTCACCAGTCTTTCTAAACTCAAAGAGTCTTTTCATAAGTAACATGCAATGTTGAAGCATCATATTACATTACATTCTCCATTCTCATAAAAGTATTCAAACTAGTGTGCCTCTTTATTGATTTTTGTCAGTAATCAAAAGACAGACAACAAACGATTTAGTACAATTCTACTTTTTTCAAAGAACAGAGAATGCACCCACATTGATCATTGAAATAATATACAATGAAAACAGCATCTGTAAAAGACCATCAGTTAAACTAAATTGTTTCAATTCCGGTTGTATTATATATTTTCACAGATATCGTGTTCTTGTCATCAAAGCGATCATCTACATCTTTGCCATTTTAAATATTACAGTAAACACAATTTGTTTTACAGCATGATTATGTTCCATCTAAATAAAAGTAGTCCTACTCAAAAATTATGTTCTATAGGGTTGACGGGTTATTCTGATGGTGCTCGCGGGAGGAGCGGGACAGGCAAGTTATTTTGAAGTGCACATCAAAGATGATGACTGATGTGGTGAGCACAAGCAATGAAAATTCCACCTCACAATGGATTAAATAAACCTAAGGCATCATGTTCTGTTCTTAACATTTAATTAACGTTTAAACCTTAATTAAAAGTTAAGAACAAAACATGATGCTTTAGCTGTCAGTCATGCACCATATGGGTTGGCCTCTCTTCTTCTCGTTTTATATTACTATGCTGTGCTCTGTGTGTCGACATGGCTATGGCCACTTCTGTCAACAGTACGTGGCTAACCACATCCGGGCTGCTTCTGGACAAATATTTGCCAGATCTGCAGTCTGTGTGGGTTCTGAAGGCTCCCCCGAGCCACATCTCTATTCACATTGCAAACAGGTTGAGCCTCGTGTCATCTGACTAAGCCGTGGCATTGAGGGCTGGAGGGGAGTGTATAACTGCATGCGTGGGGCTGGGTGAGTGAAATGTACAGCTGGATGGAATCTGATGAAGTGTTACATTGAAGGGTCTGGTGCACTAGGCTGATTACTAACCCAGCTACAAGACCAGCTTAAACCATGCCTGTGTCACCTTTTAGAGGAAGCAGGCAATGGTCACCCTTTCACGTTTAGCTTCGGTGCAACTTGGATCAGAAGCTTAGTGAACAAAAGAAAGGAAATCCCATTTCGTCGTGAACACTCACATTTCCTTCTAGATTAGAAATTATTCAATATCTAAAGCTATTTCGAAGACCTCTAGGCGTGATGAAAAGCCCATTAATGCCTATATATAGCAAACCAGGTGAAAGGGGATAGAAATGGTTCCATAGATGATTCCTGGAGAGTTCTGGGGAATTATTATTGGGAATTATTATTAATACATAATGTAAGCAGCTGGTAACAGTTTTCTTAAGAATGCTAGAATTGAGCTTCTGTCATCGCATCTACCATTGGCTGCCTGCCATTCAGTAGTTCTACTAGATTCTGCAGAGCTATACCAATCCATATAATTTATGTCTATCAACAGATCAATAAAGATTGATCTAAAACTGAGTGTAGTGTGGAAGTGTTAGTGCACGGTCACTGTCTGACACTATAACGTAGCTGCCTCCTCAAGTAGACCCTCCGTGACTGGGCATTCACAGCTAGAGTAGCTGGAGGAAACCCCAATATTGGTCATGCCAAATAGGTTCAAGTACAACATTTGATTACTACTAAGGAAGTAAAGAGCCGCCAAGCCATGTCTAAGTGATTATCTTTACAGTACAGACCGTAAATAAGTAAAATCTGGGGAAGGTCAGAGCCCGGCTTCTATTTCTCTCAGTGAATTAAATTTGAAGGAAGCCCCTCTGCTCGGGTGGGTCGTCTACGAAGCTCCGCCCTCTATTCAGGTGACTAATCGAATTCTGAGGAAATCTGTGGTAATTCAACTTACTAGGCTGTGAATTATTCTGCTCAGCATATTGGCACTTGGCTTGCATCTCTCTTTTGTGTAGTGGCATTAGGCACCGCTGTCTGTGTGAATGTCATCGGGTGAATTTCCATGTCGTGGTCTGGGGGTATACCCGTGTCTCTCATGTGAATTTCTGAGAAACGTAAACGTAATTGGGGAAGTCAGGCATTGTGGTCCACTGGAAATTTTGTAAGATTCAAACTTTTGATGAGTGACACACATGCATAAGAGGTCTGGACAGAGGGCAACCATATTTACAATGTTTTCAGTATCCATCTCCTTGCCCCCAGAGAAATTCAACGGCGCCACACATTGCAGGACTAACAATGCAGCAATTACGCTTAACATGTTGAGAATACCATACTGCTGTGATATCAGAATGGAATGGACAAAACGAGGTTGATATTACCTCTGCATTTTCAGTGAAATCCATCACATGTGCTTACTATGGCATTGGTCCTATATTATAGGGACATTCATTTTGTACCTTGCCTGATGTAGAATTGTTTGGTATAAATTAGTTTAAGTCTAGTATCTATCAGCTGGGCAATCCAGTTAGAAAATCTCTGGAGGGTAATTCACCAAAAGGTCCTGTGTGTTTCCTATGCGGCACCAACCACCAAATTGAAGGTGGCAAACCAGTGGGTCAATTGCCATTAAACATAATAATAGGCGCCTTTATGCTGAGTTGAGCTGAAACTTACATCTATACTGTATAAGATAAGAACCATGAGTTATGCTTTGCTATCACACAGTATACCTGCTAGGATGGGTGCTTTGTGTGTTCCCTTCACAATGTAACCTCCGATATAGAATACAGGATATTACAAAAAGAAAGAAGAGAAAAACAACAAACATTGATTAAGACATTTCTGACGAGGCAGAAAATCCATTTGCAGATGCTCCAGGGTATGCATCACGTTTTTGTGAAGTTCCATAATATGAATATTGTCTATGCTGCATGTAATGCTGACGTTGACAGACAGTGGCTTCTTATAGGAACAAATACCCAGCGGGGCAGACCCAGTGCTTTATTTGAACTGATCAGGTAGACACTATAGGCCAATATGAGCACTACATGATCTGATGTTTGTCTCTGACTCATGTTCAGCAGGACAGAAGCAATTGGATCTAACATATGACACAGGATACACATCCCTCAGTGCAATATAACTCTAAGTGCGATGACACACAAGAGAGTATTTTGGATGTCTATCATCACACTGACACATTTCCATAAGTTTACCTTCCAATGAATGCAACAGTGCTTTCATAATGATTTCCTGAAGTGGAGTTCCGTCGGTCATGGGTCTATTAGAACTAGGCTTAGAAATTTAAGTAGTCATTTGTAAAATAGGTCATGATTATTATGATATAAACATATGGCAGCTAATAATAACCAATCGATCATATAAACATATGGCAGCTAATAATAACCAATCGATCAATCGATGCGGTGCCCATTGATAATTCACTTGAATTCTCTATGTACCTGACTCTTTAAATTGCAATTCCATTAAATTATCTTCTCTACAAAAAAGTTGGCTGGTTGGAACAAAAGACTTCACAGTCCTCCTTCAAATGGTGAAAAGTTATTAATGGACACTGTAATAATCATTCTTTCATTTCAGAACTCTTTGATATCATATTTCTGATTAAAAAGAACTCTCACTGCTGCCGGCCACTGACCACTGGCTGCAATAGCTATCTTGAAGATGGAACCAAGTTAAATGTTTTTGAAGTGGCGATTCACACCGAGTATAAAATTGTTATTTAAAAAAGGAAATGAGTCGGTGACAGTTCAACGGGAAAAAGTACAGTTCACCCTTTCACCCATGGATGCCCTGTACAATTGTGCTTCGTCCCTATTTGATGCTAGTCCATCACAATTGCATACCATGGGATGTTTGGCAATCGGAAACAATAATTATCCAAATACGTAAAAGCGTTCCTCACACGAAATGCTATATAGTCTCGAACAACTTCATGATTCCCACATTTGTAAGGGTGTTACAGTAGCATAAGGGCTGTTGACAGGACATTACTCACAGTTGATGAATAAGCCTACATACAATAATAAAGGGTACTCATTTATCACTGAGCAGGGAGATAGGATTATAAAGCACCCTGATTACGCGGTACTGGCGCACTCTAATTCCCAATTACCCATCTTATTGCAGTAAGATGAACATCAAGTTCACTGCCTCAAGGAAGCAACGAACCTAATGTACACGTCTTTGCTACCTGTTGTGCAATGTTGCTCGCTGTTTTATTATTTCCTCTCGTTTATCTATGCGACAGAACAAAGATCTATAGATACGACACAAGCACAATAGTAAAAGCAATAATTTCCAGATGATTGCAGATTCTCAAATCTTTATGTCATGCCAAAATATGGAAGTTTCACTGAAAACCAGCATACCTACCGGTACACTGAAAACCCTATGTTATAATAAGTACTCACTAGTGAGGACTTTTGATGATCATTTATGATTGTATCAAGGACTAGTACCCTGGTGATATTTAAAGTGATCATAACTGAGGACCCAGGCCATCAATATGATCACCCAGTTATGGAACATGCTATGTTGTCAATGGAAAGACAGTGCAGTACTAGACCCTGGGTACTCACTTTGATGACTGCCTTTAATTTTTAAAGTTTTCTTGTTATAAAATTGTATCTACCAATGTTATCATGATTTATCCCCTCCTGACGATCAACTTCAATCATCTGGCCTTTTTAAAGAGTATGTTTTAGTCCTCATGAAAAGCCAAGTGAAGCAAAATTTAATATGTATAACAGAGGACTGTCAATCCTCACACTTCTAGCTTGAGACACATAAAATGTGTCTTTGTGTATAGATATAGATAGTTTAGAAAGTTCTGACCGAATTTTTACTTCAATCTAAACTGTAATAATTGTCTTCATATATATCCTCCAAAATCGGGCATGATCACCCTAGGGCCTCTGTAGTGAGTACCTTCATATGAGCCTGGGTTTTCAGTGTAGATAAGCAGGGCTTCACGAGGTAGGGCACCTTAGCACAATTGAGGTCACATCGAATAGCATCAATGGACAGCAAGTGTGCAGTAGGTATTCTTGTCAGTCTCTGGTCCAACATGTTGTCTAGGTGGGTCGGCTAGTAGACACGTTCTTCCTAAGGGAAATCGATCATATCACTCTAGATTATTACGTACGTTTTCCATATTGAGCCATTTTCACATTTCTGACATTTAGCCTTATTTTCCCTATGAATCTACCATTTAGGTATTCCAGTCTAAGAAAGCATTGGTTTCTCCCTGGTTAATAGTTAAGAGTAGTATAAAAGAAAGGTTCTTGTGGGTTCCAACAACATTGTGGTTGTTAACAGGGAACTACAGCCGAAAATAAAGGATACCCATCTATCACTGAGCAGGGAGAGAATATTATAGAGTAACATCATTATGTTAGACAGATGAACTCTAACTCACAATTACCACTTCCCAACCAGGCAATTAGTGAAACCAGAGTAGCGCCGGGGTGTAGTAAGAGAAACAGTAAATCAATATCAGCGAGGTAGTTATTTTGCACATGTCAGAGTGTTTTGTCACTGTTCCATCAGTAAGACCTTTTTAAGATATCCACCCTGGACATACTGGGTGTGTGAGATGTTTTTGTCTCTGTATTCCATATTATTTGTAATAGAATATAGTGCAGAGCCATTGGTTTAAACGAAGAACATCCCATTGAATAGCCCACGCCGCTATCCCGTAGACTGGTTATTTCAACTATTAAACCTCGGCCTATGGCCTCGTGGAATACGACCAGCGTTCCACTCATGAAATAAACAAGCCAATGGACTAACATTGTAGGCCTTTGTCTATTAATCTCAAGGTGAATATGCACTTACAAGTAAATGCTTTATGAATGTAGATGATAATGTCATGAGATAAATACAAATAAATTCTGGAATTATTCACAATGTCCGTATTTCACGACCCTGTGACGTGATCAAAATGGCGGTTTGTTTATATTTGAACGGTGTAGAAAAAAGCTATTTTAGCTAAATTAGGCCCTTTACCCCTATGATAATTTAATTTGCAAGAAACGAAAAACAACCAAGATATTCCCAAGAATTGTGAACATGTCCTTATTACAAACAGAACTTGGGAATTGAACGTTCGCAACTGGGTAGAATTCGAACGTTCAATTCCAAAGTTCTGATTGTAATAAGGACATATTCACAATCCTTGGGAATATCTCGTGCCTTTCTTGTGTCATTGTGACCTACCCAGACTCTACCCAGTTGTGAACGTTCAATTCCCAACTTCTGTTTGGAGGGAATTCCCCTTATCACAGGTCAAGGTAAGTACTCTTAGACATGGCCAACCACCTAGCAAAATAGGGCAAGCTTGTGCAAGTACTGTGCTGCAAAAGTCAACGCTATTGGATTGGCTTGGGTATGCCCAAGGCCGGCACAAGTTCGCACTCATTTACTACAGTACCACTGAAACTATAGTATCTGTATAATACAGTGAGTGTAGCCTTCAACTTTTTGTTAAAGGTATACAACACAATCTAGCTAGTTTTAGATCGACCAACGATTTTCCTTTATGACTCCATATACCATCCTCATGCTTATGGAACACAAAGAAAAGAACAGATGGCATTCACATTTGAATGCATTACGTATTGGCTTTCATGAGAAAATCATATTTTGCTATAATTTTCAACACAGAAAAATCTCCCAACAATTTCTCAATGAAAAGGCAGGCATGCATTTATATGATCATTAGGAACATGTTGACAACAAGAAAATACCGGGTCACTGGCAAAATGAAATTATCCTGAATTAATCAAAATAAGAACTAATCTAATTACTGTATGGCCTGCATAGCAAAACGGAGATAATAGAAAGGCCAAAAAAAGGTTTGTTTTATGTCACCCGACCGACCCTATCTAAACAGGACCGACCCTACGTTTTTTTTATCCGATTTTGAAGAAATTTTTATATTTGTACACTTTTTGGGGTCAATTTTAGGTTTACCAAAGTTTCGAAAAAATCTTCCAACTTTTTATGCTTTTTTTGGGTCGATTTTAGGGTATGTTAAAAAATTAAAAAAAAATAGGTAAAAAAAAAAAAATCCGACCTACCGACCCTAGAGTTTCTTCCCATGTTACCTGAAACAAACCTTTTTTTTATTTGGCCTAATCAAGATATGTAGAATGCCAAGGTATGGCACTTAATTGGTAGATAAAGGTTGATCATGAAATATAAGTAAGAGAAATCAGCATATAATTATCATGATTGCTGGCAGTTTCGCTTTTTTTTGCTGTATGTGTAAATTGTGTTGTATTATATACCATTACCTGAGGATAAACATTTCTTTTCAACTGATGATAAAAATCATATTGATTCCTTGTTTGTATTATGGTCTCCATCCATCTCGCAGACTACAATTTCTTTTAGGGGACAGCAAGTCCAAGGTGATTTGATTCTGGCTGTTCCACCACCCTACTCCTATGTTTAAAGTTTTAAGGCCTCCCCATGTTTATTTATGAGGCAAGACAAAGACACACACATTAACACAGCAGACCATACTTTAAACTTCATAGACCTAGCTTTAAACCTCATAATGTGAGGATGCTCTGGATTTTAAATCTACCCTCTGGAGGCCAGTCGCTATGCAGCTCTGCTTTGTCTACCTTAACCCCTTTAAAAAGAAATAGTAGACTTGCTTATAGCTATAGCAAGCACTGTGCATCAACCTAGAGTTTGTGTACTACCGGTAATTGATGGCAGGCTGCATTAATTATTATGTTATATCATGATTTAACAGCAATTCACTCATACCTAATGGACCTTGTTTTGTGTCGGCAGGATCGTACTGCTACTAGATTCCATGGAATCAGAGGGATATGCTTGTCAGATGGATAAGGCATATCGACATAGAACAGGTCTAGTATAGTGGTAGTGACTTATGCTTGCAGCCAGATTTCAGAGATTAAAGGCATTGACTTTAACCTTAGCTTTATATCAATGTTCGAGTTGTATGCAATTATATCTGGCTAATGTGTGTTAATGTGGTCCTGAAGTAAAGTGAAATATGATCCTGTTTACATGAGGTGCCGGAACTGACAATAATGATTATCAAAATATATGAAGAGGTTTCCTTCAAACTAAGATGCCATCTAAGATCATAAAATGGCTAGCACTGCATTGCCATACATTAAATATACTGAGAAAAGTTTCCAGCTTATGGTACAGTAGATAGTACAGACTTCTGCTTTGTCAAAGTCTAGAGTATTGTGTGATTTTCTAGCAAGGTGTTCACCATTAATATTGTATAATGACAAGAGAAAACTCCTTTTATTATCGAGAAAGCATATGCACTGCGTGGCCAAGACAAATCTGAACAGCTGCTGGCGGACACATATCATTTATATCCCTCTTGTAGGGTGGGACAGGGGATTGCCTGCATTTGAACAATATAGGTTGAGCAATACATGTTCAGTAATCCATGGTGGGCCAGACCGTCACGCTACAGTGTTGAATGATACTGCAACGGCGCCGAAAACCCACTTATACGGTGTTGATAGGAATGAACTCAGGTAGGCCTTATACTCTACCATTGTGGTCATCTTACCTCAGATATATATACACTCTGCTTCCCACGCCTTAAGTATGACAAATGGCCCCTTGCTGCTGAGTGACTCAGCGAGTGCTAGGAGCTGCTCATTGGACACTATGACCTGAGTTGCTCTAGGGAGATTATTCAGACTTGGGGGAAGGGATTTAGCGACACAGGATACACTAGTCTCCAGGCGATGGACCATCAAGGATCTATAGCGGAAGAATTATTTCAGCTACAGTGTTTAGAGTGCAGGGCTTATCCATGGAAGCTGGCCACTGCTGCTGAATTGTTCTTTCATTTCTATAGTCCAGTGTTCATTTTGCCCTTAAGGTGGGTTGGTGGCAGTGAATAACGGACCACTGCGCATACAGCTTAGAAAGGTTAAGTAGGTCCATATCTGATATATGATATTATCAATGATCTATAAAACCATTGGCCAATTTCGACCTGAATTGAGTATTTTACAGCACATTTTACCTTGATGTAATTTGATGTAAAAGTCTTAGTTAAAAAACCAACCTTTTCTGACAGTTTATTATTAACTGTATTATGAACAAGTAAATGCTGCATCACAGAAATGAATTAATTGCTTATGCATATCCAATGACCATACATAACTAGACCATTAGATGTTAGGATTTTTAGCATTTTACTCATAATGCAATACTTATTTAGGAAAGTAATTTAATTCAACACGTTTTTGCATTAACATCTTTTACTTCAAATGTCCCAAAACCAAAATTATGCATGGGACCACATGTTACTCTTATAAGTTAACCATAGATCCAGTGGAAGAGGGGCATAAGCGCGACAAGACAATTGATCCGCGTGTCATTGTGATATGAGGAAAGCCCTGCATCCTGGCACTTTATTGAGTCTCCTGTAGAGGGTGACGATGGTAACTGTGCCTCCCTTCACTCTGGGGTCATCTGCACCAATTCCTGATTGGTAGACTATGGAGGCTTCATAGCAAATGCACCGACTGATCCTTCATCTTTTATGACCATCTCAGTCTGTAGTTATCTCCCTACTTTGGTGAACTATCACCTTCCCTCTTCGCTTAGAGCCCGTTCCTGCCAACTGATAAAGGCTGCTAAGGTTTTTATGGTGGTTAGGAGATGCCGCATCCTGTCCATTGACAACCAAAATGAGGTTGATGGACATTTTAAGTGTTTCAACCCAACGTGGAGGAGACACAGACATCATCAGACTCCAGCCATTAATGGTAAATTTGATGTCACTCAATGCACTACAAATCACAAGCAAAGCGAACAACAAACCTTTAGAAATGCAGTGCTATCAGCTGAAACGCATTAGCCATGCTGATGCATAATTATATATGTGATTCAATTTATAATTCAATTCATAACTGATTCAAGCATGTGATAATTCGTCCATTCCTTCCCAAGCCTCCCCCTTTCCCTTCCTCATTCTGTATAATTGCATCTCTACCCAAAGTACATGTAAAAGCTAGTTGCCAGTTTTCATGGCTATTTCAGATTCATGAATCTAATTTCCTCCATACCTCCCTTTCTGCTAACTAGATTAATGACCCTGTTAAATTTGAAGTCTGGCTGCTAGGCGACCTAAGCATTAACACCAGAGACAGAAATGGACCTGACAACAAAGATTCGTTTGATGTGTGTAGAAAACTTAGCTTGAGGCGATCGGTGACAAGATGACTAGACCTAATGAAGATGACAAGGGTACTGCATGTACCTGTTTGGACCATATTATTCACATTACTAACTTTGTGCCTTAACAAAGATGCACACTTCAGCTTCTGTATTCATGAACCATCATGGCAGTACATGGCACATACATGTTCGATATCTTAGAATTGAATCTTTAAATTCTTATTCTTATTTGAAACTTGATGTTTGACATTTCTGAGAATTGAACCTTTAAATTCTTATTCCTATTTGAAACTAAGTGACCATGTATGATATGCATGATGCTAGTTCGGGGCATTTCCATCTATAAATATGTTTCACCTGAATCTGTATATAGCCGAAAATCCCATACAGAGTCAACACTCCTAATGATTCAAAATGGTTTTCCTTTACTATATATAATCTCAGGTCTGGGTTTCATATCAATTGTATGTTCACAAAAGTAAAACACTGATCACTTAGGTTAACAATTAATCGAGGGAGATACATATTCCAAGGAAAATGGCCATCTGGCGTTGACACATGGATAATGTCATTTACTTCCTATTTATGCTTCACTCTGTTTCCAGCACCGGAGATTACATTGAAGGAAACAGAACCCCCCCCCCCCCCACATGCACACACACATATTATCACCACTCAGACCAGAGATTAAGCCGTAGTACAGGGAAGTGTGTTGTATATGTAGGCTCAGCTGGGTTAGAGTCTTGTGGATGTTGTATGTACCATTTCTAGTGCCCTGAAATAGATAGCTAAATGACGTCAAATGCGCCTCGGGGGGGGGGGGGGGGGTTAATAACAGAGATTGCAGTTGTTCATGGATTTATTCTTTTTTGGAGGGGGGCAAAATAAACAAACATCATACAACTTATTATGCTATTGGTAATAATTAGACCACTTTACTAGCAGATAACAATTATATATCTTTGTAAATCCTCTGATGTCTTCTGATAATTATATTGAATTCAATATCATATCTTAATTACACTTATTAACGATACCAATGAGCAAGTACATAGCTGTAAAGCCCATCACAAATACCTAGCAAAGTAATATAGATATGAGATACTGGTTATATGGTGCTTGTTCTACAACACTATCAAATATAAAACTCTGTGTGATACTGTGTACTACTGTGTGCGTATCAGGAGACATATAACAGAACATTACCGCACATCATAATATGTATATATATGCAATATTTCCATTTGTGCTACGGTGTTGTATAGAACATGCTTCTTGCCAACTGCATGTCAGGACACACTGCTCCAGACACACGTAATGCACTGATTTGCAGACACAACCTGCTTCTGGGCCGCTCCATTGGTATTAAAGTATTATCATCTAGTCATAACTTTACGCTTTAAAAGTTGTCAGTGCCATTATCCTCAACGCGGGCAGTGATAAATAAGCAACATTAAATATTAAGTTTGTGGAAAAGGAAAGAGATAAATGGAGCTGATCTCCCAGGTCCAACATTAAACTGAGTCACACTACCTAAGTCACAGTAACTACTTGGAAAAGAGATTATCCGTTGTACCGCTGCGGATCCTTTCATTATGTGAATCCATTTACAAGTTTGGTCTGACGTCTCCAGAAGGAGATGGGATAACATGTAAGATCATGAGATAAGGCTTTGTTTTAAATGTTGTGGTTGAAGAATGTCAGATCTGATTCTTTTTCAGTTTGAATAAGGAATACAAATGATTTGATTTCAGGTTGAAATCCGTTCAAAGTAGACTAATGTGTATGTCAAGATATGACCCTACTTCATGGGAGAGTAACTTTAATACCCATGTACAATTAGGCCAAATAAAAAGTAAGTTGTGTTCGATCACACAAACTTAATGATATTACAAACACAGCTTTAATCGAATTATCAGAAGTAATTCATATCTCCAAAATAACGTGGTTTCTCATCCATATAATCCGATCCTAGATAATGGCACTGCAGTCTTTCTATGCGAAACACTAATACATGATGACAGCTGAGAGAATATTCCTCAAGGAGATGGAACTTATTTATATCATTCTCCTCTGACCAGTGCTAGACAGCTTCTAGATTCAGGCGTTTGCCATTCCGTAATGAGTACCATCACCACAAGGGAAATTAACTAGAATAAGAAATTGCCATCCTGTCAGGTTGTCAACCACATGGTGCATGAGAAACAATGACTACCGTGCCTTTCAAAACTCCCTAAATATGTTAGTTACTGCATAAATATGACCCCGAGACACATCCTTCTTTGGATTTCATGCGGGTGCTAGCTAGCACGTACATACAATGTTCCTTGTATTTGATTGGAAGAACTTCAACTCATAGCACATGATCATAATGGTAGAGGGCTCTGGGAATATTTTGACCAGTCTCGAGAAACTATGTCAAATAGAAATTGCCACACACACAGCGTACATCCAAGAGCACGCCTATCTCTGTCCGACACATCTCTCACTGCTAAGGGAAATGGAACATTGAATTTAGATTTCAGTTTGCATTTCACTCTGATCATCCACTTCCCAGTGGGCACAGAACATTGAATCAACATCGGAAAATAGCTGTCAATGTTAACTCAATGTTGATTCTAATGTAAGTAAGTATATCATTTTCACTGGAGGGAGGTTACACTATTATATGGATGCATGGACCTGTTAATTACTTAAGTGTCAAAGGGGTTGACTTGGAACGCAAATACTTATATTCAATGCACATTCAAGCACAAATCAGTGGCAATAGATGAGACCTCAACCCAGAAAGCTAACTCACCAAACAACCTCTTCTATTGCTTGTCACTGCCACTGTAGTATTAGCCTTCTCGGTCAGAAGAATGACATTGAGAGGTATACTTGTAAACCCTGAGGGCAGCTACTGACCTTCTCCCTGACCCTTTGTTATCAGGCCCCAGCCACATTGACTGTAACCCAGTAAGCAACAGCGAGGTGAGAAATGTGAGTGGGAAGCTGAAGAAGGTGAAGCAGTCAATTGAGGGCACATTATATCATGTAGGCCTACACCAAGCAGCACTGCATTCCCTTTATACATTAGCATTATAATCATTATACAAGATCCACCCAAAGTGTTAGGATAAAATATGACTCAATGTCATTTTCACCAGAATGTTTTACCCCATTGCTTTCGATTGACATGAAATAAATATAACTGCTTTTAATCGAGATATGGTGCCGTAAGACGAGCTGAGGAAAGTACTTGTAATGATATCAGTAAGGAAATTGGAGAGGAGAAATTATAGTACAGTGCAGTGCTCAGTGTACACTGTATACCACTGAGTGACTATACCTATTGATAACATCGCGGATGTCCCCTCGGTTACGGCTGAAAACCTGACTCTTTTTTGTTACCATCTTTACTATAGGATTTTCCTATTAGTGGTGCAGCTACAAAAACGTAATCTGAAATTTTAGCTTCAGGTGCAATCAAGATTGTCCAGAACTGCCGGGATTATCTGCATATAAGTATTAGTTTTTTTTGTATGATATTCAGGGTCCTTTATTGAGATTTAATGAGGAGTGGGGGCTGTTTACTATCATGTTGTACAAACATAATTTGCTCAACAGACCATTATCATTGATATACATTATGGGTGACTTACGTGTTAACCAACTCGCTGAGGGTCACCGCCCACAGAGCATAAATCGGCCGTTTATGGCCATTCTATATGCAATTTACATGGAAATGTATGGCAATTTTATCCATGTACGGCCGCTTTATGCTCTGTGGACGGTGGCCATAAGCTAATATCTCGCATGTACATCCCCAAAGCGGCAGTACTGCTATACATATATCTATTAGTAAACAAGTTCACGTAGTGTATCTTTGGGAAGCGGACTTTGCTTGTGAGAGATAATGTTGTTGGTATATTGCTGTGCAAAGCATGGTAAAATTCTTCAAGATATATAATAGAATTGGAAAACAATAACCCTAAACCCAGGAGGTGTTATTTCTCAATCAAAGCTTACTTCTGCCGGAAGGGTTTGACTAGGCTAAAAAGGGGCAGACTAATTGACAAGAATCCAGTGGGTAATTAACAATACATATTCAATTGCCTCAGACCAGAGTGCTTCTAGATGCTTGCAGGGACAACTTCTCCGTCCGTGCCTGGAAATTTACATACCATGCATAGTTTTAAAATTACAAACTCTGCGTAGTCTTACAATAGTTTGCCTCTAGATGGCACCGACAAATACTATCCTGTCCATGGAATAGCCTTGTTAACTAATATATCATTATGAGCAGAGAATCCCCCAAACTCCCGTTTGTCTATTTCATTAAAAAATCAACATTATTTTTCCCTCTAAAGTTCAGCCAGGAAAAAGGAGGCTAGCGTATTTGATGTCACCATTTAAATGCAAACTCGTACTAGGCCTACGCAGAGTGTATAATGCTAAGACTATGCATGCATGTTTAATGTCCGGGCATGGGCAGAGAGGTCTTTACCTCTTGACTTCTGGATATTCTGTGCTCAGTTCATATCAGCTACAGGGTCCTCTGTCTGCCTTTTTTTTTAAAAGGCCCCCGTAGACCTCTGATGTCTGAATGTATGGAGGGCAGAAGAAGGTGAGCTGTCCCCAATGACATTTTGAGTTAAGTGAGGTGGTCGTGTCTTATGTTTATGAGAAGGCCCTCGTATATGGAGGGTTATGACCTTCCAGCATAATAAGAAAAGGTTTCACGAAATCCTATCATAGGCCTACAGAATATAGAGACAGTGTGAAAACACCGTTGTTTTGTATCAGTGTAACACCTGCATACTGTAGTATCATACACATATGGGAAGTTTTCAGAGGAATGTTTTTTTGAAGAAAGTTGCATTGGAACTTCAGTCAGAATACTAACTTTTCTTGAAATGTATTTGTTATCATATTTAGCATAGGAAATGCAACATATGGTGAGACAATGTCATGTGGGGAAAAACAAACTGGTTATAAACAAAAACCTCTATGCTTGCCTCTGGTAAAGCAGAGTCAGACATATAAAAAAGCTAAGGGCAGTCGACATAAACTACATCGCGGATAGAAGAGAGAAATTTCTCTCTTCTAGTCTTTAAAGACTTGCAGTATGAAGTGTGTTGTATATGTAAGGCATTTGTTGTGTCAATGGACGCCAAATCCTTACACAAAAGAAACATTCACACAATAATATAATAAAAACTACTAAAAATTACCAGGCTCAAAAACCCTATCTACAGACAAGCTTAGAATATAGGGTAGCAATGACATGCAATGGATCTGACACAGATGTAAGAGCGTTAAATGTAGAAGCCATGGTCTATGCATACGGCACCTGGTGGCAAAAAAACGTAACTACGCAAAACTAAAAGCATGTCTTCCTGTGGTATATATGCCTTAATTTGCCTTTAGTATAATAGTAGGCTAAGCCATTAATTGTCACAGATAGAGGGGTGCCCCAGGGCTCGGTAGTCGGCCCCCTACTCTTCACCACATACGTGAACGATGTCACCAGGATTATAAACAACGCTAGCTGTTTCCTCTATGCTGATGACATTGCCTTGGTAGTATCGGGCAAGGACGTAGAACGGATCCGTGCACTAGTGCAAGAGGATTTAGACAACATCAGTGTATGGTGTTATGAGAACAAGCTAACCGTGAACACCACCAAGACCCAAGTATTATGGTCATACTCACAACGCTCCATCCCCAACCTGATGGAATAGACCTCTACTTGAATCGCGCCAAATTGGAAGTGGTCCCTGTCTTCAACTACTTGGGAGTAAAAATAGACAGGTTTCTCTGCATGTCCCAACACCTAAAAAAAGTGATCAGCATGGTGCAGTCTAAACTACCAGGCCTGCGGCGCATACGAGCTGGCACCAATCGGCAAACTGCTGTGTTGGTCTACACCACAATGATCAAGGCCACAATGGAGTATTGCAGTTTCACGTATGGTGGTGGCCCAGTCTGGGCTATACGGAAGCTGCAAACCCTTCAAAACGACGCCCTCAGGATCTGCGAGAAGGTACGAGATCCTCGCGGTGTCAACATTGACCAACTTCACACTCGCAACGGTGTACCAATGTTGGAAATTGCTAGACGCAAGCAGCTACTGAGCTATCTCCACAAGGCCTCCAAGGATGTGGACAACATAGTGGTGCCTACGAGAGCTCTACGAGCGAATGCTATAGTGAAACTGAAATGCATGAGATCCCGAAGTGATGTCTACGACAAGAGCCCACTGCTACGCGGGATGGAGGACTGGAACAGACTGCCCCCGGAGACTCAGAAACTGAAAGACAGTCGTAATTTCCTTAGTGCCTTATAGTGTAGTAGAAGTAGCCAAATGCTGAAAATATTATATCTATGACAAAGAACTTGTGAATAACTCTAGACATAACATGAACTCTTTACTATCCGACCCTTCTTTTGCAGGAGGTGACTTGGCTGCTAAATGAAAAACTCAAACCCATTGTATGCAGATTTTTCAGCCAATAAATATAATTCAATTCAATTCAATGGCATTCGTCACATCTTGTCACTGTGTTTTGCTCTTAGAAAGATTTACCCATCTAAAGATTCTTACAAATGTGCAAGCAGCAGAAGATGACCTGTGATAACTATGCAATACTAACTATACTACAGTTTTAGGCAAATCAAACTTCAGAATTCAGTGATTCAGAATTTGCAGGCTTCCCGCTCTTAAGTGACCCAAGCAGCTTCCAATAATATGAACCTGAGTGGTCTAAGGCCCATTTTCCATTAGCCGATTTAGACGCACTGTCGGCCGCTTATCTGCAGACTATACACTACACAGAGTGTACTACCAGTGGTTCGTTGTGGAAAATGCACCTCTGATACATTCCGTCAAACGATTGATAGGAATTGTACAAATCAAAGGGGCTCACCCTTCGCAATATCTGTAAAGATAAAGGAAATAGCAAACAAACAGAGTCATGTTGGTGGGCTGGAAATGGGTAAACCTTCCGTACATCCATAGTAATCAATATACCACAATTAATCGGTATATAATGTCAAACATTATGTTGCATACCCATAAAAGGTGGAAGTTTACCGATCAAGAGGCTGCTATTCAAAATAACCCTCAAAGATTTTCGGAATTAAAACTATTATTTGACAATGACAATCATTTATCTGAGTCAAACTGCAAAGCCAGAGGATAATCACCTGACGCGTCCCTTGTGACTTAGTTATATATCTATACAGGGTCAGGAGGATGTTCTATTGCATAACGATTCGAGACCTATTATCACAGATATCATAAGCTACGAACAACTAGAAATATTCATATACAATTCCTATCTGGACCAGTATAATATATAATTAAATGGTGCAAGGGAGCTTTCCTTTAGGAATCTCAATTTTCAACTGGGACATGTACTAAATCATCCCCGGCGTCAGGTTGCATTGGTAGCGATACTATTGATGAACCGTTCACAATGCTTTATTTAAAACACTGTACAGAGTTTGAATGATAACATGTCTCTGGTGGCATATTGTGTACTAATAGAGTCTTGACAGTAAATGAAGATGTCCGTTCCCTGTGGGGATGTTCGGTAAAGAAGATCCCTATCAAAGCCCATGTCCTTTATTATAGATGCTATATTGAACATCAATTCCTGAATTATTCTTCACCCAGTTGCGAAATATATATAGAGTGACTGTGCTAAAAAAGCTATCCGTCAGTAGGACCCTGATCCCTCGCCCATAATAGCGTTGGTCATTTATCTAGAGACAATGTTCGAAGCTGCGGATCCGCAATGAACATGGCATTAAGCCAATTTAGTCATGGTAGACATCGTAATTGCGATTGATTAGCCTATAAATAATGATACATGCCCATGAGCGCAATGAATAATTGTGATCACGCAGGAAAAAAATATTATCCAGGAAAGAATTGATAGGCCCTTCTTAAAGTTTGTATCAAGATATTTAAAATGAGATATCATATGCATAAGCTTATATACTAGCTGGTAGCTTAGAATGTCAGGATTGTGGATATGGCCTGAGTAAAAAAAATAATCTTGAGTACGTTCTTTGGGGGATAGGCCTAGAAGGGAAAAGTTTGAATCACTTTTTTGTGTTTACATAATATTCACCTTTTCTGACTTAATAAGGGTTCTCTTGTAAAAGGAAAAGTTCGAACCCTATGAGAGTTAAAACAATGAAATTTGAAATAATCAAAAGCCTACCAGAACTCATGCGTACTAGAGAATAATCAAGGGATAGATACACATAGGTTCCGTGCTAATTTCCTACGTTGTGGGATTTGAGATTTAGACTGTAAGAAGTAAGTCACCTTTCTGTAAGGATACAGGTTTCCTTGATTTTAATTCTGTGCCATATATGATGACCCCTGTCTTAATCACTAAGGAGTAACAGAGGCTGAGGAAACATATTCGTGAAAGAGATGGAACTCGATCATGTTTCCCACCTTTAGTTGTAACTAATCTCTTCAGGCTTTTGCCGGTCTCATTGCCACATGGAAAATGGATTGGATTCAGAAGCCGCAGCACACTGGTTTTTAATCATCTAGTGTAGGATTAACTATGACTTCCTCAGCCCTCTAGGGATATCATATATTAGACAAGATAAGAATAATACATAGAGATTACATATAATGCACAACAAATGAGAGGCCATGAGCAGATGAGAGAGGGTAAAATAGGGAACCAACCATGGACCTACAATAGGAAACCCTTCTGCAATATTCCCTTTTCAAGCATCATCAATGCACCTTAAAGTGCTGTACACTTTGAACTAACTCGACCTCGGTCAAAATAAAGGCTTCTGGTGAACAACTGTTTTCAAAAGGAATTGATATTAGCGTAATTCCCTTTCTTTCAATCCTGTCTTCCTTTTTGTCGTTCATAGTATTTTGCCTTTTTCTCTTTCATCTCCACTCCTATACATGTCTGCCTGCTTGTCTCTCTATCTGTTTGTCTCGCTGTCTCTCTGTCTTTGGTTGTCTTTATGCCTATCTCTTCCATTCACAGCAGATCCACTTAGATATAGGTACATGGTATCTTGACCATGTATAATCATATATCCTCTTTCCCTTCTAACTCGGTGAATTATTTTGTATGTCATATTTTCAACATGGAAGTAATTATAATATTATTATGAGGGGACTGGCGATTGATAACATGCTCTTTCTTCCATCAGTCCCCTTCACAATAGGAGTGTGAGCCTACAACTTACTGATGACTACTGTCCAGGAGGCTCTTTCAGAATAGACTCGTCAGTCGTCATATTGTGATTTTCGTCAAAACAGGTCAAAAGTGTAAATTTGGGTGCTGACGACCATGGCAAATGTATGGATTCCAAGTGGTCGTCAAACAAAATTTAGGATCATTTCAGAAACTATACATGTACTTATATATATATATGTATGTATAAATGCATGTTATTACATATGTTATGCATGTATAATACATTTGATTTCCCAGCAGATATTAACTAAAGGGGTGGAAATGGGTTTGAATCATCAAATTCTCCCCTTAGGCCCACCATATGTTAGCCTACTATGAGACTTCTATGCAATGTACTGGGCCCCCGTGAGCAGAGTATACAAGCCCTTTATACCCGAGGTAATTGGCTAATAATTATCATATCTCATGGAAACTTGCTGTGATTAATCATAGGTACCTCATACCCCTGTTTCCATGGTTACCTCTTCTCTCCTCCTACCCCCCCTCCCGACGTTTATACCCGAGGTACTCTTTTAAACACAAAATATTTCTGTATGTATTTATCCATACAGCAAAACATTATCATATTGGTAATTATGTAGCCCTATTCTAAGTGGGATTCGAACTGCCTACTCTGAGATGCAAGGTCCCATGCTCTACTGCATGAGCTGCTGCATGGAGGACGTACTGGAAAAGGCCATTTGTTCATGGCATACTGATTCAGTTACATGGATACCATGTGAATGACTATCTGTTTTCACAGACAAACACAGGTATTGTATAAGTGCAGGGTGAATTGTGCTGTGAAATGTATCAATGTATGTGTCCACTGTCCCTTATGTGGCCCAGTACATATGCTGGGGGATTAGAGGCCTGAGCTATGGTCATGATTGCCAGAGTTATTGACTACAATTTCTGAGTTTACCCTCCATTCTCTCTGGACGTAATTCAACCTCTTAAAACGTGAATTTTCTACGTAGAATTACGTCTACAGTACGTAGATAAACGTAATTCAGACATTCATCTTTGTGGGGCGTAAATAAACCTTAATGTGTTGACGTTAACAGACCTTACAAAAGGTCTAATCTCAAACCTATGATTGGAAAAATACCGCGAGAAACCTCTGAGCTGCATTGGAATGGGTACCGTGTTTACTGTGAAGGCCCGCTTTATTCTATCTTCATCTGGGGTAATGGTTTTCCCTTGAAATAGATTGAGAAAGGGCTGCCTTCTCTAAAAGAAGCTAGACTAAAGGATAGATAAACAGCGATGTCCTACTATATAATTAGTAGCCAAGGATGGTGGAATGGTGAGATTTCTCGGATGCCTAATGTCTGAGTTCCTAGATTGTCTATAGTCATGGTGTCAGGCTCCACTGAAAGCAGTTATATTAATTCCCCTTTCCATAGAATCTTACTTAAAACACTCTGTCGAGTTTGAATTACAACACGTCCTTAGCAGACTTTCGTGTGCCATAGAACCTTGACAGCAACAGAAAATGCCAGTTCTCCTCAGGAGGTATACGGTCATGACTCTTACCTTAAGCCCCTATATTATCAATAGGTGTTTTATAACTTGCAACCACTTCCTGAATCAATACTTCCCATGGTACTGCGCTGTTTCGACATTACATGATTCTATGGAATGGAATGTCCCAAGTAAACTCAAGTTTATGTACAAGCCCATATGGTTTTACTTTTGGTGCTTTCTCAGGCTTCCTACTATTCAAAGTGGTTTGCTATTTGGTACAGAGTTAAAGATGATAAACTCCTACCTAATTAATACTTCAAAATATTTTTTAATACTCCTTTGATATCCAGTGACAATATATTATATTATCACATTATGTTGGCATATATAAAAAATTATGGCGCACAATTGGAAAAAGGTTAATATACAGCTGATGCTGAGGTAAAATGTTGATGCTGAAAGTAGGGGCTAATTTCTATAGTCAGACTGACAGAAGTCATCCACATTACTATGAGGCCACAGTTTCCCTTTCATGCAAATCTGTTCCATATAATACCCCATAGTCTTCCCTTGTTAGACACTAATTAGTAAAGGCAACTGAGAAAAATATCCCTAAAGGAGATGAAACTCACATTTTCACTTCTGATTCAGCTATTGAGGTGGAAGGCTACTCAGAATTATGTCGCAATTAAGTCTCAACACCACAAGGGAAATGGGCTGGGATTACAAAATGGCTTTTAGGTTGTCCATCGCAATGATGAATGAAACACAAGGATTACCTTTGACTTACTCAGCCTAATATGGATGGAAATGTCAGCAGAAGTCATGTAGGTATAATACTTGACCCTTGAAGAGTTTATTGGGAAGTGATATGAGATAATGTATTCCCTTTCTACTCCACACTGGTGCACTGGTATCGATCAAGATATAGAAGTACTTATTACTGGACCCAATCAATCCTTTGAAGTTATTTTACTATGCATGCTGACTGCAGTAAACGACGCTGTTATTTCTTTGTGCTGTCCGGATAAGATGCAAACTGCTATTAACCTGATATCCAAATGGTGCATAAATAATTCTCTGACAGTGAACGAGAAAAAAACAAAATGGATGTATTTTAACAATTTTCAAAGAAAAAACCCTGTTTTTACACTGAATGGTGCTAACCTTGAAAGGGTGTATAACTTTACTTATCTAGGATTGACTCTTGATCCTGAAATGAAGTTTGTGCAGCATAGAGCTAATACTGTTAATAATATTAGGAACAAGGTTATTCAATCAGCCAGAGCCAGAATGTATATTGATACGCCTACAGCCCTAACAATGTATAAGACTATGACCCTGCCATCCTTTGATTATGTCGACTACGTATGGGATAGGGGTAACGTAGGAGAAACTAATGAATTACAATACTTGCAAAATAAGGCTCTGCGGACTGTATACAGAGTTAAATTAGAGGCTAATCCTCTTTATAATACTGTACAACTACATGAAAATGGAAAATGCATGTTCCTTAATATCAGGAGAGACATTCATCTTTTATTTTATGCTTACACTCTTAAAAGTCAACATAAGCTAGTTGATAACAGAAACCTACCCACAAGACTTAACCAAGGCATAAGGTTAAAAGTCCCTCGGTCTTTAAAACCAATCGTGTTGAAAAGCTGCTTTTGTAGAGCCATAATTCGCTGGAACCTGTTGAAACCCTGTTATACTATTATAGAAAGCCTGGCTGAGTTTAAAATTGTTATAAAAAGAGACTACCCTCACTGTTTTATGTAAGGATACTTTATCATGTATATATGTAGAATGCCCCCCACTTTGTACAACAAATACACCCCCCTCATCTCATCTCATCTCATCATTATGATCTTAATTTCAATGACTGTGATAAATAATGTACCCTGTGTCTGATCAACTACTGTAAATTTTAATATAATGTGACGCCATAACCATACGTATACTGAATCTGTGATACAATATTGAATGAAAGGGGACCTAGCGGAAGAAAGGCAATGCGCCTAAGCTAGGATGATTCATCTACTCTTGTATTTGATATCTTTTACCCAATAAAACACTTTAAAAAAAAGTATGGACAAAAGCACAGGGAAGTTCAGAGTCCATCTATGAGGTCAATTTTGAGTGCCGCTCTATATTTGTTTTAATGTTCTACAGTAAATAAGAGTGATTCACTTTATTCACGTGTAAACCCACAAAATAATCTTTCCTGTGGCTCATGTGATCCTACCTGGGGTTGTGCCGAACAGCCAATGCACGGGACCCTCTGGAACCCCTGTCTCTATGCTTTAACATAGAGATGCTCATTACCACCATGAAATAGGATGTTGCATGCAAACATGCTGTCATTTTCATAGACTTCATAATGCCTACATAAGAATGGCTCTATTAGACATTGTGCTGTTTGCATCATACATTGAATGATCTACTCAAGATGGCACCTCAGGCTCATCTCATGCATTCCCAGCCCTTTCTAAATCTATCCTATAAGAAATGCAAAGAGGCTGCATAGATTTGATCAGTTCACCTTCATAGTCCCTCTCTCACATCTTCTTAGATGACTTCTATTGTTTGTCAGGGTTGAGCATTTTCTGGGTAAACGAACCAATATGTTTAGCATTTCGAGGTCATGCATTTGTTTTATACCCATTTATTTGTTATCATATTTTACAAAATATTCTACATTGGATTCATTAAATCAAACTATTTCCATTGAAGCCCTTGTTATTCAAAATGATCAAATAAGACTTGTGATGCGTCAATTTAAAAACAATTCAACTCATGATATGGTTTTTGCTGCATTAAGGTTTTATCAACTACTCTGCCAGAATAATTGAGAATGGCTGCGGAATGGGCACAACTCTCTGCAAACCATGCTCTTCTATAATGGGCGTCAAGGGCAGTTGGATGGGTGCATTGGGTTCAGCTAAATTAAGTTAAGCTCTCATTGAAATCAGCATGAGTAATGTGTGCTCTCTCTCCAAACAAAAGAGGAGAGATCAATGCTCGTCTTGGAATTCATAGTTTTCCATCCCATTCCATGTATTTTCATTTTCTTTGTCAATCTATATATTTTTATCAACTAGTATCTGTCGTTCTGTCTCTCGTAATTATGTCGGGTTACATTAGCTATATTCAATATCAATAAATCAAAATATTGGTTCTCATGTTGAGACCTGCGGATGTCCTTGACATCAATTAAAAGAAACAAGCATCTTTGTTCATGCTATAACTGTGTCTCTGGCATATGCAACTCCAGTGTCAGGTTGTTGAAAATATGTTATTTACAATAAAGCTATTTACAAAAATACATGTAATTGTACGTTGGAACTCTTTTTAAATTACCGCCATCTATGGGAGGTACACTGATAGCGAGTAGCACCAGAGAGAAAAGTATTATAGCACATTAATCTACTTAATACTCACTCTCGAGTCTTTGATAAATCATTGTGTCAATTTATAAATCCATTGGTGTCTATGGGCACCTTATACATTAAATAGCAATTAAGTCAATTTCAATCATAGGCATTGAGGCCTAGTCTTCAGTTCTAATGTCTGAACACTCTTAGGAATGATGTATGGTCGTCAGCAAAACGATGCATTCTGTATCACCAATACTTACTGTCCACAGTTGCAGCACTGTGTAATATACATACCTACAGCCAAGAAGCTGTAAATAGGTAGTTTAGCATATAACCAGTGATAACAAAATTAACACATAAACATCTGCTTCCTGGAGCCTACCTAAATGTAGGTTTAATAAGTGCAACACAATAACATGACAACTTTATTGAATTCGGAAATGTGAGCATGACTATATAAACCAATAAATTAAACACCCACCCTGTGAATCATGTGGATACACCTCCACTGAGGTCTGCACTGATATTCCTAGGCTCCATATACGCCCAACCTCTCAGTCACTAGTGCCTAACCTAGTTAGTCATTTTTTGGCTCCCT
This sequence comes from Harmothoe impar, assembly GCA_947462335.1. NCBI lineage: Eukaryota > Metazoa > Annelida > Polychaeta > Phyllodocida > Polynoidae > Harmothoe > Harmothoe impar. Next base: position 29,112,355 of record OX381706.1, on the reverse strand, counting down.
ATATGACCAACCTAGATCAGTTATTATTGTCAGGTTGCTCACCACTGACCAACCCACCTTAGTCTTTTTAGTTCCAGGGGGAGCCACTGAGTGGTCATCACAGGTGGCCCCAACTAGTGGTATACAAATACAACACACCAATCATGGACCTAGGTTAGACACTACTGACTGATCCCTTGGTCATTTTTGAATATAACTTTGCCATTGTGATTAACACTCATATGACCAACCTGGGTTAGTCTGTACTGACTAACCCTTTCAACCTATGGATTTTCAGTGTGGGCATCTGGGCTGGCCCTGGCAAGTGGGCAAGTCATGTTCTTGAACAAAATGTTAGATGTCTTGGTTGAAAGGCATACCAAAATTAATGTTTCTTTTTTTAAATACAAAGGTTTATGCATTCTCAATAACTTCAAAATGGCTTGAAAAAAAGCCAGATTTCATAATAGGTTCCTGGATTGCCATGTTAGGTAACCACATTCCGAATGTATGAATAGGGGAACCAGCAGCACCCTGATAGAGCCATGCTGACTGGGTAGGTGGAACTGTCTGATGGTATCTTCATGAAAATAAAAAGATGACAATATTCAAATATGTGAACAAATGGCTGAATAGATTTTGAATTAAGTCCATGATTTCCACATTTGTAAGACTACAAAATAATGGTCGTGGATATAATCCTGAAGCCAATAGTGAAGGATAGTCATTTATCACTGAGCAGGGAAAGAAGAATAACACACCATGATTACGCTGCACAGATGAACTCTAATTCACAATTACCAGGTCCCAACCAGGCAATTAGCGAACCCAGAATATTGCCTGGAGGCAGAAATGAAAATAACAAAAGAAGCAGGGTAGTTATTTTGCATCAATATTTAAATATCTGTCTTAGATATACTGGGCGAGTGAGAGTTTTTCTCTCTAAATATTCTATTGGAATATAATTACTATCTTAAATCGCCATACCAGTCTTTGTGTTGAACTTTTGTGAGACTCGGTGGATTTTTTAAATATTTCTTTTCCGAGTACCAAACAATGTCACCCCCTTTTTTTTTTACTGCTATACAAATTTGAACCCTGTAGGAAGGGGGGGGGGGTGACGCCTCTAACAGGGGGATGGAGACTTTTGGCTCATTTCTGTTGTTAATAAAGGACCACTTCCTAGTGTACCCATTTGCCAGTGCCAGTTTTTGTCACTCATAGCTATATAACTATATCATTTGCCAACCGTGACACGTGCCGATACATTTCAATGTAAATGGTTTCAATACCCTCAGCAGGCCTAGATTGCCTAAAGCACGCCCGCCTCTCCCAAATTCCCGAATCCGATCCTGACGCCAATTAACTGGCCTCATAGTAGGCCTTAGTGCATGGGGGCGGGGCTAGCTACCAATCAGGGCCACTGTTTGGCACGTTGCTGGCTGTATGCCTACGGTACCTCCAACCCATGGACGTACAGCCATACGCCCACGTGGGCATATGACATGTTTAGGTATAATAAATCCTTTTACCTCAGATACACATACAGTCTGCAACATACACCTTAACCATGACAAATGGTCTCCTTACTGCTGAGAGCCTCATTGAGTGTCAGAAGCTACTCTTGTGTCACTCCATGGAGACCAGTCAGTATCTGGGGAAGCGATTAAGCCATACGGGGAACACTAGTTTCCAGGCGATATAGACCATCAAGAGTCGATAGCCGAGGAGTTATTTCGGTTACAGTGTTCAGAGTGCAGGGCTTATCCCATTGGTGCTTGGCACTGCTGCAGAATAATCTAGTCGAGTATCCATTCTGGCCCTTAATACCCTCCTTCCATTGGAGTAGGGAATACTATTATGTAACCGATGTCTCCAATCCAGCCATTGGATTGGCTACCAAGTGAGATTTTAGAGTCTGTACATAATAATTATATTCAGATGGTACCTAAGCACATTTTGTGCTGCAACTCCTGTTTGTGCTGTTAAACCGTTTCTGTAGGCATGCACACTAGGCTAATGAGTTCCTGCAATTCTAGCTCAGAATTCAACATTTTAACATTTATACTAGACGAAATCTGATGCCAATTTAGCCAACAGACATCATCATACCCCAACTACTTTCTTATATTGGGTGAGTAATAAAAAACGGAGACTCTTGTTTTAAACTAATAACTTCATAGGCATGCTGATTAATTAGTGGATCACAACTCAATTCATAACTGAATCATCTGTGCAGAGATATTCTAGCATCATTAACAAGATATGTAGATGTACATTTGCATTCATAACAAATAGACTGTTCACAATAAATGCTTATATTTGAATTAAATTTGAACTGAATCTAGATCTTTTATCGAACGGGTGCATTTTGCAACGCCTTCTCCCCTTACAAACCCTTTTTCATGTGCTTCGATGTTATGATGCGTATGCAATTAATGATTCATATTCAAATGTTAATATTCACCGGACAATATCATGTTGAGTAAGGGAACCCCCGTGATATGAGCACTGATGGCCTGCACACTCTGTTATAAGAGAAGGTCATATGGACTCAATTTACTTGTGTATCGGCAGTCCAGAAACCAGAATAATATTGAAATGCCTGTCCGTAATCAAAGACATTAAATTCAAACCTAAAGTTAGATGGTCTATCCTGGAACCCTACCGTAGTAGTTTATTATACAGGCAGGATGTTATCTTGTAACCTCCTTGAGCCTGAGGTCCAAAGATTAGTGTTGCCAAATGTTAAAAAAGCACATGAAAATTGATGTGGATTCATGCATCTTCCAAATATATGCATACATCCGAGGAATATGTTTATCCCTGTCGTACGGCTCAATTCCCAATGGCCCCCATCAGTCCTTATCTGTCCTGCAGGTCTGACTGATATATGTGATATGATCTGCAAAAAGGGACCTTAGTGCAGGGTGCACTAAGGTCCCTATTCAGCGTACATGTCACATATGCTCTACCATGACTATGAGTGATGGGCTGCTAGTATTACAGGTGCAGACCCAAGAATGTAATGTGAATATCATCTGGTCGGAAAACGACCTCCATTTCTGATCTCACCTTAGACCAGGGTGGTCATGTGTGCCCACTTGTTTTTTTTTCAGATTACCAATGTTTCATCCTATATCAGCATTCAATAAGGCTAACATTTATTTATAAATGACAGGTGTGTACTGAACATAACCTTGGTAGGGCCAATCACCAGCCTTTATAGTTTTCTACCTTAAATACCTTATTTTAGACTATATGACCACGCGTCAGATGTATCCTGACGATATTTGACATTTTCATGTATGAAACGTTTTTTCTGAATCTGTATGTAACTAGGGATCATATTCAACCCAATAGTGCGATGAACCTTTCTTTGCTTTAGGACTCTCAAGTCTGAGCTGTTATATACACTTCATCATCTGTGTTGGCAGGGTCCATGAATATGATAAGAATATCGATGGGCCTTTCACAATGCTTTATTCAAAACAGTCGGCACAGTTTGAATGATGACAATTCCCTGGCGACTTTTTGTGTGTCCTGACAGATTCTAGTTTCCTGTAGCTGGAGGTGCTTAGTAGCGGATAGTCTCGTCAAAGCACAGGCCCCCATTTACTGAATCAATATTTGACACATATATACGTATGGATTGCTAGAGGTCTGTTCGGTTAACATGATCTTAAGTTCAGGTGCCCTGACATTTAACCATTATTAAATTTCATGCTTAGGCCAATGCAGGAGGGCAATGATACCTCATTGCCTGCAAATAAACCAATTAGTTTAGTTGGAAATCCTTATGATGAAACTGAAAGAAATATTACAGTATAATATGTTTGTTTTATGTGGCTGACTATGATGATGGCCTAAAGTTTCTCCACAGGCTAATAGATAGTTTTACGATCACCTGACCCTTATTGAATTATAATGTACCATCCGATAGGGGAGCATCGGATAAAATGACAGAACAAAAAAAGGAATTAAGCCATATAGAATACAATAATTAGGATATAATAGGTTGATAACTAATTTAGGGACATGACTATAATCATATTCTAAGGATATAGTTTGTCGGCATCGACAGATGAAGCCCCTCTGTTTCACTTTGTTTCCACCACCGGAAATTGCACAGAAGGATTCCCACTTCAAACAGAATATAATGTCACAACCACTACATACAGGTATTGCAGGGAAGTCTGATGTATGCATCTCATTTAAGTCTGGAACTGCTAATACCAGTAGCAGCCCACAGCTAGTAATCTATTCCTCTCCACCCACCTGTACGTGTTATCTATAAAGCTATATGTCAGAAAGTCATAACACCTAGTCATATTATGCATTACAATCAGTATAAAGTTAATGAGTTTCAAATGTTTCTCATTCACCTGCAATGATTATTACTCCCATTCATTCATATGATATGAAATAGATGATTAGCTAAGAAGTTGTGTAGGCCTGTAAGTTTGGATCACCGGTAGTACCTTATGGATGGTAAAGACATATATAGTGTCCATGATAAGGGGTACGTTAAAGCAGCTACTCGAGCTCCAAGCATCGAATTTTAGATTATAATATGTCAGCAATCGAGATCTTCACAGACTCATATGTGGACAGGTTGATTTACAAATAATATGGGTGCATCTTTCTATATGAAAATAGGCAATATACCTCCTGTGAGAATAGCAGTCAACCAACTGTAAACCGGATAACATAACGACCTGCAGGATACCTACTCCCTGCTGCCTCCTATTGGGCTTGAGATGAACTACCTCTCACTGTGCTCCCATTTATATGCATAATGAAAGCACTATTCCCATCCACAACCATAATGATTTTCATGTGTATTCATGCAGATTATACATTATCTATACTTCCCTATTTATTTGTCGTATGTAGACCTCCACCATAAGTGTGTACTGATTGCTCTAAGTGTACTAGCCACACAAGACTAAGCCATTTTAGTTCCATCTTCGACCACAAGAGGTCATATTGGCATTGGTCCCTGCAGAGATGGCTTTCCTTCCCGCCATAGATGGATTAATATCTGTATTTTAGCCCATCCATTATGTGTTAGAGAGGCCTTATATGCTATGCTATTTTGCTCTGCCTTAAAGAAAAACAAATGATGGTCCTATAAATATTAAATTCAGGCTAGAGTTGGAGGAGGTCTGAGGAGGTCGAGTTGCTGCTTTAACTTTCAACTAAGGTCGAATGCGCTTTTAGTGAGTGACCATTACTAACAAAGAGGGCCCAGCCCGCTAAAGCCCAGCTAAGGTTACACAGAATTAATTTCACTAACTCTCTCACCACTGAATTGCTGGCAGAAGCTGGCCACAAAGAATCTGAAACTTTCGCATTCTTATTTTTGGTGTGCTCGCGCAAAATTCCACCAACCGTCTGTTGCTAAGAAATTGCCACTTCATTTCATAAAGTGCGGCTCTGTGTGCTTCAGATCTTCATTCTATTTAAGGCCAATTCCGACCTGAATGTGCTATATTATTGCATGTGGTCATGACACTGAACACAACAGTACATCGAATTTGTTCACCAAAGCTGTTTTTAAAATAATCATTACACAGAAATGTGGTTGGAATCTTTCAACGTACAACGCCAGTGGTATGAGTGTGTATAGAAGCTTGTATTATCGCACCTTTTAATGTTGGCTGTGTGATGTTGTGTGAGTCCATAACATCAATGGACATCACGGAACATCAGCAGACAGCATTTATAAAACACGTATTTGCTGGATCGTCAGGCACCATCTGCTGCAGAACCGCTCCATTGATAAGGAGCAAATAGAGGGGGATACTCATAAAGATCTTTGGCCTTTAGGCACCTCTATATTTCGAGGATATATCTTTTGATCCTTCGGTGATAATGGCCACCGTCCACTGGGGAACTTCAGCCAACTAAGCCCATACATTTCCCATATATATTCTGCCGCTTAGAGTCCAATGAACGGTGGCCATAAGTGAACTGGGCTCACACTAACAGAGAAGTCAGAGGTACATAGTCCTATTTTATTTCATCAGACAAGCCCAAATACTGTAAATTTGTCAGACAATATAAGCTGAATGAATATGCCTAAACCAAATTATGGCCAGTATGTATTGTGCTCTTGTCATGATGCATGAATGAGCACTGGATGGATTGCCCTGACCTCACGTGATCTGTGTTACACATGTGCGTGCCCCGGCCCGTCTACAGAGTGTAGGGTGTTTACCTCTAAATTTAAATAATATGTCTACAACTGTGTAAGACCTATCCCTAGAAAGGGAAATATGTCTGGAACACAATGCAAAGGACAGCATATTGATATCTGCTTTAGATCCAGTGCAATAAGACAGAATGTGAGCCAGAGTCAGGGTCATTTTGTGAAAAACTTCCCATACATTTCAGCAGAGAAAAGTGGTCACTGCAGACCATAGCTACAGGGTGATTACCTGTAGGCACTGGGTTGTGAACAAGGCTATTTCTCCACTCTACTTGGTGCACTTTAATGCTTGGTTATGTCCATAATATTCAGTATAGAATAGAAATTCCAAAGGGATATCAAAGCCATGATATCACACAATATGCCTATCAATCTATATCAGTATTTATGGACTTTGTAAATATTCTGTAACCCTTTACATCCAGAGGGTGCATTATTTAACCAGGGACATGTCCATATATAACCTAAGATCCGCTTATAACCAATGGAAATACAATCTAACATGCAATAACTTTATGATAGCAAATTAATTGCATTTTAAAATGTGCCAAACTCTATTAGGATTATCTAGATTTTTAATGCCGATCTGAGCTGTTCTGATCTGATCTGTTCTAGTTTTCATGAGCAGATACACTTCGGAAAATGATGGAAAGGTGGAGCTAGCACCCACATGTAGGGCAAAGTCCTCCCTACAACCACAGGGTATCAGCATAATTTATTTTAAAGCCATGAGGCACGGATTTAGGAATAACAGAAGGTCTCTCCAACTCAGAGACTCCACAAATAAGCCCACTCAGTGCAGTAACTGCTGGGCAAGAGATTATACTCGGAAAGATTACAATCATGCTGTCAACAATTTTGGCTAGGATTGCTGGTCCTGTTAAGTATTTGACGGTTTATATGCAAACATTCATATTCAAACTACATTCAAGTAGTAACAATTGAAAGGCCGAAAGTTGAACCTAGAAAGTTAAGATACCAACCAGCCTCGCTGGATTTGTGCTTGTCAACTGCCACCATGGACTTAACCTTGACCGTCTAGTAGAAGGGCATTGGGAGGTATGTATAATCATACATGCGAACTCTGAAGACAGTTTGTGACCTGCAGCTACTGTATTCCAGGCCCTTTATTATCAGGCTCATACCACATTTGATGTAACCTGGTAATGGCCACCGTCCACAGGGAAACTTTGGCCGACTAAGCCCATACATTTCCTATTTGAATTAGGCCGATTAGAGCCCAGTGGACGGTGGCTATTGACAAGCAACAGCGAGTTTTTGGAAGAATAAAATGGGGATGATGATTATTATCATTCTAATCCATGGCTTTCCATTGAGATGTGATTGCTTGTCTTACTTTTGTTTCCTCAACTTACATGTCAGTGTACGATACAGAAGCATGTATCGTAAATTGGTATGTAAGGGCATGTGGTTTCCTTATTCTGTTCAATATTACAACCCATTTCTTAGTCACTAATTAGTGATGGTAGTTGAGGAAAAATATTCTTGAGGGAGATGGAACTCCTGTTTTTCGCTTTCAGGCTCGCCTAATCTCTTCAGGTTTCTGGCATTTCACAATCAAGTCTCATGGCCACAAGGGAAATGGGCTGGGATTAAGAAAGCCCAATGCACTGGGGTTGCCAATCATTTGGTGTAGGATTAACCCTGATCTTCGTAGTCTTCTAGGAAATATTAAGACGTGTAATCTAAATATTACATAGAGGTATATATCATCCTGGGCATATGGCATCTGCAGATCTGTCTTATTTTTGATCTGAAGATCTAATTGATTTAGTTGAGTTAAAGTTGTTATACCCGATGGTGGGGACTAAAAATTCAATCCTCTTCTATTCAAAATTGCTCCAGGACTTTAACCGAAGACCCTTTGTCCCTTCCTATCTATTTCATAGCTTCTCATTTATTATCATTCACTCAAATTCTTATCCTATTGGCCAATTATGGTGAGTAGGTGGACAAAACGATTTTATCTCACAATACAGAGCCCCCGAATCCAGCTAGTGAGATAGAGATGAATCGAGACCTAACTAATTCCTCTGACCACCCTGTGATTTCACAACTAAATACACTCGCCACATATATACCAAAAAACTCAGATAAAGTTGTAATTATGTTTACTTCAACTAGGATATTTTTTCAGGGGAAAACTTCAATAAATGTAGACATACTTTCAAACAGGAGATGGTATATAGGTCCCCGCGTTTAGGGCGTATGAAACACTCAAATTGCACTCATAACTTTCTTAATAGTGGTCCTACCACTAGTAAGAACCACTAGTAAATGCTTGTGAAACACTTGCTGTACACCCCACTTACCAGTGATGAATAGACTTAGACTCGAGTAGTGTACCCACTGAACACTCATAAGTCTATTCTTATTGTGGTGGTGCTTTAGAAACACTTTGTTTTAGAATATTCTAATACCGCCTTTGTGAAACAGCTTCCTGCGCTTTGGTCTTGGAATGTAGCTGGTTTCAGGAAGACTATAATTATAATATGTGGTAGGCTGTGTTGTATCCCATTTTGTCCATTTAACACGATTTGTCCGTATTACCTATTGTCCATGACTATAACTCTAACGAATTGTCCACAAATTATGTTTTGTCCAAGTCCAAATCTAACAAATTGTCCTCAAATTCCGTTTTGTCTACATCCACCTTCAACAAATTGTACGCAAATTGCATTTTGTGACATATACGGTGTTACATAATTATTAGTGGGAGCATTGGTTCCTCCTCTCCGTGCCAGGTGGAGCCCCAGCACCCTCAGAAAAGTGAGAGTCATTGTCGCCAAAACTACCCTCACCTGAGAGTCAGGCAGTGCCTGACCCTCAGGTGAGGGTAGTTTTAGCGACAATGACTCTCACTTTTCTGTGTGTGCGGCTGCCTGGTGACGGTCTCCAAGGTTCACCCGGGGTTTGTTGACTCCACAATTTATCTGTATAAAATCTTTTTAAATTGTCTACAAATTACATTTTGTTTGTAGCCTATGGCACTTACCAAATTCTCAGCAAATTATGTGTCGTCTACTTCCAACCGATTGTTGTGTTTAATCTCCATCTAACTCAACTTTTAACGGATTAGAAAATTGATGTCTCTCAACCTGTAGGCCTACTGGTACCATTGACCTTCAGTAACCAAGGTTAAATACGGTGGAGAAGTAAAATGGATGCATTAAAACTTAAATGAAACACTCTGTGCAAGGGTTCAAATTACAATCCTTCTTGCAGACAATTCGTTAGAGTTGGATATAGACAAAACATAATTTGTGAACAATTTGTCAGATTTGGCTCTGGACAAAATGTAACTTATTGTTATAAGTACACAGTAATATATCACTCACAATCAGGCATTATAGTAACAATAGGCAAGACCTGAAGGTGACCTAAAGGCTAAAAGGAACCAGCCTGTCTCTTATGCTTGTCATCTTCCATGGGGACATAAACCTTGACGACCAAGGGGAATGACATTGGGTGCACACAAGTTATGAACCCTGAGTGAGGCCACAGCCCTTCCCCTACCCTTTGTTATCAGGTTTTAAACACATGGAGCTTAACGTGGTAAGCAACAATGAGGTGAGAAATAGAAGGGGTGAAGCAGGAAGTAGCTAAGGTCACATTATCTGATAGTAAAGAATTCAGCAGGATTCCTTTTGTAATCAATATTATCTTGAAGTACTGTGCTCTCAGAGTCTACTTGACCAAGGACCTGGTTATTCTGTCACAATCTAAACTAACTATCAATATTCGAAGTTGTTTCAGATGTATGTGTGAGGTAGAATAACAGAATGTTCCCTTCTTGATGACATGAACATTTCTTTATTCCTATCTGATCAAAATCAGTATCCAATATGAAGTGTTCTATGATAATTATTAAGTTGATCATTGAGTCTTTATTTTTCAACTTGTATAATCGTATAGCACCTGAGGAAGGAGTCCCAGTAGAAAGCCTAACCATACACACGGAGACATCTTTTTGGATGCTGAGTGAGAGTACACAAAACAGTACTATGTTAAAGAATTTTGACCTTGTAATTTACATTAATAGTCTACTACTCAGTACTCCACTATTTCTCCTCCATTTATATGTCTGTCAACGTCTGTCTATATTTGCCTGCTTGTCTCTCTATCTGTCCCCGTTTTCTTTCTATCCCCTTTCTCTGCCAATCGCAGCAGATCTACCTCGATACGTATACTGTTCTGCTTTAATCCAACATGGATTTATGAATATATTAGGAAACTGAATATCTAAGAGATTTACTTTCTTTAAACACTTCATCTTTGCAATAACAGTGGAAACGTACAGATGACTGATTATTGCTGTTTACATATAGATCTGTGACACGATCTGCAAAAAAAGGCCCTCAGTGCCGGGTGCACTAAGGTCCCTTTTTCCAGTACGTACCAATCTGTTGTTAAAATTGTATTGCCCATATAAAAGAAATAACTGTAACCAGGGTCTCTGCATTAATCATTGCTATAGCCCTATTATGTTGTTGTCGACCTTTGATGACTTACTTATTGGGCTCATGAACATTTACAATAATCTACAGACCCCATGTTCCAGCTTGAGCTGCATCAACGATCTTACATGTAACAGTCATGGTCACATGTTTATGTTGATCCTTTTTACAATATCCAGGTCCATTAATGACCACCGTCAACAAAGCATAAAGTAGGGAACTTCATCGGAATAAGGCTGTGTTTATTTAGATTGTCCACCAATGTTTGTATACAAACCTTGGGCTATAAGGTGTGTCCATCGTTGTGTCCATTGTGTGGATGTTGAAAATGATCATTAAATCTTCAGATTAAGGCTTTGTTGTAAAAAAAATGATGCACCAGATAGTCTGCTGATAAAATCAAAGGTGGCCGTATAAGACTTATATGGAGGTGCAGTAGTTGTGACCCAAACAATAGTATAAGTATACACAATGTGAATGTAAATAGAACCATATCTCTGTCGGCCGCATTAAGAATCTCTGACGACCGTATAAGGAGCGGTCACTGCTGTATAAAGGCTGTGTATATCTGCGAAGTGCTGACAGAGAAAAGGGGGAGGGGCGAGACTTTTTATCCGATTTTATACGGACGATCCTCGTTTATACTCTGTGGATGGTGGTCACCAGCTGAAGGGTTTGGGCATAGTTTGTACTTATAAAGGTCCCATCGCTCAGGTAATGGTTTACTCTTGACATTAATTGAGAAGGGCCACCTCATCTAGAATTAGGTTCACTTAAATATAGATAATGGCCATAACAGGCTGATAAACATCCAGCTTCATTGCCTCAAGTCGGGTATGTACCCTATACCTACACAGCATGTGGGAATGGTTATCTCTTAGAGCCTATCTACATGACTAGTCTTATGAAAATGGTGCAGGTCTGAGGCCAAATGGGAGAAATTATTTTTTCTGCATTAAGACCTAATCCTTTTACATGGGCATACTACAGGTGTTGAGACATCACACCATGGCGTTACTTTTTCTTAAATGTCTATATGGTTGCCATGGTAACCATTCAACCATGGTGTGTGGTGGTTAGTGGCGTCTATATGACAAGCTAGAGTAACTTCCCTTATAATTAAAAATAATTCCAATATGGCCCGTCTAATTCTATTGCAGAATGAGAGTATATCTATATTCTTTCATGTAAAATAAAATATTACAGATAACCCCTGCTAAAGATAACAGGACAAGAGAGTGGATATTCAATTTTCCATGTTTTCAGTGTTTTTTCCTGTTATACAACTTTGCAGTCTTACTGTATCTACCCTCTTTGGCTTATGTTGATTATTGCTTGGTTAAGTAATAATGGAAACCCTTCCCTACATGTAGCTATATTACATTATACCTAGAGTATGCATCAGTCCTTGCTACAGTAATATCAAAGAGCTTATTTCACCTTGTCATATAGACGCCATCATGTCATATAGACGCCATCATGTCATATAGACGCCACTCTCCAACCCCTTTACACAGTAACTGAACATAGTAGGACCGTAATATTTCAGATATGACTACTGCCTTAGTGCATATGTAGGATGCATGAGTTGAAAAGAATGAAATATGATAAGAACAAAACATATACAGCTATCTATGTCACCTTGTCATATAGACGTCATCATGTCATATAGACGCCATCTTGTCATATAGACACCATCTTGTCATATAGACACCTTTTCCATCCTAATGCTGTATTTCTCCTGCATATAACTCTGTTAAGGCCGTGATATCTCACATGTGGGTAATCAATTTGTTGGGCCATATATTGTATGACTTGGATGTAACCAAAAACAATAAGGGTGGGAAATAATAGTCCTGTAATGTTACAGTGTCATACAGACGCCATTGTGTCATACAGACGCCTTTTCCACCTTACTACTGTATTTCTGTTGTCTATAACATTGTCAGGATCCTGCTAATTCACATGTGGATAACGATTTAGTGGGGCCATATAATCTATGACTTGGAAATGATTAAATACACTAAGTGTAGAAAATATAGTCCTGACATGTTACTGTGTCATATAGACGCCATTGTGTCATATAGACGCCTTTTCCACTCTAATAGTAAATTTCTTTTGTCTATAAAACTTTTAGGATTGTTACATTTCACATGTGGATAATGTTTCAATAGGGCCATACGATAAATGACTTGCAAATGATTAGATGCAAGAAGGGTGGGAAATAAAATCTTAAAAAGGTTGATTTGTCATACAGACGCCATTGTGTCATATAGACGCCAAGTAGTCCCAGACCTGCATCATTTTGATGAGACAGAGTCACTTCTAGCCATAGGCAAATAAAAAAACAATTTAAGCCGTTACATTAAGGGGTCAAGCCAAAACCAAACAGTTAACGCGTGATCAGCTTTGGCTTGTAGGTATTGAACTATTCTGTACAGATCTAAGTTGTTACAATCTGATATCTACCGGGCAGCATCTAATATTGGACTTCATTAGATTTCATTGTATATCATGCTGATGATTTGATGCATACCACCCATTATGCGTGTCTTTTCTCAAATATCCTCAGGTGGATAATCTAATGGTGATGCTAACTTTCCTAGTCAGACTGTCCAAAGTAATTCACTTTCTAAAAGGACATGGTTTCCCTTCCATTAAAGATCTGTCCGATTATAATGTCATATAGACTCCTTTTGTTGGACACTAATTAGTGAAGGCAGCCAAGAAAAATAAGGAGATGAGAGTCATATTTTTCCATACAGACCCAGCTATTGAAAGTAATTCTGGAGTGGAAAGCTGCTGAGACATCTGCTACAATTAAGTCTCAACACCACAAGGGAAATGGACTTGAATTAGGAAATTGCTTTGAGGTTGTCAGTCATATGGCGAATTAGTAAAAAGGACTTTCTCAGTCTTCTGGGAATAGGAATAAGAGATATTATAAGGCATGTGGGTATTACAGGGCTACATGCCTTTTAAAAGAAGAACTTAATAGCTTTTGAGGATCGATTAGAAACATTTTCCTCATTAAAGAAATCCCTACTAGCAGCTACTATGAAGGGTATGTGAGCAAGGAAATATAGGGAGTATATGTATGTGCATGTGTGCGGGATGTTGGATACAGGTTCTGCGCCTGACCTTTAATGAAAATCATTTCGGTGACCTTTAAAATGCCTACAAAAGAATGATTCCATCAAGCCCATTGTTCTTTTGCAATAGTAGACATGACAACGGGTTCATGAGCTCTAGCTTCACCTATAATGAATGATCTACTCATGATGACACAGTCATACATGATGGATACATTTCTTCCCTGCCCTTTCTAAGCCTATGATATTTGCCACAATAGTAATTCATGGAGGGTATAGCGATTTTGCCAAATCCTCCTTATAGTCCCTGTGCCACTTCCTCCCAGGTGAGATGTGTACTCCCAGAATTAGACGGCTGGGGTAGGGACTTTATAGGCAGTGTTACATATAAATCATGCACCTACTGCCAGTAGGCCATACCATACATCATGGCTACCCCCTCCCTATTGTTAAAATACTCCCGTGCAGCTTCACAATCCTATCCTTTCCTTCAACGATATACAGTGTACATTTTCTTGCTTTACCAAAATACTAGTACTACACAAATCCCAACCGGTCACTTGGGTGCACTTTTAATCCATATTGATATTCTTTAATTCACATTCAGTCTCACATATTAGTAACAAAAGCTGAAAGCTGACACTACCTCAGGAATCTAAGAAACCAAACAGCCTCTTCCATGCACGTCAACTGCCAACAAGATATTAACCTTGCGGCCTAGGAGGATGACATTGGGAGGCACACTTGTAAATAGCCTGAGGGCAGTCACTGACCTTTCTTTTGCTATCTGACTCCCAGCGCAAGTAGGTTAATCCGGGTAATGAGCATGCCAGGCGATTTATAGAGAAGAGGGGTAGGAGCATGTAGGGAGAGCTATGTGGGCTCACTATAGAAAACACAGCATTCCTTAACACAATCAATATGAATGATCAAGACGTGTTCTCTTTGTGTTATAAAAAGAAAATATGCAAATGCTTTGAATTCTGTTTTGTTAGAGACGAGATATTATCAATCTACAGCCTTTTGTTTAGTTGGAAGTGAGATTGCATTGTATTTTGGTATCAATGATTGGTATTCCTCAACAAACTATTTTTTATCATTATTCGTTTTGCATCCGATGTAGTTGGTAATATAACAGTCACCCATAATGCCTCAGCCCATATTCCATCAGTGAAATTTGACCAGGATATTTGAACTAGTCAGGCAAGGAATTGAGACAATTTTGCGAGCAAAATGATCCCTTGTCCTTTTTACTAACTCAAATCATTATGGCAATCTAAAACATCCTATGCTGGATTCATGAAATGAACCCTGAAGCCCCTGTTATTCCAAATGATCAAATAACACTTCTGATGTGTCAATACAAAAAGCCTCCTGATATGGCCTTTTTGCTACATTAAGGTTTCAACAACTACTCAAGTAGAATAATTGGGAATGGAGTATGGTACTGCTCTCTGCAAACATCGCTCAACAGAAAATGATGTCAAGGGCACTTGAGTGGGTGCATCGCGTTTTAGGTAAATGAAGTTGAATTTTCATAGTAATGAGCATGATCAAGTGTGTGCCGGGATCGCTCCTCAAACTGAACCAAGGATGTTGGTGAAGAAGTATTTTCCTACAGGAAGGAATTCATGTACAGGGTATTTCTATTCCCGTTGCATGTCATACCCTGGTATCCCAGTAAACACCCTACGTAATTCCAACGTAGCTCAGAGGTTTCTGTAGGTAGATTCCCAACCAAAGGTTTGAATTTTGACTTTTTACAAGGTTTATAAACGTCAAAACATTAAGCTTTATTTACGTTCTACCAACGTTTATGGTTGATTTACGTTTATCTACCTCATTCAGACGTAGATAAACGTAACATAACTACGTAGATCTACGTTGAAATTCATAGTTTTTCAACTTGAATGGTGTATATAACTCCCCAGTGTCCCATTAGGTGGCAGCAGTATCATGTTTGGAAAGAATCAGGTGACACTCCAGCATAATGTACCCCTTTTAACAATAAAATCTTAATAACTATTAGTAATCAATATCATGCAAATCAGCCGCACACCACTAAATATTTATCTATGAAAGTTTTGGGATAAGAAAATAGCATGTGATATGTGTTTTATGACTCTTTTTTGTATGAACACCACATCAGTGGTATTGAAAAAATACAAAGCCTCATTGTGGCCAAAACTAATTCTATTATCGTATAGTTTGATTAAACACTTTGGTTAATATAGATGACACAGGGCTATGCTTGAACCCCCATATTAAATCCAGGTAAAAGGTAGGTATCTTATACATCACGTTATATGTGATATTTTGCCAAATATCTATGTCTGAATAAGGTAGAAAAACATAGATATATAACGTTTATCTACGTCTGAAAGAGGTAGATAAACGTAAATCAAACATAAACGTTCATAGACGTAAATAAACCTTAATGTTTTGACGTTCATAAACCTATAAAAATTACGTATTTCCTACCAGAAATGAACGTAAATTCACGTCTGACACACGTAATTGTTTTTACTGGGTATATCTGTCTTCCCCTCATGTCATTATATAGGTCTGTCCATCCGTCAGTCTCTCCCACTCTCTCTCTTTATCAAGTGATACGCCTTTCCTTGTGATGTACATGTCCATCACGAGTCCGATTTAAGTCAAGTATCCTTTGGGGACTTTCCACTTTTTGAACAGGCGATGTTCAGGCAAGTGTTAAATGATTAAATGATTGTAATAAAAGGAGGAATATATACACAAGAAGTATGAAATATTTTGGATATTCCAGGGCAAACACTTATTCGATGTTTACATTATGCGATGGTACTAATGTTCCTATTGAACTGCCAATCACTACTTGTGTATATATTCCTCCTTGTATTCATATTTATTGGAAAAATGTGATCATTTGAACATGTAACTAGGATACATTGTTGTTGTTTACTGTTACCATGCAACTACCATTTTTGTGATCATTTAGGGTACTTCAGTAGCCATATTTCAAGCATAAAGTATCTTTGCCTGATGAAGGATCATCAATGATCCGAAACGTAGCAACATAAGATCATTCAACAAAAAACCTCCAAAAATGTCTGCAAAATATAGACTTAAAAAAAAAAAAAAAAAAAAGATTCCTTGTGTTGGGTTTTGTGTGATAGAATACTTTTATTACATTTTGAACACCGCTCACACTGGAATCCATAAAAGGATCACCCTCACCAGGAAAGCGTCAAAAGAGAATGTTGTAGTATTAATTGATAACTGTCCTGATTAAATGATTAAAAATCATGTCTAAACGTCAGGTGATTCCATTAATGACCACCATCCACAGAGTATAAATCGGCCGTATATGTATAAAATTGCCTTACATTTCCTATGTAAATTGCGTATAAAATGGCTGCATACGGCTGATTTATGCTCTGTGGACGGTGGCCCTCATGGAGACAACAAGGTAGCCTTATATACCGTTATCTTAGCTGGGCAAGTACAAAACCCAGTGGATGGTGAAGATGGCGAGATTTTTACCATATATACCACACCCAGATACAGTGCCCCTTTCTATAATTCATCCCATAGCAGCCCAATGGGATTTTAACTAGACTTGGATCGAGTGTCCCAGCAGAATGTTAAGATTCGATATTCACTGCAAGTGCTCTACATCTACAAAAGGTCAACTTTGAATCAATGTTGAATCAATAACGACAATCATTAACTTTGGATCATTGTTCTGTGCCCACTGGGTTGTTACATGAGCAGTATTAATTGCAGAAAAGAAGGTTCTATCCAAGTTTAGTCACTGTTTCCAATGTAGTCATATTTAGGTTTGGCCGATATAGAAGGCTGATGAAAGAGTGCAAGGTGGGGGTATGGGACAGGGGGTGTTAAACCCGAATAATTATTCACTACCTTTATATGCATGTGTACCCAAATTTCATATTATCCTTTATTCCACTACTGGTAGGCCCATATATCAGTTGTCACTAGTTGAATTCAATGCCAAGGGGGGTACAGACAAATGGGTGCTTTTGTGGAACAAGCAAGTTTCAATAGCCAGCACTCATTCTATTCTGTGGAAATGGAAACGTGATCAGTATACATAGGTCATCCTTTTGTTATATGGCACAATGGCTGAACCATTGTACAGACGTGGATTCTGAAGAGATGTAAATCAAACAAAAAATGGCCTTTCACTCGGCTGGTCACTGAACAGTCCCATGGCGACCCTTGTCACGCCAAGACGGCGAAGCAACTGACGAAGAAACTAAACCCTATCTTTATACAGCAAACTCCTTCCTTTCAGGGATACTATGCATGTCACATATCGTTATACGTGAATGACAAAAGCTACTTCTGTGAGGGATTGGATTATAAATGGAATCTGACAGAAAAGAGGTCTTGTCTACCTGGTCTTTATCCAAGGCAGCTGGAAGGAATGTAATGACCTTTCAATTTGTCACATACATTTAAAATAGGTAATTGTATCCTAGGATGAGTGGATGCAGGGTATGTTACAAATGACATGGGGAATCCTTTGAAAAATTGGCTGTGGTGCAACTGCTTTTCAGGCGGTTTCTTGGGCAAACTTCTCAAGATATTTCAGGCAATCTTTCAACATTGGGCACTATTAACAAGATGCTTTTCTTAGACGGACTATTATTCTGGAATGTTCATCTTCAATTAATAATCCATTATTCGTAAATTCGTCCTTAACTTTTGGGTAACCCTCTTCTATGATCCCCTTGATGATGGCTTTATTAGGATATTCAACAGCTCTTATGGCCACCATCCACTGGGGAACTTCGGCCGACTAAGCCCACACATTTCCTATATAACTTCGGCCGATGTGAGCCCAGTGGATGGTGGCCATAACCAGATAACCAGATCCTTTCAGTTCTTCTTTAGTCTGTCTAATTTATCAATCCCATATGCCCCTCAGATGTTCTATGGGATTTGCATTCCCTTTATCATTGTCAGATCAGGTCCGTTCCTGTATATCCTAAATGAGTTGAGCTGTTTGGTTAGAGAGCAATGGCCAAATGGCTTTAATGGGAACTGCACATCACTGTTAAGGGCTACCGTCCACTGAGCTCTAATCGGCCGAAGTTGTACAGGAAATGTACCAGCTGTGTACGGGCTTAGTGGGCCGAAGTTCTCTAGTGGACGGTGGATGGTGGCCATAAAGCCAGTTTTCATCCAAAAGTTAGAGGGTGAAATCATGAATATCCATTTGATAATCTTTGCAGAATTCCCTATTTACTAGAATGGACATAGTTTAACTTGGGATAATCATGGTTGAGGAAAAAGATATTAGTTGATGGCCACCGTCCACTGGGCGGTGGCCGTAAGGTGAAGTTGTTTTGGTAGGAATCTGTCCTTGGCTGGATGCATTAACTTGGGCAAACATCTTCTATGTGATATGCCCAGAGTGTATGAGGTAGGGGGCTGGTGTTAAGCCCCTACTCCAAAGGACGATGTTGTTGCCCTCTAAAGGATAAAATCTTCTTAGCACATGATACGCAATTTACACAGGAAATATATGGCAGTTTTAGTCGTAAAGGGCCGATTTATGCTCTGTGAGCGTTGGCCATTAGGATATAGAGGCCCACAGCATACTCTTCTTTATGGTAACCAGCACCCACTGGGCAGGCTCCGTATCAGACCATGCATTTCCTATGTATGTGGCGGCCATAAGACAGGGCGATGGTTTATCATTATAGAAATGAATATATCTTATGGCCACCGTCCACTGGGCTCTAATCGGCCGAATTTATGTAGGAAATGTAGGGGCCCAATCGACTGGAGTTCAGCAGTGGACGGTGGCCATTAAAGAGATGCGCACCTGATTACATGCGTCCTGCTTAGGAATTGTTGATACATGCATTAGAGGTCTTTGTATATTCACGTGTATAACACCTTTGTATAACATCCTTAGAAGTGCTGCAGGCTGACAAGGAACTCCAAGTGATCATTGAAGACTGTGGCACATGCTAGTTGCACATTAATTGACCTTTTATAAAACTATAACTGGGGTGCCTTTTGGAGATTTCATTTCATTTAAAACATTCTATTATATCTTACATGAATGGGGAATGTCAGAAAATGTTCCATCCTTCATAGTCAATCAACTTGTGATCCCATCTCACGGGCTTGTCCATGATATTACTTGGACATGCGGTCTCACATGAAAACCTTATTTTGCTATTACATCATGTCACATTTGTTATACACCAAATTTATAATGGTTATAAAAAAGTGTCAGTGTTGTACCAAAAAGCCTCCTCCAGATCATATCACCTAGTAATAAGATAATGGGTGAAATTACATCCTCAAATTAGCCCAGAAGTCTCTGTTCCCAAATTGGTATTATTCTACATTTGATATGAAAGGTTCAATTTGTAGAGTATAATCGCCGAAACAGCGTTGGATTGCTACATTAAGACATCAAGAAGGTCTCGATCCTTATCGTGACCCTATGTAAATGGCATCTCCAAAGAACTTTTAATTCAAATCATAATGCAGGGTGTAGAAAGGTTATTAACTATCTCCCCTCTTTTCTCTCAGAAGAGATAACTGATCAATTTCTAATAACAAGATGACATTTAACTCCCGGTATCTCCTTTCCTAATACTGATGGAATCAACTAGCAAATTTGAATTCTTGAAACTTTATCTTCTTGGAAAAGTTTTGCTAATACGCTTTTGATTACTAATCTGAGTTGCTTCATTTATTGGATACAAGTCCATGGTTTTGGAACGCTGTAGGGTGATCAGCAACAATTGATATAATTGAATCACACTCCAGAAGAACAGTAGAACAAAGAGCCCCATTTAAACAACTGAATTAAAGTTAATACCTCTCAATTACATTCATTCAAGGCTTTGTCAATGATGTTCTGAAATAGAAAATGCTGCAGTCGATGGCCTCATTAGTTCTGTTAGAAAAAATATTCTAATATGGCAGACAAAGGCTTGATACCTGGTTGGTGATAACTCATATACAAATGGCCTGTAAAGTGCCGGTTTCCTCCCTCAGGGACCAGTCATTTGTTGGCAGTTAGGAGGGGGGGGGGTGGAAGGTATACGGGGGTTGGGATAGCTCATGTATATATAGGTGTACATGTGGCCAACCTTGAGAAACCGCAGTACTTACTAGTGGGGTGAAAATAGATGATTTGTCGTTAATTTGAACCTTACCACGCATCATCCCACCTGTCAGAACTTAAAGTTATGGCCACCGTCCACTGGGGAACTTCGGTCGACTAAGCCCATGCATTTCCTATTATAACTTCGGCCGATTAGAGCTCAGTGGGCGGTGACACTAAGTTGTAGGGGGTTTACATCTCTGGCAGAGGGTCTGTTATTGCTGGGCCAGAGAGGCGGAAGACATGCATGCTGTCACCAGAAATTCCAGCAGCCCCCCCCCCCCCTTAGTACTGAATGACTGGGCCCTAACGCTTTCCCCAGACTGTATGTTCTTTTCACGAATACAGTTCTTGTCACTAGGACTGCCAACCAGCAATGTCCGGGTCATGCCTTGTCCTGCCATCATACTTTTGACCTAGGCAAACTATAGATAATGAGCCTGCCAAAGGCTAGGTGGATAATCTTGCGCGTGGACAGATATAATATTTAAAGAAAGCATGACTGGGGCCTCGTATACCTAGCCTATTTGCAATGCACATTGAGTGGAAGAAAAGGCTGATTAGCAAATAGGAAGAAGACCTCAAGGCGTCCAACGTTCTTCTTCCATTACATAGTTTCTGACATCTACCTTCTCTTATTGTCTGCCTTGACATATTTCTGCTATATCAGCTATGGGCATATATAGCTGATTCAGCTGAAAATGTTTTCATAAGATGGCTCTCTCTAGCCTGTCATTGCTTAATGTAAGGCTATTTATTTACTATAGATTTGACTTCCTATTCAAGATCCAATTTCTGTTTCTTTGCCTCCCGCCATTATATAGAGATGTACAGAAAAAGAAGACAGAAAGACAGAATACGCATACCTATATCATAACCAAAGCTACCCAGCAAAGATGTGTTAACTTATGCCCAAAGTCCTTTGCCAACTGGGAAGAGCAAATGATATCATATTATAAATTAGCGCATGACTACCAGCAAGGATGCGTTAACCCCACTCTCCACCCATCCAAACAGCTTAATATGTGTTGGTTAAAGAGGTGACCAAGATGCATACTTTGGTAACTCTTAATATTCTTTGAGATCTTTACATTATTCTCGATATATTGCTGTATGGCATATCTCTGCTGAAGCCACAGTGCCACAACAATAGCGCAGAAGTGTCCCCACTCACTTCTTGACACATCAAATACCAGTTGCAATGGTCATTCCTTGTGAGCTGTCACAATGGCACAACGCTGTTGCCCCTTTCTGCTTACTATTGACCAAGGGGATATTGGAGGCTTGTGGCCATAGACATCAAAGGCACTTACCCCTGTCCACCACACGATTCCCCGCCTAGATGTGATATTCTGGACTCCAATAACAGTCCTCTTACTATATTTGGGCTCTCATTTCCATCTGGACAGGTTGCTAGATTGGCACGGTATTTATTCCAATGGCTCTGTGGTGGCCAAAGGGCTCGTATCAGTTGCTAATGCATAAATTTATAACTTTCAAGGCAGATTTGAAAAATAGAACTGGTGTGACAGAAGAAGACGTATATGACTGCGGAACAGCTTATCTTATTGCAATGACCCTAGAGAAGCATGAGAAACTAGATATGTTTTTTATTGATAAAAGGAGACAATCTGTAATAAGATTGGCCGAAAAGTGTGGGCCTCCTTATAACTGGCTGTGACAGTCCTATTATTTTCTGATGTATAATGGTGTACAGAGATTCATATTGAACTCGATCTGAGGCTGACTTACAGAATAGTAGGAGATTGTGGGAAGACATCTTCAGGTCATCAGTGATGAACAAAATTGCCAGATGAATGAACAAACAAAATTACATATTGATTAACTCAATATTGCCCCTGATTTTACATATTTATCTAAGAGGTCACATGCATAGGCACCAACCATTTCCAAGGGTTATTCCTAGTGGACTGAAACAATTTTCATAACACTGTTGTCCCTTTCTGCTTACTATTGACCCTGGGGCGTATTGCAAGCTCGTGGTCATAAACATCAAAGTCACTTACTCCTGTCCATTACATGATTTTCCACTTAGATGTGCTATACTGGACTCCAATAGCAGTCCTTTTACTTTATTTGGGCTCTCATTTCCATCTGGACAGGTCATGCACTTGATATTAAGTTTGCAAGGTTGCCATGATATTTATGTCCGGTGGCTCTGTGGTGATCTTGATGGGCTCCTGGTATCTGTCTTGTCAAGATTGTATGTTCTGGACAGCTAGCCTTGTGATTATTCAGAATATCAAAAGGGAGGGAATAGATTGTTAATGCAAAAGCCTTCAATTCGTATTTGTAACTAATGGCACAACGCTATAGTATCGAATAGATAGGCTAAACTATGGGGGAAAGTATTGCATAGAATGTTGATGTTTCAGATACTGCATTGTAATATAAATATCATGGGTAGATATAGAGTGTATTATAGAGTGAGATTGTCCGATGTTGCTACTACATCTTATACCTCATTTATGGCTTTCCAGGCAGATTTGAAATAAACAGAACTGGTGTGACAGAGGATGACGTATGTGACTGGGGAAGAGCATATTTTATCACAGTGACCATAGAGAGGCGTGGGAAACTAGATACTATTTTATTGATCAAAGGAAACAACTGTAACAGATTGGCCGAAATGTGGGGGGCATCCTAATAACTGCCTGTGACCGTACTATAATTATTTGGTCTATAACTGTGTGAAAATATTCATATTGTACTCGGTCTGAAATTGACTGTTCTGTCTGACGTTAACATGCATGGAGAATGACGAAGGTTGTGGGAAAGACCCAGATACTTGGCATTGTCGTAGCCATTTTTACATCCCAGTTCTGTGATGTCTAATGAGAGAACAAACGAAATAGCATATTAATTAACTCAATGCTGTCCCATGCTTGTACATATACAACTAAGATGTCACATTCACTAGAAGTATACATTATGAAACACAGGGGATATCAATTTCCGGCCTTTCCTCGAAAAGATATGAATGTAGAGTTATTCATTTTGCCCATCCATTTACTTAATGACATTCATATG
Organism: Harmothoe impar; assembly: GCA_947462335.1. Taxonomy (NCBI): domain Eukaryota; kingdom Metazoa; phylum Annelida; class Polychaeta; order Phyllodocida; family Polynoidae; genus Harmothoe; species Harmothoe impar. The sequence goes on along the minus strand of OX381706.1, from coordinate 29,088,403 downwards.
TCAATGTCCTCTGAATGTTAGCGGGTCTCCATATAGGAGGAATAACCAGTACATATCAGACCCGGTACTACTTGGCAAAAGGACGGGGCTAATGATTATTGATGACCTTAGAGTGATCCACCTGCATGGCTCTTAGACACAGTCTCTCTTGAGGCCCAGGGATGACCCTAGAGCCCTATCCGGGAAGTCCAAGTCCAAGCAAGGATGCTCTTGTGGAGCCCTCTCCCATGGGGCAGAGAGATAGGCCTCCGGCAAGAGTGGCCTTTGATATATGACGAGCAGTCACATCAATGTTGGTTAGCAACACTCTTCAAAGACACAGCTGCCTGTAGAGGGGAATAGCTACAAGGTCTAATTGCTACTGTGCTTAATGGGTTGTGCGAAGAAGCATCAGTCGATACTTCTCTAATCTGATTTTCACCTGGATGTTCAGGAACTACCGTCGTACATCATGCATTAAATACCATTTTGGGGAAATGCAGTGACAGAAAGGATTTCGTCTTTATCACCTTGAAGTATGAGACAGGCCTTGATCTATAAGATATAACCTTTCCTACAATGAGTGGTTTTGCCAATGTCTTTGGGTTTACCGTTAAGAAAGTATACCCATGAAGTACAGATAATATGTGTTGACAGCAGTCTCAGAATTGGGCTTGGGTCACCCAGAGTTGAAATTGAACATGAATTTCTATCAAATAGAGCGCAATAAAAACAATCAAAGAGACAGTAATTGGGAAAAGCTATATCCCAAGTAGAAAGGGGAAAAGATACAATCTGATTAATGTATCCTGACGCAGATGAACTTATGCTTATAACACAAATTTGCTTTCGAAAGACTGAATGCAAAAATCAAACTGTTATGTTTTACACAGTGACAGACAAAGCAGTGCTCCAGTATTGGGTATATGGTTGCTTTATCAAGGTATGGGCCCTTGGAGGTACGTTGCTCATTTGAGGGTAGTCTCAAACCTGAGCACAGCCCTGCCCTCCGGATATGTGCAAAGATTATGTGCAATGAACATAATCTCCCGTAGAGGCAACCACAGGCAACCTTTATTTATGGCAAGGCCACATAATAATCATCGAGGATGTAACTGGGAGACCCATGCTAAATAAGTACTATTCAAATTGAATCGGCTGAGTGGGATTGGTTTCATGTAACATCCTTGACAGCATGGGCCATAGCATACGGTTACACTGTATGCAATGAGATATGTGGCATAGAAACGTCCCACTTTGAAAAAGATATAGCTGTATCAGCATGCAGTAATATTAATTCACGAAATGAAGCCACGAGGAAAGTTTCATCATCCAAAAGATACAAAAGACGCCGACCCTAAAGCACCGGTTGGTCGGTCACTGTGTGAAAAAATAGGCAGCTCGATTTCTGCATTCAGCCCGGGGGCGTTCCCTCTCCATTACAGGCAATCAGTCTGAATGTCCCTTATCACTGGAAGGCGCCTCCAACACCCCAAAAGGCATAGCAACGGATATATATGGCGCCACAGATTTTTCATGGTGAGACACAAATTATCCCAATATACCATGGTGTGGGCAGCCGCGCAGAAAGAATGCTCCACGAGGGAGTATGTGGACAACGATTTCTGTTGGGCTGCTTTAGATGTATCGACACAGACACAATTATCTAATGTGTCCTGCTTGAGCTGCTCAGTTGAGGTGCTCAGTGAGCAGTGCTCGGGTACCACAGGCACAGGGGTGGGGGGAGGGGGTTGATATCATCCTCGGGTCCCCAGCTGCATACCGGCACACTATCTGCTTTAAGGGTATCTTGGTGCTGGGATCCAACCCCATGTAAACACCAGGAACCAACTGTGTTTTATATTATGGTAACAAATGTAACAGCCAAACGTACAGAGGAATCTAGTGCAAAGGTACGTAATATGAATCATATGTTACCTAGTAGTACATACGTATACAATATGAATATTTCCACGTGGCAGCGTCCCTAGGAAGCTCTAGGTAACTGGGTAATAGATAAGCTTAATGAGAGACTAAATGGGTACGTAAACACAGCCGCTTCTGATCGATCCACCAGTGGATACTCGGTCAATAGCCCATGATAAACATTACTTATTGCAATAAGCCTATAAATCCCCGCAACGGAAAAGGTTAAGGGGTTGCCGTAACCAAGCCTCTGGAATTCCTTTGATAATGAAGCACGAAATATGGTGTATTTTTATGACAGGGATATAGCTGCAGGGGTGGAATAAGGACAGATTTAAGGACCTACTACAAACGTCCAATTAATAAAGTGATGGTTTAAAGATGATGATCTTGTACTTGCTCACTCTCATCCACCATGCAAACAAGCTTAACTCATTTTATACTCAAGCACAAAATAGGGTATTAATATACGTAAGCCCCGCTATGATGCTGGATGTATAAATAAAGAATAATCAATTCAATTCAAATTGAAGCCACTTCTATTTGGTTACTTATTTTATCCTAATCGTACATGGGAAACCCTATTCACTGAGGTTTTAATACGTCCCTCCATATTCTATTCGATATTCACATTACTGGATTGGATAAACCAGTTTTTAAATTCGATAATGCGTTCTGAAATTGATTACTACCCATAGTAGTTGACCGACAACAATTAAGCTGTATAAAGTGTCAATGGAACCCTTGCTTTAGAAACATATATCCGTCACAACTCACAGCGTAGCCTTATAGCCAAGGGGAGGGGTATAAGGGAGGGGCCCAGACCCAGTATAGGGGTGGTGTCAACATTGTCTGACTGGAAGGATCGATTTTACTGTTCAGTGGAGAGGCAAATACCGTCTGGGTGAAGGAAAACCTTTTTGGCAGTAACAAAAGAACAAACCAATCTAATAGCAAGTGTTTGCAGATCCAACACCGTACAGAGGTGGAAACTGTTTCTTCTCCAATTCACGAAGCAATAATCGTTATATTGCGGATGTACTGATACTTTCCTCTATTGCCCCAGGTCAGAACTCCAAAAGTCGAATACCTTCAGTGATGTTTCGCAATGAGTTCTTCCTCGTTGGTGGCATATTTCTGGTGCAACTCTCCCTTCAATTGTCTAAGCACATTCTCCACATCAATGTACTTTTTTTAAATAGGTGGGTCAGAGAAGTCTTACTATAGCATTTCAGTTATTTTCAAATTGAATCGAGGCAATTGTGGGAAATTCGATATTTGGATAATAACGTTGATGCAGTATTGATTATACAGATGTGTGTCTATAGGACTGCTCTACAGACATAGCTATTCAATTCCAGAAATACATGTTTATTGTGACTGGGAAATATCGTCGCACTAATAGTAGCAGGCCCGCATCCCTATTCAAATGGGAGGGCTGCACCTGCTTCCTTTCCCTGTGGTTTTATCTCTCTCAATAGAAGTCTGCTCTGTGAGCTTTTCAGGCGACTGCGAGCTTTTTTATTGGTTAATGGCCACCGTCCACTTATAATCGGCCGAAGTTATATAGGATATGTATAGGTTTTATCAGTTGAAGTTACCCAGTGGACGGTGGCCATTAGGCAGAACTCTAAGAGGAGGTTTGTTTCAGGCCACTTGACCATGGATATCAAAACAGAGCCGACCCTTCGTTTCTTTATGCAATGCTTTTTGAAGAAGTTTGCAGTAATAGTTTAAGACTTTTTGGCTAATCCTTTGAAAATTCCCCACTTAACTTTAGAAAGGCGGAAAAGGTTCTCCAATTCACCAAGCAATAACCCTTATACATGTATTGTGGATATGCTCCGTTATACCATTACAATTATGTAAGAGTAATTGATAATAGAATGTGATAGAGGGATGCATATCATATTCTATACAAAATGACTTGCATTGAAACAAGTCATTGTTGATAATTTTGATAAGAGGTGCAGTCATATTGATTGTGTGTCTAGACCGCTGTCTATTATACAGATACTTGCCCATGAACGGTACTGCTCTACAGAATTAACTATAGAAAAGGTTCCATGGAACTGCTCTGCAGAGTCAAGTAGATAAAAGCTATGTGTTCATTGTAACTGCACTATCGGCACACTATAAAGAGCAGGTCTGTATCTATAGTGTCTATAATATGCCCATTTAAATGCAAGTGCTGCATCAGCTTTCCCTCCTTGTGGCTGTATTCCTCTCTCAGTAGAAGTCAGACTCCCTTGTCTATTTTCCGGACTCTGAGCCTTTCAGACCAGAGTGTGAGCCTTTCAGGCGAGCATCTCATTTGTTAACGGCCGTGGGTTGTAGGGGGCAGTCTAATCCAAGCGTGTACATTAAAAACAAACCACTGCCGCTGTTCTCCCAACGGGATCCAACAGATACCACCTACAAGCTTGACCCGCTAACACTGGATTACGGCCGCCACTCCATTTCCAATACCTTGTAGATTGGGCACTAGGCAGTCAGGGGATCCAATGATCACTGAACCTCTATGGCTTAAAGGTCTCACATGGGTAGAACTACGCAGTCGACTATTGCAGTCTGGCTAAGAATAATCCTTCTCCCCATTGTGGCATGTTTATGGTGAAGGTGATGTCTCTGACAAAGACATTCATCAAAAGCTCAAATTCCTGAATTGGCAAATGTAAAGCATAACATGAGCAACAGCTGTCCTAAGGCCCATTTTCCATTAGCTGATCTTGGGGTCCTATCCGTCGGTAGACCCACTACAACCACCAATCAGTACTGATTATGACCGATTGGTCTGCCCCCTGCCCAGTGGGCACAAAATTCAGTTCACCATTGAATCAACGTTGGATCAACATTGACCATCAGTTGTCAATGTTGATTCAATTTTCTGTGTCCACTGGGTGTAGGCTATGCTATAAGCCTCCACATGGTTTATTTCTACCCTTTTCCACCGATTTACATGCCGACCTATCGATCAGTACATAGCACATTCAAATCAGCTAATGGAAAATGGGTCTTAGCCGACTATGCTGTATAAAAGTGCCAGTCTATGTATACATCCCCTTTTCAATTTGAAGTATTTTCAGTTCATTTTGCTTGTACTGATGTGGACATTTGCAATCACATTGAAAATGCGTCCTTGAAAGATCTGCAATAACGGTTACTGAACGTGAGGTTCAAATAACCTGGCCGACTGGTCAATTTTGTAACATGATTTATAGGCTTTACTAAAAGGGCATCTCATATATATATTTGATCCATTTTGCAACTACATGCCTCACCAACATAAACACTAACCCGCATATGTATTCTTCTGTATTTCCAGTTCTATCTCTGGTGTCCAGTATACTGACCCTGACGCTCATCTCCTGTGACCGCTTCTTCGGGATCGTCTTCGCAATGAAGGCGCATATGACAGAGCGGCGTTCAACTGCCTCGCTACTCCTTATTTGGATCTTGGCCATTGGGATCTCCTCGCCTATGCTCGTCTACAGGGAGCAGTATGTAAGACCATGGCTGAACCACACAGAGATCTGGTGCCAAGACACATGGCCAGTGCAGTACACCACTGACCCTCTGACTAATGCCTCTGTTGTGTCGCATCCACACCGCATGGTCTACTACACCTTTATCTCTGTCATGCTTTACTTCCTGCCTATCGTCGTCATGACCGTAACCTACTCCCTCATCATCTACCAGCTCTGGTCCTCCGCCATCCCCGGTGAGCGGATAGAGTCAGACGTCAGAGCCCAGAACAAGATCAAGAAGAAGGTAATGTTGTATTCCTGGTGTCAATGTCTATGTAGTATGCAGCTGATGCCTAAAATTTTGTGGTTATTAACAGCTCGGAAAGAGAGTCACATAGGGCAAAACCATGGTCTTTTACAGTGTATTTTCAATGGGGAGAATAAAAGTGTGCACACTTTTTTCCATCCATTGACCATAATTAGTCAATGAGATCAAGTTTGAGGAAAACAATAGGTAGTAAGTATGAATGGAATAGGTTGCAATTGGAAGGGAAGTACGGTATTGGTCAACATCCTGGATCAATATCAAGAAGACTGACTTTCGAGTCCCAAACATCGGATATACTCACTTTAACATATCATATGGGCCGATTGTATCTATATTCACGCCATATATCTCTCCTATTTACTGATCCTGGGTGATTCCAGACAGGTAGGATGACATGTCCTTCTGGCATGAGACAAAATGCACATATATTGCTTGGATATATATATATATATATATATATATATATATATATATATATATATATATATACGGTAATTGAGTTATATGTATTACGGTGATATATTCACCCACACCTTGTGTTACCATCATCTTACCTCATCATTGTCCGCACAGTGTGGAGCCTCAATCTCACACAGGTGCGCGGGCCATTGGGCCTCAGTCTTCTCCTCCTTCTTCGCCTGTGAGCACCTACCTTGTAATGCATTGTAAAAAGTGCAAGTTGGAATGGGATGGCAGGGTGGCTGCCTTGTGTCCCAAGTGTCAGGCAAAGGGCACTGTTGGCAAAGGTGGTGAAGACTACAAGGTGGTCAAGTTGGCGTCAAAAGACGATGGTACGGTCTTCTTCGACGTCAGGGAACGTACTAAGAGTGCCTTGGAGGAAGTGGACGACGAGGAGTTCATCGGGAATGTCAGTCTACATGACCTGGACGACAAGGACGAGGCCTCCAAGTTTGACTCCAAGCATAAAGGTGAGCAGGATGTGGTCAGTCGGGTCCTGGAGGGGTTCGTGGGCAAGTTGGAGAACACGTTATCTAGGATGGGGGAGATGTTAGACAAATTGGCGCTCAAAGAGGTCGCCAGTAATGGCGTCCAAAATGGCGTCCAAGATGGCGCCGCAGCCGGTGCCCCCGATCTCCCTTCAGTGTCTCCAACTGTGAAAAAACCCCTTCCTCCGCCAGCTGGTCCTGCTCTACCTAACTTTACTCCTGTGACTGTCAACAATCCTGTGGTTCCTACTGGGAGTCAGCCTGACTCTTTTTGGCCTCGGGGTAACTGGCAGCAACCGCCCTTGGGCCAAGGGGCCAGCCAGAACTACATGTATTCTCCTCCTCAGGGCATGAGGTTTCCACCCGCGAGCCACATGTTCCCCGGGCGCCAGTATCCTGGACCTTACTCATTGGGGTATAGTGGACCGGGTGTTGGACATAATTGGCCGCAGACGGGTGGAGTCCCCAATGTTCAGGGGCAGCCAACCTTGGGTCAGCAGAGTCCGGGTCATCAGCAATCACCTATCTCGGTCGACCCAGACGTGGCGGGAGGTGATGTTCAAGCCGGGCATCAGCAGTACTGGTATCAGCAGCAACATCAGCATCAACATCAACAGCAGCAGCAACAGCTGCAGCAGCCTACATTCTACCAGGGGCCGGGCATCTCGGCTCCATTCTCGTCGGGCATGATGGACCCCAGCTTACAGGGGGGGTGTTGTGGTCGCCAGGAGACAGCCCTCAGTAAGTTTGACTACCGCAGATATTTACCTGCAAGTGAACGCAAGAAAACTTTGACAATCAATAATATTGAAGAACTGTGGGATTTTCATAACAATTTGTTGCGGGACATGTTGAGATGGGGTGACGATGTGTCTGGGTTTGTGGAACATATAAACTACATGTCTGAGATGGCCAAATCCGGTATTTACAGTGTAAAGGCTCTTGTGGCCTATGACGCAGTTATGTTGGAGCGAGCCCATAACTGGGGTCCCGGGGCGTTTCAGGGTGCAGACACTCATTTGTCCAATACCAAATTGGGTGTTGGGGGTACCAAAGCTGCGTCTCAGGGAGGCGTGGTAAACCGGGGTGGTAATCGGGATGGTGCCCGGGGGTCAAAGAATTCCAGTGGGAAATGGGATAACTCAGGGGGCGCCAAAACAAAAAGTTTGGTTGGGTGGCGCAAAGTCGCCGCCGACAAAGGTATTTGTTTTCGTTATTCACAAAACATGGTCTGTACGGGTTGTGCTTTCAAGCATATGTGTGTTAACTGTGACTCATCTAGTCACGGTATGTTTGACTGTAAACAACAACAATCGGGCGATAATAGGGCGGCCTGACAATCAAAAGGGGATTTAGACAAGGGCGCAAACTGTGACGTTTCCCCAGTATCAGTAGTGGGGGGTGATAGCCCTCTAGATTCAAGTGGCCGTAATGGTGTGGTTACAAATGGTCTTGTGTATGGTTTACCTGAGTGTGAAAAACAAGACTCCGGTGCGGCTCCCTTCTTGTGTCCGACTGCGCCGGAAGTTGACGACTATTTACTGAGCGATGAATTCGATTCCCATTTTCGCATCGAAGATGGCGGTGTTTGGGATAATCCTGATTTGGTCAATTTATGCACAGAAAAAATCGATGGGTTTGGCATAAATTATTGTGAGTCTCCAGGGGACAGTTCAGTGTATTCAAAATTGTACAGCTCCAAATCGGTCCTCGGTAAATACGAAACTATTCGTGCGCATGTTAGTCTAATCCAAGATGGCGGCGTGGGAGTCGAAGTGTCGGAATTGGGAGACGAGTATTGGGAAAATCTCCCCGAATATGTGAGTATTATCACCAATGTTGATGCTATGTCGGAGTACAGTACAATCTATGGTTGTGACATTCCCCGGGCTTTGGTAGAAGTGGGGCCACATTGTTATGTACCTGTATTTTGGTCATGTATAGAGGGGGTCTGTGGTTGTCACTTTGTACTCAGTGGGGCTCAGTGTCAACTAAAGCCTTGTCGCTTCACGGCAGCCGTCATGGGGTTTGGCGTTGATGTGTCTAGGGACGACGTATTTGTATTGACATGTGTATGTAGAGGTGCCCGCATTGTTGATAAGGGATGTGGCACTTCATATTATTGTACAAATTATTCATCCATTACTGGGGAGGAATTTTCTGGTGAAATGTCTGCGAAAGTCAAGAGTGAACGGGAAACTTGTAAAGTAAGGGTGGTCAGCTCTCCTCCACGTTGTGTTCACTCAATGGGTGGTATAACAAAATCAAATGGGTCATTAAGACCGATTACAGACTGTTCTATGCCGGATGGTTACTCAATCAACAATTATATGGACACGTCATGTGAAAAGTTCCACTACAAGAATATTGATACGGTAGTGGGTATGCTATCACTACATGACTTTGGATGCGTCACAGATATAGCCAGCGCATACAGGTCTGTTCACATACTGCCTGCACATCGTACCTTCCAAGGGTTCCAGTGGGATTCAGGGGGGGGGGCAGTGTGGTACGAGGATTTACGACTCAGTTTCGGCCTGAAGTGCGCCCCATATATCTTCACTAAAATATCTGACTTTGTAGTGAAGTGTTGCCTCAAGCAGGGCGCAGAGAGAGTGGTCAATTACCTAGACGATTTTTGTGTATTGGGGTCAACATTTGACCAGTGTGTGGCCCATCAAACTCTTCTCCATGACATGCTCCTAAACCTAGGGTTTGAGCTGGCAGTGAAAAAGTCAACCGAGCCTTCTCAGGTGTTCAAATACTTAGGTATTTACGTCAATAGCCTGGATATGACCGTGTCAATAGGGGAGGATAAGCTGGCTCGAGTCAAGAATGAGGTGCTAAAGTTGTTGGATAAATCTACCTGTAAAAGAAAAACCCTGGAGGAAGTCGCCGGCCTCTTGGCACACTGCGCCACAGTAGTCAAGGGCGGCCGGACCTTTGCACGTCGCATCTATACTCTCCTCAAGACATGCAAAGACGATGTGGTGTGCTTGGATGAGTGCATCAAACAGGACTTTATTTGGTGGGCGTCATTCGTCACCTGGTTTAATGGCAAAGCACAGGTCTTGGGGTCTGCAGCAGAGCCTCTCACTATGTGTTCAGATTCTTCAGACTTTGGGTTTGGTGGCTACAATGAATGGGACTATTTCTGGGGGGCGTGGCATGAGGAAGTCCTTCATTCAGCCAAATGCAAACATGCTGCAGACGCCCCCAAGAATGAATCTTATAACAGTCACATCAATGTTACAGAACTGTGGCCTATTGTGGTGGGCATCCACAGGTGGGGCCCATCATGGAGGGATCGTCAAGTGATAGTCCACACTGACAACACTCAAGTGCAGCGTGCAATAAATACCGGTAGGAGTGTTAATTCTACAACAATGGCGTGGCTGAGGGAGATCTTTTGGGTCTCCGCTTTTTTTAATGTGGACATTAAGGCAGCGTGGGTGGCCGGAGTCGACAACATTCTGGCTGACTCATTGTCAAGACTAAACAATCCCAACAGTGTGGTAATTTGTTGTGATTTGATAGATGAATTTTCTGTATGTTGCAGAGCTGGCTGTGCTCCGTGGGGAGTGGGACGACGTCAGAAGCCTGTGTTGGGCAGATAATACACTCAAGGCCCGCAAATGCCAGTGGAGAAAGTACTTGAACTTCTGCTCTGACTTTGGTCTGGTTCCCCTACCAGCTTCACCTGAGACTGTGTGTTTATATATCATCTACCTGTCACGGACATGTTGTTACATAACTATCAAGAATTATATTTCTGGCCTATGGGCCTTGCATGATTATTGGGGACTTGAACATGCGGATTCCAGTGTGTTCCTGATTCAATCCACCCTAAAAGGAGCCAAAAGACTTTTGGGTTGTGAAACGGTGCAAGCTCCTCCCCTCTTCCCTGAAGACATGGTTAGGATGCGGGGGGTGTTGGATTTGAACAATTTCGCGGATTTACAGCTGTGGTGTGCTATCACCTTAGCATACAGGTGTCTACTGAGGGTGAGTCACCTGACCTCATCGCCACACACCCTCCGGGCAAAGGATATCCGGTTTACAGTTACCGGGATGGACGTTACAATCCGCTCATCCAAGACAGTGCAGTTTAAGGAGCGTCTGCAGGTCATCCCGGTTATTAAAGCAGGACACAGTGTATTGTGTCCTGTCCGTTATTTGAGGTGTTATATGGCCGCAGCCGACCTCAATCCAGACTCAGTGTTGTTTTCCTACAGTTATAGCAAGTTTGCCAGCTTGTTCAAGAAAGTTTGTCTCAAGGCTGGCCTGCAAGGCAGTTATACTACACACAGTATGAGGCGTGGCTCTGCCACCTACCTATCAACCTTCCTTCCACTTCACGTAGTCAAGACTTACGGGGACTGGAGGTCTTGGGCAGTACTTTTATATATTTCTGATACCTATGCTACACGCAAAGAAAAAGACTCTCTGGTAGCCCGTAAACTTTCACTGTATGGTTAGGGCAAAGTATTGTGTTGTGTTGGCCTTGGGCCGCTTAGGATATTGCTAAGGGCAAAGTATAAGTTCTGTGTCACTCGTATGTCATATCGTGCTGGGGGGAATATGTGTACGGTAATTGAGTTATATGTATTACGGTGATATATTCACCCACACCTTGTGTTACCATCATCTTACCTCATCATTGTCCGCACAGTGTGGAGCCTCAATCTCACACAGGTGCGCGGGCCATTGGGCCTCAGTCTTCTCCTCCTTCTTCGCCTGTGAGCACCTACCTTGCATTATTCTTTTTTTTTATGTTATGTTATTATGTTAGGTTGGTGTTAATAAACAGGGCCGCTTAGGATATTGCTAAGGGCAAAGTATAAGTTCTGTGTCACTCGTATGTCATATCGTGCTGGGGGGAATATATATATATATATAATTATATATATATATATATATATATATATATATATATATATATATATATATATATATATTTATATATATATATATATATATATATATATATATATATATATACTCGCATACTTCATATTTACTCCATTGAAAGTCCTGTTGTCTCCCTTTGCAACCATTAATGAGACATATAATAGGTGCTAATATCAGATATTTGAAATGTAGCTGTAATCATTAAAACAAATTGAAATATGCTGTCCAATAGTAATCCCATCATATCACACCGCAGTTTAACATTTTGGGTAATATGATTTTTTACTTTGACATACTACTTTGGTAGCTGCTGGCTTACTTGCACTACAGATTGCTGGCTTTCCTGTTCATTAATTCTATGTGTGAGTAATTGGATTATACTTCAGGAGAATTGAATTAAAATATGGCCTCATCACTTAACACTAATGAAAACACAATAAATAGCCGCTGGCTTTCTTTTTTTGCTGACACAATTATGCATAAAGCGGGACACTCCTGATAGAGATGGTTCAGTATCTTTAATGAGGGGATGGAGGAAAGCCAACCAGGCTGAAACTATCGATTTAAACCAAATATTGGCAGCTTCAGAGGCATGGGCAAAAGTACTTAACGCCCAAGCACAAGTGGTCCAATCCTCTTGACAGGAGAGCCATTTGCTGGGCCCTAAGAAGATGGGACAGTGTATGCGTTGCTCCTTGAAAAGGAATGACCATTATTCAGGTAAACAGAAGAAACTCATTTGGAGGCCTTTGAGGAACGAGCCCACCAGGAAATCGTTCTCGTTTCGTGTGAATGGCAATCAATAACAACAAGGAGTTGAGGCTCTTGAACCATCATTAAAGCGCTGGTTTGGGTTTGGTGTTGCAACACAACAAGCCGCAAACAGCAAACAGTGAAATTAAATTTAGTATAGACAGCAGATATGTGCGCTGAAATTTTGCATTACAAAATTTACATTTATGTAGAGTTAATGCTATTCAAGTTCTGCATACAACTGTAATTCACAAAAAGACATCTGATTATCCAGTTTGTAGTTGTTTTATAATGCAGTAGGCGTTGTTTAGTTGGTTGATCTGTGGGCCACTATTTGATGCACTATATTGATGAGATCCGCACAGAAAGTACAATGATAGACAACACGTCTTGTACATTGGACGGTTTATTTTAATACTGAAGTTTTCGAACACAGTTGACACAGTCTTGGTCATAGTAGTAATAATGATGATAATGCAACAATAACAAAACACCTTTGGTTATGATATATGTAGGAGGCTGTGTCTCACGACCTTGGGACAATGTTTTTGTCTCTGACCAGGTGCCGTCTCTGACCAGGTGCCGTCTCTGACCGGGTGCCGTCTCTGACCGGCTTGGCTTGATGAGGTCAAAATACTAGCAGCAAGAAGCTAATTATAACTATAACTATGATTATATAACAACCGCCATAACGTTTTTCCAAATCCTTATATGTATATATGTATAGTTCTTTTTAAAACACCTTTTTCTGACACCTGGTCAGAGACGGCACCCGGTCAGAGACGGCACCCGATCAGAGACAAAAACATTGTCCCAAGGTCGTGAGACACAGCCAGGAACACATGTGTGTATATCAGTTATGGTGTAAAGCTCATTTTGTTTGATTGAATATCGAAGCTATGAGTTCATGGTGTGGGCGGGGGGGAATTAAAAAGTTCCGTTGACGCTGCTGCTGCAAAAGGGACTGGAGCCGGGCGCGTGGCGTTTATATAGGAGTTAGTTCTTGATGAGCCCGCAGGGGGGCGCGCCGGTCGGCGCTGCGTCTGAGAGTTTTTGCCGCCGCGTTTTATCATTAAATGCGCAATTTAACAATTACTGTACCAATGTGGAGCTAGTATCTTCCAATTAAGACAATTCATAGACAATGATGTGTTTGATAAAGGCACATCTCAATAATTACATGACAGCTTGCATAGCAATTGACATGTTGCAAGGAGAACACATGTTCATTTACTCTTTATAATTGTACCTAAATGGGATCCTCCATTAAACTCATAAACTTCCATTATCATTTTTGGCTCTGCAACCATAACAACATAATAAGCAGGCCACTCGAAATGAATGCAATTAACTTCTTTACACATGCCTCTTATACTGTCAGTTTACCCCTCAACTGTTCTATGCAGTAGGAAATACCATCAGAGGACGCTGAGAGCAAAACTTGAATTCTTTAACATAGCAGGCATCATATTTCTCATATTGTGAAAGGTGACAGACCACTTAACTTGCTTCCCGCAGCATTCTGAGTTGATCTATCTGTCTTTCCACAGGTGGTCATTATGCTCGTCATCCTACTGACTGTTTTTGCCTTGTGTTGGCTGCCATTCCAAATCTCCATCCTCTTCGCGGAGCACCGACCGAATAAAAATGCTCCTGTAAGTATCTTATTTTTCTTCACCAAAACTGACATCTCTTTCTGCTTGTTAACTTAATTGTATATGGTATTGATATTGAATGGAAAAAGATTGGCTTACCATTTTTAATCAAGATCATGTTAAAGCATCCACCAAGATGTGGATAGGCAGTTTTGAAAAGCAGGCCTTTAATTGCATTTATGAAGACAGGGCGCTCTCCATCAGAATATCAATGTTATATTTTATGCTTTTCATCTATGTCATTTAAGCATGTTAGCTGAAGCCTGTTTCAGTGTTAAACAGTGTATTTGGAATGTGAAGAATATGTGAGGGTTGTTCTTTGTACTATACTGATACAATTGTATGTGATAACATTCCCTGCACCCTGCTGGTGCCAATTGCCTGGATAATGTCAATGTAAACCCCGCGTGCTTCTTGTCATTCTTTATGTAATATTGACGTGATTTACACATGTCGTGCTAGTTAGGTGGTGTTGTGGACTCTAACAACTAATTTACTGGAATTGTGTGTGAGCCAGCTACAGAGAATATCCATCACAGGCTGAACTCATTCTTAGAAAACTGTTCGAAGCATGAAATATGACGACATTAATTTGCCGAGTCCTTTGGTCTGTCATTTATGGCTAGCTCCCTACATGTAATTACTTATCATGATAGACATTGGATATAAAGCAAGAAAGCAAGGGTGGCAGAAAAAAAAACCTTAGTCAGCATGGGAAATGGTGACATCAAGGGAAGTCGTCAACATATGCATGCTCTAAACATCGTATTTCAGGAGATATTATAAGAAAATTATTATTATTATTAATATTGGGGGTTTCCCCAATGTCATCTAACGGCATCTTTTGACACATTCATTATTAACTCAGGTTGTTGGGTATTAGCGGTCCCTTTATTCATACAGCAGGGCCTGGCTAAACCTATATATATATATATATATACAATGTTATACAGGGGAGGGACGGGGACATATCGATATTTCCCCTTATTAAGATACATGTCATGCCCCTATGGTGTCAACATGCAGGTGTTATCATCAAAAGGTCACTCTCTAGACTCCTGTTAGCATATGCCGGTGGAGTAATGACGGTGTAAATCATGTAGTGGTATGCAGAGGAGGGTGGGGTCCTATTCGGTATGTCTATCTTCTCATTATTGACTTGATCTATGGATGATTTTCGTAGACTAGGAGATGAGTTAAAGCGCAGTGTCAATCCTCTAGCTCCCGTTACTTTTAACGGGCCGTACTTATCAAAAGAGGGCTGACCCTACTTGAAAAAAAACAAAAAAACTTGGAAGAAATTTTCATATTTATACACCTTTATAAAAATTAATTTTACACGAAGCCTAGATTCTACTTTCATGTTCAGAAAATAATTATGAAGTAGAAAAGTGGCATGGTACGTACATGGCGATTTATGCAATTCTGAAGAAGTTTTAATATTTTTACGCAAGCAGATATGTGACCCATCTAGGCAAAAGACCCCTTCAGGCGAGATATTTAGGTCTAGTTTTGGCCACCCGGGGGCACCATAGATGCAAAAGAGTGTAAAATACATGATAAAATGCTCTAGGACCATTTTTTAAAATGTAGAATGCAATAATCTTCATGCAATTATTCCATCTTGATGCTAACATTCTATATTTGGAATGCAAAACGAAAGTTTTTTATGAAGAATTAGCACATATGGCACTTTCTGGTTGCCATGGAAACCATCCAAGAAGGTCAAATTAGAGGTAATAATCCTAATTTATTCAAATGTCCCATCGGTTACCAAAAACTGAAAACAGAACGCAAAAATTCCATCTAGAAGCAAATTTAGACCAATAAATCCAATTTTATTCCATTATTTCTAAATAAAACAGATTTTTCATTATTATCATTATAATGGGATACAATGCCTTTAGAGCTTATTTACCATTTTCAGTTAGTGGTTTGTACCAATGTTTGAAAAGGGATTCCCACAAACCTATCAGGAGTTTTTTAGCTCATGATATCTTATTTTAAAGATTATGACACCAACTTTAATTACTAATTTCCCCCCTGGAGGGGTGTTTTCCCTCGCCTTGTCACAAATGTTGCCTACTACTTTTATGTTTGAAATCAAAAAGAAAATCGACCCTAGATTTTCTTCCCATATTACCAGAAATATACCTTATTTTAGATTTGGCCTAAAATGGCACAATGTACCGTGTGGATCAATACTTGTATGAGAGGTGATGGGGTTAAATTCTGTATTGCTCTTTCTTTTTTAGTCCTGGGTGATGAGAGGAAGCATGCAAGATTGGTGTGATTCTCTCCAACCATGCATGTATGTCTATGAACATATGTGGTGAGAAATGCTTGCAATGTTCAGCTGTGCAAGCGATATCTAACTGAACTTCCCCTGCACTTTTTTCAAAACAGAAATAACTTGCATCTATATTGTATGTATGTTGCATGCAATTCCCCCCTAACATCTGGCCCTGTGAATTGTTACTTCATACTGGTGTATGGTAAATAAAGAAATAACGTTGTCTTTCCTCTTTCTTTTCTGCAGTTACCTCAGTGGTATTCCAAGTTCAATTTCTTCTCCAACTACATCGCTTTTGCCAACAGTGCCATCAATCCTATCATATATGCCGGCTTTAATGAAAACTTCAAACGAGGTTTGTATATTTTATATCAGAAACGTTATTGATGCACCATTTTTCTACGGATGTAGTTAACTCACTGAAGCTCTTTATGGCCACCATCCACAGAGCATACATCGGCCGTACATGACTAAAATGGCCGTACATTTCCTACGTAAATTATGTAGAATGACCGTATACAGACTATGTATACTCTGTGGGTGGTGGCCATTAGGCCTGTGTCCATTATACGACAAGGAAAGTGGAATATATGGCCGTTTTGACGTCCAGCAATATGTACATATCTGGGAATATATTTTGTAGATATATTTTACTTTAACTGCAGGTATGCTGTGTCCACTAGGCGTTATAAATTGCTGCCCAGACTGCCCAGGGCAAACATGGACAAGGTTTTACAATAGAATAAAGAGCATATATTCCAATTTCTGCACTAAAAATCAAACATGTTAGATATTCAAATGCCCACGTTTGACGTCCATTTTTGACCCCTGCATATTGCTATCCCACTTTTGTATTTGAGAATTTTGTCGTCCACCTGTGTCCACAGGGAGACAAAACATATATTTCATATTTGTATTCAAATTCACGTTTTAGCGGACGACAAACGGCTTTATATATGCTAGTGGACACAGGCCTATTACGGCACAGAATCGGATTTTTTTTCCCGTATACCTGCAATTTACATGGGTTTCAGGTTACAGCTATACAATATCGTTCTGTGTTGGCACACCCACACGCATGTCATGGAAATGGCCTGTGCCCATCGTTAGCCATGCTTTAGTCATGCACATCCAACCATTTTGCTGCTGATGATCACCGTCCAGTGGGGAACTTTGGCCGATTATGGCCATCGTCCACAGAGCATAAATCGGCCGTATATTTGGATACAATTGCCATACATTTCCTGTGTAAATTGCGGATACAATGGCCACATACAGCCGATTTATGCTCTTTGGACGGTTGCCATTAGAGTATTGCCATAAAACTTGAGAAGCAGTGCTTGTATTAGCCAATGTCAGGAGATAATTATATCATATACATAAAACGTCATAATTATATTATATGCAGCAGTTGATATAGTGGACACATCGCTTTCTCCTTGCAATACAAGTCCTGCATTATTCTAGCCTTACTGCAATACTATTATAATCGATATGTATGTACATGTACCTACAAAGTCAAAGGTAGACATATGTCAGTACATTGTCCAGATTCAAGGCGACATAGTGTCCCCATCAGAAGCAATAAACAAAGGTATTATGAGGATGCTTGGGGATATCTTTGTGGGCGAACTTGGTGAGGCCGACAAAGCCTTTGTCAAAGAGCCCGGCTCATGAGTTCTCTCTGGGAGTCAGTGATAAGATTGGGCCTAAAATAAACCAGACCTCTCACCTCATAAGCTCCTTCCTCTAGCGTATTTAATTGAAGTGTGAGTGAAACCACCCCTCCTGTTCCAAAATATCATGGCCTATAATGGTACCACCAAAGGGATGAGGCTGGTCTCCATCTGTAGGTGTTAACATCACCACTAATAAAGGTCCTAATATCCTCACAGTCAAGGGGCTCGCCAGGATACGCCAGACAAGGAAATGCAGTCAATAAGGTTATCTTTCTGCAGAGGTTTTATGCTCGAATCCCGCGATGCAATTGTTGCTGAAAGGGTTATGCAGTACAAGAATCTACTGCGATATGCCACACAGAAAATCTAAATACCCCGGCCCTTAGTCTGAAGTGGCTATCCTTGATCAAGTAATTTTGCAATTTTAGCATAATATTATTGCAATTATGGGCATATTGCAGTGTATGTTCTGTCCAATGTCTATATTGCAACGGATATGCCCATATCATTGCAGAAATGTAATGTCTTATAGCTGTATGCGGCCATTTTATACGGAATTTACATAGGAAATGTATGGCAATTTTATCATATACGGCCGATTTATGCTCTGTGGACGGTAGTCATAAGTCATGAAATGCGCAGTAGCCTCAAACTGCATAAGTCGGTTATGACCACCGTCCACAGAGCATAAATCGGCTGTATATCAAGAAAATTGCCATACACTCCCTATGTAAATTGTGTATAAAATGGCCGTATACGGCCGATTTATGCTCTGTGGACGGTGATCCTTAGGCAGATAAAGCATATGGGATTGTGTGGAAGCATGGTGGAAGCAAGTCGGTTATGACCACCGTCCACAGAGCATAAATCGGTTGTATATCAAGAAAATTGCGATACATTCCCTATGTAAATTGTGTATAGAATGGCTGTATACGGCCGATTTATGCTCTGTGGACGGTGACCCTTAGGCAGATAAAGCATATGGGATTGTGTGGAAGCATGGTGGAAGCAAGTCGGTTATGACCACCGTCCACAGAGCATAAATCGGCTGTATATCAAGAAAATTGCCATACATTCCCTATGTAAATTGTGTATAGAATGGCTGTATACGGCCGATTTATGCTCTGTGGACGGTGATCCTTAGGCAGATAAAGCATATGGGATTGTGTGGAAGCATGGTGGAAGCAAGTCGGTTATGACCACCGTCCACAGAGCATAAATCGGTTGTATATCAAGAAAATTGCGATACATTCCCTATGTAAATTGTGTATAGAATGGCTGTATACGGCCGATTTATGCTCTGTGGACGGTGACCCTTAGGCAGATAAAGCATATGGGATTGTGTGGAAGCATGGTGGAAGCAAGTCGGTTATGACCACCGTCCACAGAGCATAAATCGGCTGTATATCAAGAAAATTGCCATACATTCCCTATGTAAATTGTGTATAAAATGGCCGTATACGGCCGGTTTATGCTCTGTGTACGGTGACCCTTAGGAAGATAAAGCATATGGTATTGTGTGGAAGCATGCTGGAGGAGCATGCTTAACCATGCAGCTGACTTAAATCAATGCAACAAAGAAGTGTGGAAAATAACATATAGTTCAGTGGGGCTCACTTGTCCAATAATGCAAAGCAGCACTCAAGTAAGTATCAGATAAAATGAGATTAATTTCCAGCCATTTGTCCTTCCTGTATTATTACAAGGCATGATCGGCCCTTTTACACAGGCATGGTATATCGAGGGTGGACACTGTAGCTTTGTTTTTGGTATTCAAGAGCAAAATTCCTAATCAACCAATACTGTACTTTAAAGTCACTGTCCCTAAATACAACAGTTAAAATCAATAGTACAAACCGCATCTCAGCAAAGATGTGATGAGAACCTTGCAGTTTGGAATATGAGCATGCTGCTTTTGTACCAAAACGGAAGGTTCCAGGCTCATAAATAGTCCCGTGGAGTTTAGCCTTTGGAAACTGCATCCTTGTGCTCAGACTTGGCCGTCCAATTGGCGGAGGTGAGGGTTGAAACGTGTCGCTGACAACATCACAATGAGGTAACAGAGACGAATTGGGAGGTGATACTTCATGTTGCGACAAGTAGAGAATGGCCCTAATAGCTTCAATGGGGGAGACGAGGACTTCAATCTCTCTCTGCCTCTTGGCAATCGCACAACGTCCGATATCTGAGGCTCATGACCTTATCATATCCGATGTACTGACTGATGATCTTTAATACCAGACGTATGGCATTTCTTTCTTTTCATACCTCTGCACATAACGGAAAATGCATATGCTGACTTTCTAAAAAATTGTATCACAAATAAAAAAAATTGCATTTCTAGCTTTGTCATTAAAGATGATTAACCAATAGTTGTACAAAAGGAGAGGTAATAATTATTATGAACTCAAAGCTTGCTCTATATTAATACCAAATGCAGGAAGTGAGGTCATAGACTAAATCCCTGAGCCCTGATTGGTCAGAGCTGATTGGTAACCATGGTACACATAAGCATAGTGAGCGTTGTCAATAAGGCATTCAGTGGTTGTGCAAGGTAGGAACAAGTAGTCCTAGTCCGTTTTACTCTATATTAATACCATATGGCTTCGTAACATATATGCAACAGTTATTATGGTATCGTACGAAGCACATTACCTTTTCCTACCTCAGGGTTATTATTCATGGTTGTGTGTTATACTTCAACTTTCTAGAATTGATATTCACCCCTACTGATGTTATAAACTACAGGTTCAAGTTCACAAGTTAAACTCATAACTTAAAAATTTCAAATGTGAATTGTAAAAGTCATTGGTTCAATTTTTTTGAAATGATAAAATGCCAGGAAGTTACCTAATTCCTGGGATTGACCAATCAGATAGCCTCTTGCAGTAGATTGAGGTCATGAGACCTTGGAGGCCTATATATATTAAGGCGGGAAGGACTTACTTGATTAAGTACTGAAGGAGTAGTGGTAGGCAACCATTTCCTCGTCAAACCGATTCTTATACTTCAACTTTCTCTTTTTCTCTCAATGTTTTAAGGATTTAAGGCAATTATGGGGTGTCGGAGACGACGTAAGCTGTACAGTGCCATGACCCGTGACTCTTCGATGGACCTGCGAAGTTCTTCGATGGTGACAAAGATCTAATTTCCGGTAGATGTGTATTCAGTTGAAGTTTGTTCTGTTCATGCACCATATTTAGTGGATCCTTTATATCCAGATTGCCACACATTATGGAATCATTGTTAACCATAATATTTATCATTAAGTAATCATTGTTAACCATGTATTTAAATGCCTCCTTAGAGTTTGGTTTGGAATGAATGTGGTTATTTCTGCTTTGATAGATACTTCCGATGATTTCACGAAGAGACTAATTCATGAATGAGAATGGATATGAGTCATTTACATCGCTCTATTATAATGATGTACAGAGTGATTGATATTGTTCATCAACATTGTCCTATTGTTCTAGCTTAACGGTCGTCCACTGCCTGATGTAATGCTTTTTATTGGTTGTTAAGTTGCTTTAAACTGTCTGTATATGCTAGGTTTGATACATTAATTTAGTAATTGCATTATTTACCCAAAGTAAAACACTTTAAACAGAAATACATAGAAATACAAAACTAGTTCCATCGGCCAGTGGACAACCAGCTTTAGTGTAATATATCAGCTAGTACTTACATAATGTCTGTTTTATGCAGTAGCATAAATATAGGCAAAGGCCTGTAGAGAGTTGTATGTTTGACTCACCACGCCATTTGTTAAGGTTGCCTGTAAACTTGATTTTATGAGGAGTGACATGAATGATGACATTATAGGCCGTAAAATGCCTCTGAAGATTAGTTCACATAAAATAGGTCGTTACCTATCGCAAACCATAGTGATTCTCGTATTTGGCATGAGATGAATGATAATGATTGTGGCTGGAAGTGCATGGCATCAGAGTTGCATGGGTGCTTGTGAGAGTAGGTTGTCACAGCATTAAATCACACTGTCTTTTCTTTCATTAGACATTGTACAATACATCAATTTCGTACCATCAGCAAGACACAATGGAATTATGGATGGCATATATTTATCTTCCTGTTTTGTTCTTTGTTGCAGTGCTGCAGCGTGAAAAAGAGAGCCACAAATGAATCAATGCACAAAAGAGCCGGATGGCAAATGTCTGTAAAGGCGGACAATACCCAATCGGTCTACAAAGGTGTCCTCAAGCCAGAAATAAGGATTTCGTGAAACATTACTCATATCTGAAAGTCACTGATCGCAAGTCTAGATAGAGAGAGAAATATGATCGTGGGACTGCATCTCATCTCATGTGAAGGTTGTATATTAGATCAGCAATGTACAAATGTATTGAAAAATGTACTTTATCCCATGGTACTAGTCTGTTTTATGTGAAACAAGCCTAAAATGGGGAGATGATAACCTGCATAAAATATTGATGTAATTTATTGAGGTTGGTGTATGAGGATTTCATTTGATATCGGATTCTGTGACATTATATACATTACCTTTACTTTGGACTTGTCATAGGATTCTTATTTCATTTTGTGGGCTTGGACTCTCATGAATTCTATATGTATATCACAAACTGCCCAAGGGGAACCCTATTTGAAGGAACTATAGGGAGCCTACTCACCGCACGCATGGCTGACATATGATATGTGCACATGGGAATTGCATGCATATTTCATGTAAAGTACCTTCTACTCAATGGAAAGGAAACTGGACCTCTTATCCTCTCCTTGTGAATATGTTTTTAAAAAAGGTCATTACTTTCATCACTTCAGGTAAGATGTGAGCTGTTTCATTTGTGTGCTGAATGTAATATTGTGTGCATAGTGATTGCGATATTGCTAATTCGAATGTGCCCACACCATACTAGATAAACTTGTGCATGTATGCAGTACTGTGCAATGAATATAGTCAAGGATACAAATATTATACAATGATTCAACATGGATACCTGTAATCTGTGTCGTAAGATATTGTTCACAACTTATTCAAGCGGATGAGAATTTATCTTTGTATAACCAGTTGCTATAATGGCCAACACCACATGGTCATGCAAACATTAACAGCCATGTGACAGCCGACTCGCAAAAGCAGTTATTTGCCGATTACCCTGCACTTGAGATCACATTTCCAAAATGAAAGTGGCCCGCTGCATTCCATGGTCCTGATGGAATGGACACAAAAGGTTTCCTTCTAAAAAATAAAATAGCCTTGCAATTCCAGGAAGGAATTTTGTGCATATAACTCAAGCAAATTGTACATTGTACTTGTTGCAAAGTGCTACAACCCAATTGTAAACTCATCCTTGATCTCAGAGAGTCTTTGCTAGCTCCTCCACACACATAATTCTGGAGCATACCTCAGGAGATTTGGTTACTTGGTTGGGTGAAAAGGTAATTGATTATGTTCCTCTGGTAATGGATTATGTTCCTCACCATGATGTCAGTGTCTGGAGTGATACATGTATGTGTTTCAATGGCAGATTGCTTACCGCAACATGTTGTGTGGCAATGTATACATGTTAGTCCAATAAAGTGAAGTGCACACAGCCATCCACTTGCCCCTTTTAATTATATTCAGCAATGATGACCCCCACTCCCTCAACCCACCCCATTACAAAACTTTACGTTCCACAATATATTGGAAATACCCAGTAAACAAATAACATTATACACCATTTTATAACGTTATATATGTTATATGTCAACGTTTTTCTAAGGCTCTTTAGTATGACATAAGGTTATGTAAAGTTTAAAACGTTATTTTGACGTAAAATAACGTTTCCTTGTTAGCTGGACAGTTACAATCCATAACAACACATGCACAGATTTATGTCCCGATCTCAACAATTGCAGAAAGAACTGATGTTGTATCAATCATGATTAATCTCTGTATTTCTGACCAGGCAGCTGGAAAAGGCTGTACAGCAAGAATTGGCAATTAAAGCTTGTGCCACGATCTATAAAACGAGATTATCATAAACTAAAATAGTCGTAGTAGTTTTGTGAGAATCGATCGTTTTTCAAACGTGTTCAGATAATAATTACTAACTGAAAATGATAAATGAACTCTAAATACATTGTATCCCATAGTATATAGTAATACCAATCAAGAATAGGTATTATTGATATAAAACCTGATCAATACATGGACGATTCCTCATATCATTTGCAATCGGAAATGAATCTTATATATCTGTAAGTAAGATTAATGTTGAAATGAACAGATTGTTTTTAAACTGCCGTCTCAGGAACATCTCCAGACATAATGTCAGGATACCGATACCCCTCAAGCTCAAATCCAACGATGCAATCTTTGATGGAAGATTCATGCAAATGATTAAAGAATCTGTTATTCAGCAGGGCTTCCTCCATATTGATATATCGAGATGTAACTACAACAAGGAGGTTGTGCCTGGGGGCCATAAATAATATCAGATGAACATCTAGATATTTTAATGTTTTTCCTTCGTTTAAATGGAAAGTGTCTGAAGTTAAGTTTTTTTCTGGTGCAGACTAAATATAATATTGACTTGAGATCATGGACACATTGCTACTTCTGTTCCTTCTAAGGCCAATATCATATAAACTTTGTGCTGTGTAACACACAACAGAAATTCCCAAATGCGTAGATATCACTAATCACTTTGTTAATAACTATTGCAGTTAGGATTATCACAATCTCAAGAGGACCAAAATGAGTTTTTGGGGGCATCGGGCACAGCATGGTATCTGAGCTATGCCGGTCGTGCACTGGCCGATGCTGGAATGCATTAAACTGTAGCGGGCACGTATCGTTCGGGGCAGCCCGAGCGTGCGTGGAGAGCGCATTGCCCGCCTATGGTAGCTCAGGTACCGTAGCAGAGCAGTAAGAAAGCAGCTGGCCCTGTGGTGCAGCGGTAGCATTCTCGGCTTCGGAGCGGGAGGGACCGGGGTTCGATTCCCCGTGGGGCTCGACGTTTTCACTGCCTTCTACACTGGTGCCGTGACCAGGATCTGCAGAGCCTGGGTTGGGTACTTGAGCGGTTTCAGCTTCTGCTAGGTAGGTCCTCGTGACCTTGTCGAAGACCTAGCAAAAGTCTGAAGGGGAGTAATGTAGCGGGCACGTATCGTTTGGCAGCCCGAGCGTGCGTGGAGAGCGCATTGCCCGCCTATGGTAGCTCAGGTACCGTAGCAGAGCAGTAAGAAAGCAGCTGGCCCTGTGGTGCAGCGGTAGCATTCTCGGCTTCGGAGCGGGAGGGACCGGAGTTCGATTCCCCGTGGGGCTCGACGTTTTCACTGCCTTCTACAAAACCTTGCATATGGTTGGTGCATTCTTATTAGTAGTTGTATTATTTACCCAAATAAAACCTTTTAAAGAGAACGGCAAACAAAACCCATACGCCAGTGGACGACGGGCTTTAGTGGCAATTATCTTGTTCCAGGAACGATGTGTATACGGGGATATCAATTTTTTGTAGATTTTGGTAGATGCTATTCAGAACTTTTAACATAATATACTTTTTAGTTCAACTCAAATCGACCTAATCCATCGGGAATATGGCAATGTTTTCATAGGTCGATGTACATGCACTCTCTATTAAGAACCACACACAGCAGAGGGCATGGATAAAGTATTGCCAACACAACAGTTGGAACTGCCTCGGGCAAACTGATGGCTTCCATTGAGGCGGCCAATAACTGGGCGGCCCCTTACATGCCTGACGGCAACAAGGCTGTTGACACAGTGTACAATAGGTGGAGGGGCCTGCGGGTTGGTAGGGGAGGGGAGATGGCTGGACAGGGTGGGGTGTAGAAGGCTATATAGGGTAGATTCATTTCTATTCGACCATATAGCAGAGTCTGAAACAGCGTTTTATTTTTTGCAAATACAAGATCTTCTATGCTTAAGCACTGGAAAGCCGTATTCAATGCCCGCCATTGAATACAATGTGGCCGTATTCAATGGGCTAAGGAAAAGATAGCTTTCCTTAATTAAATGCCTTCAAATTAAGAAATAAACACAAATGCCAACTACATTGATACCACTCTGATGTATTTCACTTGTGGTGGCTGGGGCGCATACCACTCGGCCTGCAGCTTCGTGGGATACTGCCCCAGCCCCCACTTGTGAAATACAACAGAGATGGCATCAATGGGCGTTGGCATTTGTCTATATATTCATACATGATATACTCTTTAGTTGTATAATACAGGTCTCTATTAGAGTAATACTTAACTTGGACTGCTATGCACAGAATAGAAGGATTAGGCCTGTGTCCATTATACGACAAGGAAAGTGGAATATATGGCAGTTTTGACGTCCAGCAATATGTACAATCTGGGAATATATATTTTGTAGATATATTCTACTTTAACTGCAGGTATGCTGTGTCCACTAGGCATTATAAATTGCTGCCCAGACTGCCCAGGGCAAACATGGACGAGGTTTTACAATAGAATAAAGAGCATATATTCCGATTTCTGCACTAAAAATCAAACATGTTAGATATTTAAATGCCCACTTTTGACGTCCATTTTTGACCCCTGCATATTGCTATCCCACTTTTGTATTTGAGTATTTTGTCGTCCAGCTATGTCGACAGGGGGACAAAACATATATTTCATATTTGTATTCAAGTTCACCTTTTGACGGACTACAAACGGCCTGATATATGCTATTGGACACAGGCCTATTAGCGCGCTTGAAATGAAATACAAATCCATTATGTCCAACTCTATGTAATATGTGGTCGGCTCTAGGTGAATCTGCCCTAATACTGGTGCAAGCAAGGAGCAACACATTCTATGGACGTGTCGACGCTGCTGTAACCCAATCCACATACTACTCATACTATACTAGTCCCTACGTGCTACGGGTGCATAATGACCACCCAACCCAAACCCGACCCAGGAGGAGGAGAAGGCACAACACTGTTTGTCACAGCGGGGAATTAGGAACAGGGCATACTGATCGTCGATGTCCTAATCCTGGAGACATGGGACATCCCTGAGCGGACTCAACATGCTCCTATATTTAGTCTCCTGACAGTGAAGGACTGGAGCTAGATGTGCCAGGTCACTACACCATCACCATTTCCTCCAGGAACGAGACTTTGGGGTTCACATGTGATTACTGAAGTATAGAACAGCTGATAAAAACTGATGAAATATATCACAAAGATGTCCTAAGGGAAATCTTTTTTTTCCCTGAAGCAGAATTATACCAAATCCAATTATACTCTATGAGGTATAGACCATCGATATATCCTGACCTTTATGGTAGGCTTCTCATCCCCTTGTTGAGTAAACCCTGAAATAGAGGCAAGCACTGAAGTCTGCGAGTGAGACCTTTGGCCGTCAATGTTTACCGTAGACGACAGCACCATCTTTGCCATGTAACCCCTTTTATCACCCACGCGAAAGGGGTCAATGTACCTTTAAATGTTTGCTATAGCCGGTTGTCCACTGGCCAATGGAATGTTATTTGTCAGCCATTGTGGTTGTTTGGTTTATTTGGATAAGAAATACAAAATAAACACGAAATGCAACGCACTTATAAGACTAGTTTCATATCATTACTTTTGTAAGTGTATCATTTACTCAAATAAACACCTTTTAAAGGAGAGGAATTGTGGGCAGCTGAGGAGAAAGGTACATCCAGGAGGGGTTTTTAGTACTGGGGTTTCGCCACTAGGGGACATTACAATGGACACAAATGTGAAAATTGGCCAAAATTTGCTCTAATGTTTTTTTTTACATAGAAAATGATAGTTTTCTCCAAAACATTCTATTTTGGGGTAATCCTTCCATATTTGGAATGTGAATGGAATGTTTTGAAGCCAATATGAAGCCTAAAAAAAGCTTTCTGACTAAAATGTGTTGCCATGGCAACCACAATTTCCCGAATAGAAAAAGAAAGATTCCAATCAATGGAGAAATTCATAGGGATTACTACACTGAAAACAAAATGTAAATTACATTTCTACATCCAGACTTATGATAAAAAATATGAAAAATAGTGGTTAGGTAATACCTGAAATTTTGCAAAATCATGATAACTAGATATAGGAATAGAATTATAACAACAAGAGATAGAGCCTATTGGCTGTTTGGCAAGGGTAGTACCATCTCAGATTCATGAAGCAATTTCGCAGAAACTAAAAAGGGATATCTCCATCTATGATACCTCTTTTGAAAGCTTATGACTTCAATTTTAAAACATACATTTCACCTAGGGGATCCCTTTCTCCTCATCTGTCCACAATTGCTAACATCTGCCAGTGGACGATCGGCTCATGGCAAATACAGTTGGGGTGTCTCATAGAATAGAAGGACATCCCAGGGATAGCAATTGCGGTAATAATTAAGTGTCTGCTGCAGGACTGAATGGTTAATAATGAAGTTGTAAATAATGCTAATTTAACTCATGCTGTTGAATGTTTACTACGTTCACTTTAAAGACAGGAAAAGTATTCCAAGTGCGTTCATAGCGTCATAGGTTAGAATGAGCTTTAGTGATATTGTAGTTCATCCGATGCGAAATCAAACAAAATTGAGGTGGTTTTTACGATGCTAGCTAGTGCTCCATTGTTATTAATGTATTCTGATTAGATTTGTCATTTCGGAAGAATACATCAACTATGTGGTAGATGAAATGAACATAAATTATTAGCATGATAATCATTGTTGTTATTGTGTGTTATGTTATATTGAATCATATTAGTTTTATTTAGGGCTTATTTCTTTCTGTGACGATATTATGTACTACCACAACAATTGATGTTAGGAGTAACTCCCTCTTCCACCATCAATTTGGGTTGATGCGTGTTTTTACTTCTTTCTTTTTTTTACTCTGGCCAACAATTGGGTGTATTGCATTGAAGGAAACTCCCAAGACCAAGACAGGGATAAAGGTGGATAAAGATAATGAACTCAGAACATTGTATAAACATGACTTTTATTTCAACACAGCTTCACGAGATATAATCAATTGGGACCATGGTTGGGCAACCATCGTTAACAACCAGTATTACATACACTTTCCATACACGACGTGCAAAGGATATAATCTATCCCATCTCTGTCCACACCATAACTTTCACCTTAACAAAACAATAGCAATAATGGTAATCAGATGGCAGTGATCGGAAAAAGCAGTGTGCAATAAGGCAAGTATCCATGATCATTATGATAATCGTTATATATCAGTAGGATAATTATTGTCTCATGGCAAGATCGGGACACATCAAATATGAAGCATTGTAACTATTGTGCACCACTTATCCTGGCATTAGCACACTCCGCCCAATATGTCTCAGCCGATGTGAACTGGGGACTCTGGATGTACCAAGCAGGTGCTCATTTGTGAAAAAAAAATGTAGACATGGCAAAATAATGATAAGACTGTCCTCGCGTTGAGCATCCTCTCTGCTAGGCTGCTCATGAATTTCATGTTGAGTAACTTATGGGTGTGCTATATGCTGGGACAAGCATCACCGGGTGAAAATTCAGGTGTAAAATACTACCGTATGGACTCAAGGCTGAAGTCCGAGAGTGCATGTACCGATACTGTTCTGAGACTGTCAAAGAACTGTTTAAATGGCTGGCAATCCTAGGAACATGACTTCTCTGGCTTCTCACATATTATGTAGCAATGGGTGTCACTTTAGAGAACGCAACATCGCCCTCATGATGTAATACATTTGAAATTTGCCAGGGAATGTGTCAACCTTTATGGTTTCTAGGCGAATGATAAGGTGTCCCACCTCTGCACAGAATATTATACCCTGGCGCTGACAGCTACACACAGGAGCCCTTAATAAACCCCATCTGTCAAGTTTAATGAAACCATAAAACAGCATCAATCACCAATTTATTAATACTACAGAAAGCCACTGACGTGAATGTCGCTAAGTGCGTCGCATCCCTGACAGTTCTAAAAATCTAGCACAGCAACCTATTAAGGCAATAAGAATATGTGTTTATGGAAACATGTTTTAAAAGGTTAAAGTAGGTAGGTAAGATATTTTGTTCTTTTCCTTTGAAAATTAATTTTCTTAGAGAATACCTTTGTTCTTACTGTAAATACAATAAAAGTTAGCTATTCACGAAGAAACGCCATTTAAGCAAAATATTCTGTTTTCTGAGGACGGGCGGATGACCAGACAAACCTATTTTTAAGTTGTCATACACATTATTTTGTTGTTTTTTGGTTTACAGCTTTTACATATTGTGTTCATTCTAGTCATTCTTATATTCAAAATATTCCATGACACAGCCTGCGTTTACTATCCAAGTAAACATTGAGCTGCGGGAAACCCTTGTTTCCAAAGAACTTATGCATGGCTGGGGGGAATATGTCATACCCAATAACAAGGCGCTATGGCATAAAGATGAACAGATGAAAGCAGTGTATTTAAAAGCATATTATTTCTTCTTCTCCCCCATCGAGGACAGTGTCCAGACTGGGGTATACAATGATCACAACAGGTAATTCGCCACAGACATACATCTACCTACTACCACATCAGAAGGAGCTGCTCTCTGAAGGGTCTTCATAATCAAGGATTTAATCTAGGTAATTAATTCTGGGTTGCTGAATGTGCATTTAATTATAAGGGAGCCCCAGTAGTAGCATCACAGCCAGTATAGTGTGCAATGGATGAGCGTTAATAATGCCCCCATGTATATATGGGTGCCTTAATAATGTACGCCTAATGTAGGTATACATGGCAGCCTAGTGGTGCAATCAATCCTTCATTCCCACCCCCATCTCCAGAAGAACTGATAGCAGATTCCTTTTCTTTGACAATATCTGTGTTATACTAATAGTGTACTAATGTGTACATTGAGTAACAAAATACATCCAAGTCGCCCTAGATTTTGAGATTTTTTCTGCATCATCCATCGATGCAACCTCTAGATAACATGCGGTGTTGCACTCAATGTACAAGTATGACTCAACTACTGCAGATTCTGTGAGGCCATTATGACCGTTAGATGAGCGACTCGGAGCAGTTCATGAGCAGCTCACCACGTATAATACAATAAACCAGACAACCAGCACTACCGCGCCACCTAGTGCAGACATGGCGAAGTACCCTGCCTGAGGCTAATCCTACTGCATTATGGCCCAACACCTGTGGGCCTTCAGTGGTGGAGAGCCCCCATCCAGTATTCTTTTAATATCGTCCCCAGGCAATGCAGCTGGACATAATCTGCTTTCCTCCTGTGATGAGTCCAGCCATGATTGAGCGAAGAGGAAGGACGAGCAACTAATTGTATCTCCTTTAATAATTGATTTGTATTGTTTCTGGGGTAATCCTAGCACTCCTAATCAAATAGGGTATAGACACTTTTTAAGTTACTTATACTAGGTATGAGCACTTAATCTGTTTACATTATATTCATCTTGGGCTTTTTCATATCAAGTGCCAACAGTCAATAGGTATCCATCCGCCTACTCCTCATTATAATGAGTATTTTCTCCTACCACTATTTCATAGCAGTATTCAAAGTAAGGTGTACGCAAAGTATGACACTGTGAGTACACAGGTGGTGTCACCAAGGAATCATATCATACACACTCGTATGATGTCCCTGAAATCACATTTCTGTGATATTGTAATACAAAAAAAAATATATATACGCCTATAGCATTCTATTGATATGATAATTATAGTGTAGCATTTATCATTGTATGTGACGTGGAAACAAAACACAGGGAAAGTCTTGTCATGCTAAATATAACTTTGGATTCTCTGTCTGTCTGTCTGTCTGTCTCTCTGTCGCTCTTTCCCCTCTCTCAGACTCTCACTCCATATCTTCCTTGTGTAAATAATTATAACATCATTGGGTGATCCGCCGATCAGACCTTTGTGATGTTCTTCTGAGTTCTAGAATTGCATCCAGATCCTACTATCCAATACTCGTGTCTATTTGAGCGTAAGGAGAAGGTATCCCGGAAGCCTGCAATGAAGCGGAACCAAGTTTATAATGGCTTACAATCATTAATTATTTGGATACAATTTATCAAAGCATTTACATCAATATCTAATGCTATTGGACTATTTTTTTATATTCGAAATGAATAACGGAGCTGGAAGATATATAGTATTTGATAACTATAGTACAATTTCGTTGAAAGTAGTTTTCCATACTACCAATCAATTAAAATGTCATAATTATATGCTACTACAAGTAAGTTAATGTTAAAAGCTTACCTCTTCTGAAGGTCCCATTGAATGATGTATATATAACAGGGTTGAATGCACTGTTAGCAAACGCCATGAATGTCGCGAAGAAATTGTAGCTTTTATACCAGGGTGGAAGCTGTAACAAGATGCATAGTTTCAATCCAACTGATTTTACAGTCAAGCAAACAATAACCATATTCCTTAATATAGAGTTATCATCAGTAAGGTACAGAAAGCAGCACATGACAATCACGTAATATAAGTCCATAAAATTTAATTTGTTCTTAAGTAATTCTCCTATATAGGGTAGGTTCACCATAAGTCGACCCTTCCCGTCACAGTTTTCCATGACCATTGGGAGGTGCATCATTGTGTCAGGTAAAACCACCATTGGATAAAATATTCTGCATCAGACATTGAGAGATGTTCCAGGGGTTTCGACTGATCATGGTGGATAATTTTATAAGTGATATTAACTGCCCTTATATTTGGAAATCTCATATGGCCTAATTTCACTCAATGTCGACCAAAATGATCCCAGAGTCGACCATTCTTATCTCTATCAAAACAATATGAAGGATTCTTAATTAATCGCCAGACCAATTGGATTGACACAGTAAAATATTGTTAGAATTATGCACATTCATTGTTTTCCCATTGCGGGTGATTTTTCTTGAATTTTGGAGCCTCTGAAAAGTAGGAATTTAGGTAGTATTCCTTAGGGAATACCTGTTGTTACAGGGTTACAGCTAACACCTTGTAGACTGAGGTCGTCTCATGGTGAAATTGTGGTCAGGTCATGGTGAAATCAGTAGGATTTGCCTGGTGTCATTTTTGCCATTTTTGAGATATGTATGCATCCATATAAAATCATAGAACAGTATATCAATGATGGAAAGTAGATGAAAACAATGACTAAATGTTTGCCTTCCTGAGGAAATCCAAATGTCCTCCATTAAAAAATAGGTCAAACAGTCCCACTTCAGCACATTATTATTGTACCAAATCAATGTATAAGGTAATAATATAGGAGTTAACTTGAACCAACAACACTTCAAAATCCTTCCTTAAATGTATTTGTTACCCAATATAGCATACACGATCTACAATATGATGCAGTAGGTGGTCGACTTATGGTGGTAGGTCGGATATAGGTGAGCTTACCCTACACATGATACTCCACATTGTTTTATTGTAAATAGAAGGGACATTATAATTATGAATTATCATCATTGTGGGACATTCCTATTGCTTAGAGCAGATATCCAGATTAGATATCCAGCCTACCAGGTGGCAGTAGTGAGCTATACACGATGGGTGCATCATACAGAAGGTAGGGGGCACCACTGAGCTACTCACCGGCAGGTTGGGGTTGGGTCTGTGTTCAGCGTAGAGGATGGCGATTTGGAAGGGCAACCAGCAGAAGGCAAATACAAAGAGGATGACTAGCAACATCACCACCACCTGCAAAAAAAGTAATTCATAGGGGTTAAGACTAAACCGCTCTGTATCATTCAATAAGTATAAGTTAAGACGATGACAACGTTATTCTGACCATGATTTGATGTGAGTTATCAATATCAGCCGTGAATGCCACCTTGTATTGATAATTTCTTTTAAAATACTAGCAATGCTAAATTCATATTTTATATTTGTAAAGAGTAGACTGTTGGTATTGTCTGTTGTAAGATGAATTTATGCTGGTTCACCCCTTCCTGCGATACAGAAATCTAATATTATCGAAGGATTATAAAACTGATACTGAACTAGTACGTTTCTGAAGACATGTATGTAGCTGTGTAGCATTTGCTCGAGCATATTATGAATATATGTAGGCAGATGAAAGAGAGGGTCATCGGGGTTAAAACATAATCTTTAATAGTCATACGCTTTCAAATAAGGATATATCCCCTTCACGAAAGTGTGAGGATCTTGCCTATCACCACAGCCAATAAACTCCATCTTCTTTCCTTTTGTATACATGTATCTACATTTTATTAGAAGGATCATATATATCAGCTTTGATATTTTTCCATAATGGTATTCATGTTGCCATGACAACACCTATCTAAAAAAAAGTTGACACATGCTTACAAAATAAAGATCAAGTCACATTTATTGGAGTCTAATACCTGACGTTAATTTTCTCAGTTTTAGATTTGAAAATTTGAAACGTAATTTCAAAACCCTTTTAATGTCCTCATAATAATGCCAGGCGTGAAATCAAAGTTCTTGATATCTACTGTCCGACCAATATCATGTGGCTAATGTAGTTTTTAAAATATTTTGCGACTTTCGTGCCTAAAGCTTAATTCAAGCACCAAGAATGCTCATTCGTTTGAGTGCTTTTGAATACAGTTTAAACCCCCACGCCAGCCTAAAAAAACAAAACCACACAAAACGCAGCCTGAGACACCCTCCATCCGAGAGAAAATCAATAAAGAAAATCACAAATACTCCTATCGTCTTTCTGTTGATAGCAGAGGCGCTTGAAGACTGTTTAAATATTTTAGGACACTTGCAGTGTAGCAAATGAATCGTACATATGAAGTGGAATAATCATATTACTGCCTCATACTCTGGAACTCTGAGGTAATGAGGGACAATTCTACTTTGTAATCTGCCAAAGGTGTGAAGTGCTTTATAGGTGGAGCCAACAATGAGTACCCCCTTTGGTGATGTATATAATAGATTGTCTGGGAAGCTTCCTTCGGATCCAAATACTACCTTATCTCTGCTGATGTACTTGGTGAAAGAGGGAACAGTAACGCTGACTCAAAATTACATTGGCAGTTCCTACTCCTAACATAGTGTTCTTTGGCACCGAAAAAAATCTTAACTCTGATACAAAACCAGCTGGTGGTGTTAAGGAGAAAAGATTGTCACAATATTATGAGTGGTATGACTCCTTTATATCAAGAAAGCAGCTATAAAAACAAATGAGACTGCTAAATGATTTTCGTATGGCAGTAAATAGTAGTTCTTATGTTCGTAATACTCTCCTGTTAATTGTCTTTACAAGAACTACTTGTTTCCAGCCTAATGTCTTGCGATGCACTGGGTACCCTTTGTTGCATTGGGAATCAGTCTTTTCTAATAACTGCGGCACGAACTGATGTCTGTATGAAGGCATACAGTGTATACATTATTGATGTTATTTGAATAAATATGTAAAGAGATACTTTTAATGAAACTAAAAATGGGCTGTTGAGGAAACGTAAATGTCAATGTAATATCCGGATATTATCTGCAGCTCAAGATAGCTCGTCATAAGGAACTTCCGAGTCAGTGATCTTTTCTTAAAGCTTGGCGGCTCCAGTGGCACATTAATATTAAATATTTTAATTAGAGAAAAGGAATAACTTTTCAAAGCACATTTTAAGCATGACCGTAGGTTAGGGAAGTATTTTTCGGGTAAGATGTCCATAGCATTAAGAAAAACATAGCCGTATATTTCTTGTTTCCTCTCCTCTCTTTAACGAAGCATAAGGAATCTCGATGA
This sequence comes from Harmothoe impar, assembly GCA_947462335.1. Classification (NCBI taxonomy): domain Eukaryota; kingdom Metazoa; phylum Annelida; class Polychaeta; order Phyllodocida; family Polynoidae; genus Harmothoe; species Harmothoe impar. Next base: position 29,052,762 of record OX381706.1, on the reverse strand, counting down.
GAACTTGCTTATCTTAGAATGTACTGTACGTGCGTAAGGTTCATGTCACCTGATATAATTATATAACTTTTAGAAATCGGCCAAATCCATTTCGTTAGTTTCTTCGTTACCCCGAGGGCACTCATTTGTGTGCTAATCATGTTGCCATAGCACAAACCACGTGTATGTGTATAATGCATAGTTGTAAAACACAATCATGCATCAACGCTTTCATCGAAGGTACAACACCTAGCCCAAGGTCTACTATCAGAACTGCATTAGCACCTACAGAATGCACCTTACCGCAATTTTCATCACATGACGGATTTATGTTGGAATATCCCCAGGGAGATGCAAATGGCTTTGTAGAGAGTATTCTATACGAACACATGTGTACATAGTGCACATAACATAGCATATCTCCGGGTATTTACAGATTCGCATCAGGCTTCGCCGTTCACTTTTCCTCACCATAATTCCCCCAGTAATGGGTATAAAGATGACATTGCTCATCGTGACTACAGTGCGCAGAGCTGAAGGCATATACATTCGCATTGATAGAGAGGAGAGGTACAGCAATAACTATTGCTGGGGACGAGATCCTCAGGCATGTATATACGTGATGCCATGTGTAAGGGTGCTTATGGCCACCGTTCACTGGGCTCTAATCGGCCGAAGTTATGTAGGCAATGTATGGGCTTAATCGGCCGAAGTTCCCCAGTGGACGGTGGCCATAAAGGAGTTATATTTAGCTTATTAGGACGTGCCGACTGTTAGTTCCTGTTATTGACAGTAAGATATGAACGTCCTTAGACCCACATCCTACAACATAGGAGTGGTTAGATAAATATAGTATATTAGGAAGTGGTGGGGTATTACCCTATATTGCAGGTGCATAATAATTATCACCTATAACATGGCCAATATCAACAAGGGAGTATCGTCTATTACATATTGTAAACATCAAAACATTAAGATATTTCCGTTGAAACCCTAGAAGCTCTGCTTACAAGCATTATATCATTGCAATGGTGTTCTTTAGACAAAGGTGAGGGGGTGGGACATCTTTGGATGTGTTTTTCTCTGCATGTTGTGTGTTTTCTTTTGTGTGAGATCATCAACCATAATGATTCTGTACAGGGACTCCCCAAACCACAACCTTTAATAATACAAACAGCCCAGCCTATGAGTAACAGTGGGATTGGAATAGGCGAATGTTTTGTCGGAACCCAGGCGATTAGAGGGGGGGGGGATGGCAAAAACTAGAGTGAGTAAGGCTCTAAATCTAAATAGCTCCCTGGGCCATTTATGAATTTGAGCTTAATAATCATTGGCAGTTTGAGATGCGAATAAAAGTCAAAAATGCTTGTTGTTGGATAGTGTTCTTTTCTCTCGTTCTTGTCTTCAATATTCATTCAGAAAGAGAGCCTGGCAACTTACACCCCACAATTGCTAGGTGTATGGGCATTATCTCCATAACTACATGCACTGCTAATCCACTAACACCACTTGTCCCATAAATATCCTATCCAATTATCATCAATCACCAGAAACTACGAGGAAGATGAGCACGAACTTATTTGCTCCCCTGAGTACTGCCTCTGGGTATTAAACCGGTCAGGCCAAACAAATAAAAGATGCACCACGAATTCTCACTTATGTGCCTAACTCGCGTATAAGCCGCACCCCTAGAACTTCGGAGAGTCATGTAAGCCAAACAGGGGGCCTGATTAAGATGATGTTAGGACTGTAGTATATATCTAAAAACTTGTGTATATGCCGCACCCTTTAATAGCCTGGGCCGATATTTAATAATCCATACTGGCGATCGGACTCGCGTACAAGCCGTGGCTACTATGCGAGAATTTACGGTGCTTGTTACAGGTTTCCCAACCCTGTTAAGAGACGACCCTAGAAATCCCTATCGATTTTTCATCTTTTAAGTATTTTGGTTATTGACATTTGACTCAACCGCCAGCAAGTCATCTTAAAGGAGACCAACTTAATCAAAAATCCACAAATCAATACCTGGATACGTTCTTTATAACCTGTATCTTTTTATGTCAATGTAAGGAAAGTAAGATTTCAATATAATTACAGAAGGGGAAATCAGGAAGTTGATGCATTGGTAGACAAGTCACTACGAAAATTCCCAGGGCAATTCCCAAAGTGTAAAAAAGTGACAAGGAATTCTGAAGCACACCTCTTAGTATTTGTTTGGTCTCGGGAGAGACATAGTTGTACCAACATGATACTTTGATAGCTAATATGAGACTACTGGGAATGTGGACAATAACGTAGCAATATGAGCCATTTGTATAGTCAAACATATTCTGTATGGCCTGCATGGTCACCCCTATGGTAATTACCTGGGTATAATGATGTCATGTGATACATGTAATTTACCTGCATCCTAGCTATGAGTGGCACAATGACTGTGAAAGTGATACATTGCATTGTATGCAAAACACCCAGGTTGAATTACATATATTGTAAACAAATGTAAATTGATGCATAATACAAGACTGATCTTAATCTATTTTAGACTCCTTGCACAATTGAAGAATTTCATTTTTGAAATTGCAAAGCATCAACAATCCAGATCATACAAACCTTTCGTTTCATCCTAGTTTGAGCGTTGACCTCCGAATCTATCCGTTCGCCAGGCGTCTGGTTCCTCCAGAGCTTCCATATGATGACAGTGTACGCCAGCGTCATGATGACGATGGGGATAAAGTAGAGAACGATGGAGATGAAGGTGTAGAAGAATGTCCTGGAGGGGTGCACCACTAGGCTGGTGTTAGTCACAGGGTCCACATGTTCAACCACGGGCCACGTGTCGCCACACCAGATCTCAACATGATTGGCCCACACCCTGGAGAACTGCTGCCTGTAGAGGAGCAGAGGGGTGGAAACGGCCACAGAGGCCACCCAGATGAAGGCAATGAGCGGCAGGGCCCTCCGCTCAGTGAGATGAGCCTTCATGGCGAATACGATCCCAAAGAAGCGGTCACATGAGATGAGCGTCAGCGTCAACACACTGGAGACGAGGGAGAACACTACAAAAAATGGAAAATAATGGAGAGTCAATATCAACTAAATTTACAATTGCTAGAGCAATAGTGTAATGTTGTAGCAATGATTATCGATCAGAATCATTAAACACTTTGTGCACACCTGTTTTCAGCCGTGTTTGTCTTTTGATAATCAGTATGTATAGATAATTGGGATCCAATCCATCAACAGTGATGGATAGACTATGCCATGGTTTTATTTTTCAATAGCACAAAAACTGTTGACCTACAAAACATCTCAACAGGAAATTATATTTTTAGCATTTTGGTAGTACAAGGTCTATTTTTTCTATTTTAGTTTCACCTCAAAACTACTGAATAAAAGTGCCTATAGGTCGGATTTCCGGGTATAACAATGCATTAACAGCGCCACCAGAGATAACATCAGGACGATGACACCTTTCAGGGAGGCTATAATTTCCATAAATGCAGGTGGAAATATGGTCTGTGATGATGCCTAGGCAACTCTATCCCTCCTGCACACTAATGTAATGATAAGCTACGGACTGCCTGCAATTGTGTGCCAGTCAGCGGTGGCTACAGTTGTTAATGGGATAAGGACGACCTGCCATCATGCCTCAGGCTGAGGCATCTCAATCTGTGCAGCCGTGACTCTATTGGTAATTGTGCTGCTTTGTACATTGGTAAAGGCATTCACATGCCATCAAATTCACCACGTTCCCCACTGACTGCGCCATGCTGAAATAGTGGGATGATGCATAGAGCTCTCCCCTATATGTCTGTGTGTGTGTCAGACGTGCCTGGATCAAAGTGGAAACGTGGATGGTACGTGATGTTCCATCACACATAATTTACGACAGCGACACACACCCCACCTAGTGGGTATATTTCAAACCATTCTACCACAATCCGGCGAGGCTCCGGCTCTCGGCCATTCTCTCTAAGACAGCAACCAAGACAGTCGAATTTTGCCAGAGCTCAATCCGCGGACATCGTCCAGAATCTAGGACATCTACCTTATTGGTGGACAGCAGCCTATTAACGGACACGTATCGTGTGAGTACAGACGTTTATTATGCCGGGGAAAAAGTCCACCGTGGCTGAAAATGCCGCTGAAATTACGGTGATGAAGACGCAATTAGACAGTATACAAGCATTACTTCAAAGCATGAAAGACGATAGAGAGAAGGAGAAGACTCCTCAGACAGATGAGAAGGAGGGGGAAGAAGAGAAGAGAGAAGGGGAAGAAGATGGGGGAAAAGAAGAAGTAGAAGAAGATGTAGAGATTGTTTTTAAAAAGAAGAAAAATCCCGTCAAACGTAACAAGAGCAAGCCGGGTAAAAAGAAAAGGGCTAAATTGAGATCGCGTGATAGACCACAGAAAGCTCCCTCCCCTGTCCCCTCTTCTAATTCAGAATCCACGGGAAGTGAATCGTCGGACGAGGAGGAAGCCACCGCCACACCGAGGAAGGGACGAGGCAGGGACGACCGCCGTTCACCACGCACCCCGGACGACCGAGGCAAGTCCGCGCCGGCAGCGTCACGCCTGGGTGCACACCAAGGTGCATTCCCCAGGTACGGCAGCGTGGATAGACGACAAACGTGGGTGGATGATTGGATGCCGCCTGGTACCATCGGGGACTTGACTAAAGACGACGAGCTTCAGCGGAGGGTGCTCAACATTCTTCAAACCGGCCTCAACCCAGGCAGACAGGCTAAGTCAGGTAAAAGTTTCTTTCCCTACGCACACATTTACAGAGGCAGTAAAAAGACTACTATAACTCAGGGAGAAGTGACTTTGGCTGAATTAATCTGGGGTCTCATACAGATGGCAAAATGTAACAGAAATGACAAGGTGACATATGATCTTATATATGAACATTTGGAACAGGTGGTAGAAGATGCCAGAACATACCCTGAAATGAATGTAAGGAAGTGGTCCGAGGAATGTTGTAAATATATGTATGACACACAGACCACTTGGTCTCAGGCTCAAAAGAAAATCGAGCACTATAGGTTGCAATACTCACAGAAATATGACCTCGACCCAAGAGAGCCACAAGGTGGCGCCACTCGCGCCACTGGCGCAGGTGGATCCGACACTAGTTGGTGCTCTATGTCTTCAGAACTAGAGGCAGCAGAACCCGGTCCATTGTGTAAGCATTACAATTACGGTCATTGTAATTGTAAGGTAGACCATGTGGTAAGGGGTTTCAGACATCTACATTATTGTAGTTTTTGTTCATACGGTAGAGTCGAGTTAAACAGACATCCCGAGTGTGATTGCAGGTTCAGAAAACAAAGGGACGAGAAAAGAAAACAGAACAAAGGGTATCAGGCCCAAGGCCAAAATCAGGGTCAAGGCCAATCTGGTCAGACCAAAAGTAAGGATTTTTAGATCCTATTTTAAACCCTAGCTTTAAGACAAACGTTGTATGTGACGGTACCTTATGTGTGAACGAGGCTGGAGCCTTTGGTGAAAAAATCGTTCAAACTAAGATCCATGTCACAGGTGTAAAAGATAACAGTGTTAGTGTTGTACAAAGGGACAGTTTACCTAGCTCCGGACGCCCCGCGGGCAATGGAGATACAATGCGCCGGGACGCGGCCCCCGCGGGGCTCCCGAGGCAGCGAGACGGATTGGTTAGCAAAACCCTCCCCACGGGTACCAATGACATATTGCACCGGGACGCAGACCCCCCGGGACCCCCCAGGTGCAAAGACAGTTTCGTTGGCCCGGGCTCCCCCGCGGAACATGGTGACAAATTGCTTCTGGATGCAGACCCCCTGGGACCCAAACACCATGTACAGGGCACTAACTCAAATAAGGTGAACAATCCCCAATTTCAGGTTCCCGCGGGAATTGGGCAGGGTTTTTCACCTGATAATTACCCAGAGTACATTGAAAACAGATGGCCATGGCCCACAGACGAGGCTAAAAGACGCTACCCAGAATACATGCAGTTATACACCGCAGTTAGAACCCAATGCAAACCCAATTATTTGGGCGCAAATGTAAAGGTTCCCTCTGCGGTCAACTGTGATGAGTGGGACGTCAGATTGGCGCAAGAAGGAGACCCCAGGGTGGGAGGTTTTCTAAGGTTTGGGTGGCCCACATGCTATTTTGCAGATGCTCCCCCAGTCCCTACATACTCCAACCATGGCAACACTAAGCAGTATGACAAAGACATAGAAGCTTTCATTGCCAAAGAAGTGGCTTTGGGGGCCATGCTAGGGCCGTTCAACGACCCCCCCTTCGCCCCCTGGTGCCAAATCAGCCCCCTCCTGACCCAACCTAAGAAAGATTCAACTGATAGAAGGGTTATCATTGACCTCAGCTACCCCGAAGGGGCCGGGGTCAATGCGGGGATAGCCAAAAACATATATGAAGGAGAATCCTACAAATACACCCTCCCCACAATACTCACACTAGGGGCGGAAGTCAGGAAGATGGGAAGTGGGTCCATGATGTGGAAACACGATTTGGCTCGCGCATATCGCCAGCTCAGAATAGATCCCTTGTCTTACCCACTCCTGGGGATCCAACACAAAGGTATGTTCTACATTGACGTATGCCCGGCATTTGGGTGTTCAGTATCAGGTGGGTGTCAACAGAGAGTGTCAAATTCATTGTGTGCATTCATGGCCAGAGAAGGTCACAGAGTGTATGCATATGTTGATGATTTTTGTGGTGTCGGAAAAAATGAGGGCGACGCACAAGTAAGTTATGAACGTTTTGGTACTTTGGCGACGGAGTTGGGCATGAAACTGGCAGCTGACAAGTCGGCAGCACCATCCACCAGCATGGAATGGTTAGGTTTCATGGTTGACTCGGTTGACATGACCATCACGGTTCCTGAGGCAAAGCTCAAAGAAGTCCTCAAAGAAGCCCATGAATGGCTACAAAAGAAGGTAGCGACAAAGAAAGAGGTACAGAGTTTAGTTGGTAAGCTCAGCCACATATCACAATGTGTGGCACATGCTCGCAAATTTCTCAATAGACTACTGGGTGCCCTTAGGGCATCATCCAAGACAGGATGGGTCACAGTCGGCCGTGAAGCAAAACGTGACATCCAGTGGTTTGTTGACTTTGCAACTCAATTCAACGGTATCATACTCATCCCGGTCACACTTCCCAAAGTGTATGTGGAATGTGACGCAAATCTCCGCGCTGGGGGCGGGTTTGGGGATAAAGAGTATTACAAAGTCACTTTCCCAGTAGAGTTTCAAAACGAACATCATATCTCACGCCTCGAAGCCTTGAATGTTGTGGTAGCGGTAAAGACTCTGGTAAAACCTGACAAAGCCAGGAAATGTGTAGTGATAAAGACTGACAATTCAGCATCAGCAGCAGTCCTCATGAATGGCAGGACTTACGATCCTGTGATGGCCGCGTGCTCACGTCATCTGGCAATGTACGTGGCCACCCAGCAATGGCAATTGGTGGTCACCCATGTCCCAGGATCGTCACTGAAGTTGGCAGATGCCCTGTCTCGTTATGACATGGGACAGAACTTCAAGGACATAGTAGACAATGAGGTGGTGAAAAGAGGACTAGTGAAGGTAGAGCCTGTTGATATTATGTACATCCTAAAGGCTGATTTGTAATTACAGGCACAAGAAAGACAAGACTGTTCCAGCAGATGGTCAACACGTACGACGCAGCCTTCACACCAAAGACGCTGAGAAATAAATGGAACCAAGCAAGGGCATACGTGTCTTTCATGATGGCTTACGACATGTGCTACATGAAACCACAAATAGTTGACATATTGATGTTTATCCAATTATTGGCCAATTCATTCAAATCCCCACAGTCTGTAAAAAACGCAGTATCTGGGGCAAAAAACTTTGTCATAGAAATTGGTGGGGATCCCACAGCATTTACAGCATCCATGATTAAAAACATGTTAAGAGGAGTTGAACGTCTATCTAAACATCAGGTGCAGCAAGCGCCGGCATTGAGCATTAATTTCATAAAGAAAATGTGTAAATCCCTAAGACGTATATCCGTAGTGGGCAAAGTTGTTGCAGCGGTGGTCCTGCTAGCTTTTACTACTTTCTTAAGACAATCTAACTTGGTTTATACACCTGATTCATTTAATCACATGATCCTGAAACATCATGTCTCTTACTCTGCTAATCATATGTGGATTACAGTCCTAACTACAAAAACCGTGCGCTGTGGTGGGGGTATAACCCTCCCGGTAAAGAAGATTCCGGGTAGCAAATTCTGCCCAGTAGATGCATATCATCAGACAAATGTATTAGCCCCGGGGGATAACAAATCACCCCTGTTCCTAGTTCCAGGAACAAACAGACCCATCACAGCGGCGGAGTGTAATATGTTGATAAAGGTGGTATGTATTGCATTAAGGCATCCCAATGCCAATCAAATAACGTTACATTCCTTAAGGCGCTCAGGTGCCAGAATATGTGCACAACAAGGGGTCAGTGAAGACCACATCAAATCTCACGGCACATGGAAATCATCTGCTGTACATACATACGTACCAAAAACAGTATTTACTAAAGTACCGCAAGTCATTGCAGCTGTATTACAATAATTACCTACGGTTTGGCGATTGTATTATTGTAAGAGCATCAGACATAAAGTCTGAAACAAAATATATATTTATAAAGCCAAACTGTGTTATTGTGTTGCTGATCATAATTGTACGTGATGTTCCATCACACATAATTTACGACAGCGACACACACCCCACCTAGTGGGTATATTTCAAACCATTCTACCACAATCCGGCGAGGCTCCGGCTCTCGGCCATTCTCTCTAAGACAGCAACCAAGACAGTCGAATTTCCCACCCACCACCCTGTATATAGGTGTATTGTTTTTATACATGTGTGTAACATGGCGTGTATTGTATTATTGTAAGAGCATCAGACATAAAGTCTGAAACAAAATATATATTTATAAAGCCAAACTGTGTTATTGTGTTGCTGATCATAATTATGTCAGTAGCTGGTAGAGGGTGCTGCACTGCTAGTCATTCACCATTGCCATAACTGACTAGAACAGTCTTGCGGTAGAGCTAAATCCTATTTGTGTAAAATGGCGATGCACAAAATCATGGTAAAAAGTGACTGCTAGTGTGTCCACATGCGATAAAAAAATTACTTGCAATGGTTTCGCATGAAATGTAGAACTAATGTCTGAAATGCATAAAATCTGAGTGGCAGAACTTCTGCATGAAATTGCTATCTGTACACAATAAGCTCAGAACTTTGGGCTTGGTGATTACTACAAAATGCTACAGGTCTGTAAATGACCCCCCCCCCCCCCCCCCCATTGTGAATAGAAAGGCCTGCTGAGCGGACATTATATTTAATTCCAAGATATCACGAGTGTAATTGGAAAAAGCTTAGTTGTAGACATTTGTCTGCATGTCCTTTTTCCATAGTTCATAATTATACAGATTTTGTCGAGGTTTCATAACGATATTTGAAGTTTGATCGTCAAACTTGATTAAATACGCTATTCTCGCCCACGGCTCTATACAGTAAGGCGATTTACCGGGTCAAAAACTGCGATCTACTGGAGCCATGCCTGGATCAAGTGAGCTTCAGCTAGCCGGAGGGCAGCTGTGATTAAAGCCTAACCTTACTAATGTTATTGGCCTTTAGAACATTTTGAGTGAGACGCTTCTGGGCATTCTGATCAAAGAGCAACTAATTAAGGCGTTAATTCTTGTTTCGCTGAAGCTAATCCTGCATGTGTACAGTAACAACGCTAGGGGGTTGTGGCCTTTTCCTTTGTGGAAACAGTCTTATTAATTACAGGTAATATGCATAGAATACAATAGCTGTATTAATATTTCACTTATTTAGAATTGCAGTGCATGGGGCATGGGAGAAAATAGCATAAATGGTTGCATGGAGGATCCGGATGTCCTATGATGATTACATCATGAGTGAGAAAATCCCGTGGCAAGGTAGAAATGTCATGGTTGCCACTACCTCCAAGCTTCTTATAGTACCTCGATCAGCAGTCCTCTCAATCTTCAGATGTCACGTAAAACCATAAAATTGATGTGACAAGTTGAGAAAAAAAAGATCTGTACCTCTTACTCACCATTAGGGGAATGAGCTTCCAGGTCATAACATCCACACATTACATGCTATGTTCCCAGAGCTAGCACCATGGTTTTAGAGTGATGAGAATCGTGCTGCGAAGTGAGGTTCCTGTTAATCAAACAGTTCCTGGGTAGTGAAGGAGCAACCGGACTATGGATCAATTGGGAGTGGCATATGCTGGACCATACGTTTGCAAACAGGGCACTTTCCATGTGTAAATAAAATGCATCGATCACTGCTCTAGGACAGTGGAAGTTTTGTCTGCCTGTCGTTGGCCCCCCGGTCAGCAAATATACATGGGTCTGTGTCTATGTATCGAGTGATATGAATAGATTATCATATGTGTGTTTCAGGTGATTGAGGAAAGTAGATTGACCCTTGTATGTGTACGAGAAAACAGGTTATATATCATCATGTAAATGATAGGAGGTAGTATGTTCAATATAGTCTACTGGCAGTAAAGGTGTCTCTTATTCATTGACCTTTATATGCTGTAAACTTCAACATAATGACACTTCTCAATCCCTGCACGATTTCTTCCAGATATCGATTTCCAACATGTACATAGACCCCATCCATTGTCTCTCATTTTAATCCGAAAATTGAGGGGTGTCTAAATGACATTAAATCGTTTTAATATATGCATTTAAAGAGATTGCCATTTGCTGTCTGTATACATAATACAATTCATCAAGAGAATGTGCCGAAAAAAGTATTAAAATTTTCATTATTTTAAACTACAATAAGTATGATATTATGTACATTCTCTATGAACATAAAATAGTGGTGATGAGATATATTGGGCTTGGTGGAAAGGCAGGGCACATTATTACAGATGTATAACAATACATAATCCATGTGCAAGAATCCCGCTATCGATGTCCTAATACCGCCATTTATTTCTATGATCCTCCCCTTCCACCTGCTCTGAATCATTGAAGCGTAATCTCAGTAGTCTCTCATTTTACCATCCTAACAATTCACTCCTAAGGTTTCTAAGGACTCGTGTATAATGAAGCCACCACTTTCAACAAACTGTATACTTGTGAAGCCGTAAAGGAGGGCGTATGTTTTAGCCACACCCGTGGTATTGCATCTTAAGTCTGGCCTGAGGCCAGTCGTGACATGTTGATCCAAAAATATTACATTTATCTAGTAAAACAATGGCCATTTGTGATTTGAAAACATCAATATACTTTCGCCAAGAACGCTATTCCCAAATACACCTTATTGCAAATAATGTAGACTTAAAGGGTATAGGACCTCTCTCCATCATAAAAATCTCAGCCAGGCTTGTTGAGTTTATATAATACTTCAGTTATAATTATTTAGAATCCCCCAAACCACATGCAGGCATATCCTAGCCCTGTGAGCCTGTATTCCCCAGGACCAGTACCCCATGTATAAAGGCTCAGGTAACCAACAAATAGTTTGCTTGTTGTTCCTTTCCAGCAGTCCTCTGGTCTAGACAAGTTGCACTGGTGTGACCAGCAGTTGCACTCTGCCAGTGGTATAGTATTGAGTACTAGTGATACCCACCAGTGTACTGACTGCCACCAGTGTGCCCGCAGAAAATGGTATACTCCCCCTTGAATAGGCCATATGCTATTATTTTGGGTAAAAAAGAACATCTATACACAATGATACCATTGCACAATGTGTATACCTAGAAGCCAATATGTAATCATCAAATCTAAGAGGGTGCTGTAGTTGTATCATTCTTTTATAGAATATTAATTTTAGTTCCAAGCAACAGTGAGTAGATAGCGCTGTCCAGAATATTCCAGTGAGTCAGCCAAACTGGCCTTGCCCTCTATTGCTTCACTTTTGTAGGCCCACCCATCACCAGCAGCCATATACTTGTACCTGATAACAGAAGAAAGTGCTTAGATGCTGAGATTCAGTGAAAGTGTTAAACTTTAAGTGTGTTTGGGTAAATTTATGTGTTTAAATTAGAAAAACTTTTTACAGTGTATGTCTGAAGGCTGTTAGCACACTCAGTCTACTAGCAGGCCTTTGGTGAGCATGGGGCCTTGTTGACAGCCACATCTAAAGGGTCACTTGGATAGGGGTCAAAATCACCTGGGTCACATACTTTTGTCCTCTGGTGTAAAATTTGTGAAGTGAAAATCGATCTGGAATTTGAGTAGTTCAGTGGCTGAGTTATGAACTACATTCTCTACTCTAAGATGCTAGCCCCTTTAATAAGAGAATGTGCCCCCACAAAATGTTATTTGTACCCACTTCTCTGAACGTATCCTTTCAAAGAAAGGCTCGGATATTAGGCAAGATTGGATGCAAAATAGTATCCTCGAGCAGTGTAATCTGGTGTAGTAAGTTGTAGACGTCCGCGCCCACGCATCCCACCTCCATCTTCTCCTATGTACGTCCCTAAGGTAGTGTGAGAGGGAGTGGTCAGCTGATGGTGAGGGCAGGGCAGGGATTGAGGGTAGAAGATCTGAGAGGCGGTCCATATCAGTAAATACTGTGACCTTCTGCCCGAGATACGAAATTGCTAACCCTCTAGCAGCATACAAGCATATTTCTATATTACACCATATATAGCAGTCCTTCAGTCTTTCAATATAATAGTGATATGTTTATTAAATATTCATTATAGTGAAGCTGTGCGTCTTTTCAATCTATGTTTCAAACTTGATATGGAAGATTGTATAGTAGACCATAAGACTAGACAGCCACGTTCTATGATGTTTGACTAGACGCTATACGTGACTGTAACTCTACCTCAGATGACTAGAAATATTTCTCCCATATGATGGTACTTGAAAAGAAACCGGGTTCCTCAGATGAAAAGGCTACCGTATCACATTACTGTTTAATCATGAATAGCTGGCTTCTTTAGGCTCACAGCATTAGCACCGTAGAATACTGTTGCTCGGTTAGAGCCAGTGTACATTAGGTTAGTAGATGGATGATAGGGATGGGATACAACTGGTGTTAGGGCATAAACAATCGCATAACGTCATGTGGAGCAACGAGAGAAAACAAAAATCTCAGCGATAGTTGATAACCATTTGCCACAAGGGTAATGCAGTAACTTGACAAATTCCAATATGCATGCACTAGAGTGGTAGAATGCACAAACGTCTTAAGCTTTGGATAAGTACTCCATTTCTGGAATTGGAAAGAAGGTTTTCCATGCAGAATTGGCACATTTGACTCATTCTGGTTGGCTAGGAAACCATTTCTCTATTCTTAAGGGGAGACGTCAGGGCTAGTCTACTGCACGTATGTACATGCTTTCAATCAGTAAAACATATATTCCCAAAGGTCGTCTATTGCCAATAAAAATCTGAACTCAAACTCAAGTTATCCTTTAGTCATAATTGTTTCAGTTAGTGAATGATCATAGACTTATTTCCTATTTCCAGAAATGCAGAAAACGCACTGTTTGAGGATAGATCGCCCTAAATCTATTATGATAATAATCTAATATCTAATAATGTAAAATCTTTTTGACCAAGCGAACCCCTTTTTTATAAACATCTCAGTGGCTGTTGGAGTACCTTTTGGCAATCTATATGACTTCTTAATAAGTATAGGAGAGGATGTGGTGGGTGGGATGATATCTAAATATACATTCCATTCTATAGATAGCCTTCTCCAGCACGTAAAAGGTTGTAGGCATCAGCTCCCACGCGCTACCACCTGCTCCTTATCAGCTCGTACCCACACCCACCCTCTTGGACATATCAAGTGATCCCATAGATAGTGTGGGCATGAGGGAGTGGTCAGCTGATGGTGATAGCAGGTCATGGATTGAGAGTGGAAGATCTGAGAGACAGTCCCTACCAGTAAAATACTGTACGCTTGGATTTAGCTTTCTTGGTTGCCTATAGATCGCCTGTTCTATTCACTGCACTGCCCTCAGACTGTATCCCGGTGTTTATAAATGTATTTCACTATTCAATGCGCATGTAGCGTAGACCGTTTGAACAGGTATAATCCAATCAAGATGTATAATATTGTGTGTGTAGAAAGCTGGTTGTCCCTACACCATCATATTGTACATACACTAGGCCCTATACTTGAATGTAATTCTATCTTTCGCCTATTGAACCAAACTTCAACCGGAAGAAAATGCTTTGTATGAGATGCCTTTGTATCATAATTTATTACTGTTCAACCCTAAACAGAAGGCTTGATTTAGCCCCATGACCCTCACCAACCGGAATAAATCCAGTTCTGCTACTGACCAGGCACTCAAGTGTCGAATGTTATATGATATATAGAAGCATACTATCCTTATAGAACTTCTCAACATCAGGTAAAATCTGGCAGCTCTATTACTATCTCCAAAGGTACCAACTAACATCCACTTTTATACTGTTTGTGTAGGAAGAACAATATGGGATAATACGAGAAACCTTAATACGCACACTCTTGTTACCAATACTACATGCCACTGTATGTGGACTGATTCCCCGATGTCCTATTTATCATAAACACTTATGTGCCTTTCTTTTTTCCCCAGTGTGTACTAACTCGACATAAATTATGCAGAGAGAAAAATCATAATCCTATCATTGCTACGAATTCATGGCCTCCATATGGAACCACTAATAAAATAAAAGGATATAATAACCCTGGTTCAATTATCCCATCATAACTAATGCAGAGTAATGCACAATTGTTAAGAAAAAGTTTCCCTAAAATGCGTAGGGCCCCTGAAATCCAATGAGGAGTCTTAATGGATTTTTGTCTTCGTTCTGAGCGGTTCAATACGGACTGGCCCTTTGGGATCGTGAATTGAGCGTTCGCAGCCCCTAGAGATTTAGACCCCATCGATGCAGGCAGAATTTGCATTAGTCAGAGCCAGATTTAGAAAGCTTGATAAGAAGCAACTCCATTGTTTTGCCCCAAATGTCCTACTTTTTATTGGACATTTTGAAATCCTCTCTGCATTTTCAAGACGGATTGGGTCTGTTCAACCGTAGGCCTATAGGTAGTTGCCCCTTCTGGCATTCTATTACTTTAGGTGTCCCATTGATATGGTTGGGTATCCCTACGGGTCCTTCCACTTGAGATACTGAAACCAGTTCACAATATAGTTTGTATTTGTATTTTCCATTTATCGTATTTTTCAGCATAAACCTCTCGAGAGAATCGAAAACTGATGCGGAAACTTATCCCATTACAGGAAGCTGTCTATACGTAGTATATTGAATGGGGGCATTGGGACAGGAAATGTAGTGAAGGTATTTGTATAATTAGCCATCCTTTGCAAAACAAAAGAATTCTCCCTAATTATTAACGCATGATAATATGCATGCATGGTGCCCATCGCCCAGAAAAGGTAGACCCAGAGGGCTACATATTAGTACATGTGTAGTGAAATATACCCTAGATTGCGCAATGCTAAAATGTCACACAGATGTTCCACAGGCTATAACTATAAGGTTCGATACACACATGTTGAGGCTATCAGTTAATCAGACGAATAGCACTTTTAATACAATGTCATTGCCTGCTTTAAACGCTACTTCTTATATACTACTACCAGCAGGACCATCCCGTAATTCAAATCACTTATTATCGGAAACATAAATATATGGTCCAAATCTCGTACATTCGCTGCATATTCTGAATAATTATTACTATTATTGTAAAATTTTATGGACTATCCAACTGTCTTGTATTTCTAGCAGTGCCACATGTATACCTCGCGGGACATTATATTATACAAGTTTTCCTCTTTGTGCAACTGGAGGGTTCTCTCTCATGTACTATCTGTTTATCTCCTGTATAGATAAGATTTGTGCTCTCTCCATGAAATAGCCTTTAATTACCGTCACCGTCACCTCACACCTAACACGGTGGGGAGGTGATTAAGATAGGGATGGGATGTCACCTAACAGCCTCATCAGTCTTATCTGTGGCCATTGTTCCTAGGTTTGAACAGTGGCTGATGACATATTTACATTCAATGCACTGCTCTGGAGTCAGGGGTCATTTAAAAATGGCGGCTCCCATACCATATAGCCTCTCTTCCGACTTAAAGTGACAGTAAAAGGAACACTGTAAGTAGAGTGGAGTTTCTTTTACTGTCACTGACCTTCAAATCAAGCTAATGTTACTCTGAGAAAATACTATTAGGGCCTACTGTTATAGAGGATATATCAGGTGATTGCATCTCACTTCCTTGCTATTTAGTACTCAGACTGTTTACGTCGTTGATAAATATTATGCTGAGGCATTGGTTGCTTATACTGGACTGTGATTGATTTATTCTTGTGATTTCTGTAAGGAAAAGACGAGTATCATTTCTAATGTATAGGCATAATCCCTTAACCTGACTCTGGATTGCTGTTTTCTTTGGATTGCCTTTTATATGTATATCGTCCTTGTGTTTTCTGTGTCTGTATTATAATTGTAAGGTCTACAGACATTGTGATATAATTAGCCGCTATTGAAAGGCGATACTTGTTTATGTATTTTGGTCGGTAAAAGCTAATTAAAAATAAACAATTTAAAATGTAATTCAAATTTAAATTGCTTGACTATAGCAGGAAGGGTAGGATGGATTTTCGAGAAAAAAAGAGACGTTCTGTTCCCCTGTCTCCTTCAGTGGTACCGAAAGAGGGGGTACAGGTTTTCTTGGTATCCCTGGGTGTACAAATCGACCGGCACCCCTTCCCTCGTGCTTAAAATATACCATTCTCTTCTGTTGCGTATTCTCGTGTAGTCGGCTCATGTGTTAATTAGAAGGTGAAGGGACACATGTTACCAGATACGGCCTCATTATGTACAAATGGCATGCGTTTTCTTATTGCCCTAATTAGTTAACTGATTAAGGAAAGTATCATAAGGTAAGAAGTCGGACAAAATAGGACTTTTAAATATGACTGTCTAAGCGTTGTAAGCTCATAGATTATAAATGTACATGTGCGGTGAATACTGCAATGACCACACACAGAAAAGAAGTAGAATCACTGTAACTCCCGACGTGATCACTGAGGTAACTCTCCCCAGGACTCTAATGTGACTCCTAAACATTAGCAGGACTCTAAAATAACTCTATAATGACTCTGTTTTAAGACTCCCTAATGATTGGGAGTCACTTTAGAGTTGTGGGGAGAGTTACCTCAGTGATCGGGGCTGGACTCCCTTTTGAGAGTTACAGTGATCCTAGTTCTTCTCTCTGTGCAATGTCACAAATCAAATACCATAAATCTTTTCTTGGATATAACCTTTACTCATAACTTATTCATCTTGCGTAAAAAAGAAGGGATGCTAAGTAATATCATTCACACTATTGTCATTAGTCAGTCCTTATTTAGCTACTCCAATTAATGCAGGGATCCTGTAACCTTCAATGATTGTCTTCTTGCCTGCTATGTGCATGTAGGCTGTCAATATTCCCAGCATACTAATTGGTATTGTCTCAACTGTTTCTTTGCATTAATCCAGGGAATGGCGTGCAGTAATGAGTCTTTTTCACGTTTTAACAATATGAGATGACTTAATTTGGATGACTTTAGCGTGGGGGACATATATAGCAGTCATCCTCCAACATGTGAACAAATCGTCCCCATTTAATAGAAGGCTAATATGCCCATACAATTTGAAGGAAGGATCTGTCGTCGAGTCATTATTATATTTATTCAACTTTCCGAGCAGTTATCCACGAAACATTCATCTTGCCCGGTCCCATGTCAATTGCAATTTGATTTAATTACAATTCTATTGATCCTGTAAATATCAGACGTTGGTGAACCCCTAGGTGTGAGCTCTCTCGATCCCAAGTAGCAATATAACGCTCATATGAACCAGGGTGTAGGGATCGATCAATATATGCCCACCAAGGCAGAGGTCACACGGAGTACGAGATGAAGCACTTATATAAGGATTATATTTATTGTGTGAAGAGATCCCCCGAGAAATACCCCTGTCTGTAAGGTTTGGCACGAAGACAGTGTACCCTCGACTTTCTGAAGTCTTTGCACGTATGGTAAACCACCAGTTCATGTCTACATTGTACTCCTAATATAATGATTATGCAAATCTAATTCAATTTGTACATGGCCATAATACAGAACACTACAGACTGGATAACGAAAATTCAAAAATTACTAAAAGTAAGTTGACCGTAAGCTGACTTAACAAATCACATCCGTGCAGAGGATAGATCCGTGTACGCTATTTGTACCTATACCCAGTAAACAAAAAAAACGTTATACAACGTTATAATTATAACGTTTCCCTATGGCTCTTTAATGTGGCAAAAAGTTATTTCACGTTAAAAACGTTATTTTGACGTAAAATAACGTATTTTCGTTAGCTGGGTGGTGCCTATAAGGGACATACGCATGGGACGAGCTAGTGCCATTTCCTGATACACAAATATATTTTATGGAGCTTAGTTAGCACCTTACAACAGAATCATATATCAATAGGAATCAACAGGCGCAAAGGGAGAAGGCTTGCATCTCCTCCTGTAATACAGGTTGAGGATATTACATTTTATGAAAGCGACCCGAGAAGATGATAATTATGCCCATAGTTGGTCTAGATATCTGAGATGTGCGTCTTCTTTTTTAGTTAGCCTCTTTTGATTCATCTGATCCCGGAAAAGACTCAAACTTATTTTACATTGGGGACCATCAATGAACTGATGATGGTAAATGCTAATACTGTTAAAAGCTATAGAAATAAGTGGTGGTCTCGATGCTAGCAGTACTTGAGAATGAGCCACGATGCAACCAGTGTCTCTGAAGGACTTATTCGATCATTAAACCATCAAATTTTGCTGAAACAGCTTAAATGAATGTAGACACTTGCCATGGTCTTTCCGTGTCTATGGGATGGCAGGTAATACAGCTTGCGCAGCATATTATGTAGTAGTTATGGGACGAGTACCATGCTGTACGCGACATACAGTGAAGGGAGCCCTACAGGCTTGGTAGAAGGCCTTTAACTACTTTATACCACTAGCTGTATGTAGTATACAAGAGGTGTGAAATGCTTTGTTCTCTGTGCCCGCTGTGGTACAAGTGTTCACACCACACCTGGCTGGGGGAACGGAAAACGCCTGTGTATAAAACACCTGCAAAACAACCAAGGTAATTGGTAGTGGTATAAAGCAGCTAAACCACAGCCATAGCCCTACCTTCAACATATTCAAGTGGCCGGTCAAGGCTGAGTACGCTCGTCTGCGACGTGTGATCAGCATTGACCAGGCACACCAATATCCTACATACAGAGCTGTGGCTGTGATATAAGTACTACATATACCTCTATAGATCTAGGTATATATATAGATATCGCCATACTGTATCGCCTGTATAGTAGTAGTATAGTAAGTAGGTCCCACGGCTCATATAGCTGCAGCAACACAGCACTATGCATACAGATACATGCATGGCGACGCTGGTTAGATATAACCAGACGAATAGCAAATCAAATACTTTGCCTGTATAAGGGACCCTAAACGACAGGGCTGAAATGCACCGAAATTATTTTTTTAAAAGAAAGAATTCCGACGGGAAATATCGGGCTTCAAACCATTGCATTTTGATCTAACTGCAAACGTTGTGATAAGGCAAGATAAAAGTAACGAACATCTACTTGAGGAGAGTCCCATAATCACCCTATTTGATTTGATTATCTCAGATCCTCTCTTTTAAGTGTTATGAGATCCATGTGAATTGAATTGTGTCCATCATGTTGACAGACCTTCCGAACAGCCTTAGTTCTATGTGTTCTTGGACGAAGCCTGGCAGTGTACATAACACGCTGAACTAAATTGAGGATAGATTATTGTCTCTCATGGAAATTGCTCAGCTTTTAAACTCAACATTATATGATTTACTACCAGTTACATCTCATGAGAGCAGCATTTTCTAAGCGCCGTCTCTGGCTTTGAAGTAGCATGCATCCACCTTAAATGACAACTAAAAGAATGAATACGCTTCACAGTGAGTGCCGTTGATGAGCGCCTCGAGAAGATTTACTTTCCCCAGGAGCACCATCACTTTTCTCACCAAGGGCCGGCAATCGTTCAATTCCGTTTTGTCAGTCTTAAAGTGGACCAATCAGCAATAAGGAAGAGCACCTAAATGGTTACGAATTCACCGGAACTTTTGGATTTGGGCACCTTTAGGTTTTGGCTCCTGATGTGCTGGCTCATACCTTGCTTCCTTGGGGCAGTCCCCGTGGGGCCAGGTGCCTGACAGTAAAGAGCGTCAACGGAAGTCATTAGGATACTCCCCTTAGCCCCCAGCAAAGCCGGGAGTGATCCCCTTTGGATTTGGATTTGGAGGCGGGAGCTGCAGGATTTAACACCAGGGAATGGACAATTCAGGTATCCCTAGCCCCACCTATGTTGTAGGCATACATGTGACAATAGGTGTTCTCTGCATCCCTTTATCTCCATCGGTAAAAGTCGTGCTCATAACAGAAAAAGGGGTTTTACCCATGTGTATAATGTAGGGAGAAGGTGATATATCACACTTACAAGGTAGTGAGGTTGTTTCCTGCAGTACGATATATTGCAGGATGATAGGAGATATACCGACACACACACACACTGGTGTATATTTGATCCATATTGGGGTCTTCTGCAGAAGTCGACCTTACTCCTTAGGTATCACACAAAGTCTTTCCTGACCAAAACAGCTTTCAATTAGTTATTTATGACACAGCTATATAATGCAGCAACGTAACTATATCAAGGAAATTTACTAAATTCTAAGATTGTCTTGCTGTATTGTATTTATTGTAATTCCCTTTATTATTGCTCATCCCTTAAATACAATGCTCATGGGGCAGTGGACAACCGAGCCAGTCGGTACTTAGCAGGGATCTAAACTACGGCTTCCTCTAGTGGAAGCCTGAGAGGGTAAAGCCCCCGGGGGGATGTGATACTGAGCTCCTATCTCTTAGTAGGTAGAGTGGCTTAACGCCCGTGGGAGTTTCTCTCCCACTGTCCGGGTCTTCGGAGCTGAGCCCCCTGTCAACTGATTAGTGGTTGACGATATAACGTGAGCAACTCGCCATGTAACAATATGAAACGCCACTGTATGTTCCAGATTATATACATTGTTGATCATAATGAATGAAAATCCATGCAACCTAGGCCTGTACTTCATGATATATTCCTATTCTGAAATGAAACTAGGGTATCCATTTTGTCTTCATCCAGTAATGTAATACAGTTTGGTGAAATGGCCTAAGGTTTATCATTAAACGTGCTGTGCACTATCTTCAATATATAAATATACTTTTTATTTGATGCATCATTTTACTTATAGCTAAACCATTTTTTCACCGTAAAAATATGACACAAGCCTTATGAACTGTATGATAAAAGTGGCGCAGCATACACGTATAATATTAGGGTTTCTTATGGACCTGCTCACATTCATCGCACAGTCATCTCCCAAACCTACGTATACAATATCCACACGTAGAACACAGGTTGGAATATTGTTTAGTCATATAAAACAGCAGTTATCTCACTCATTGACTATGATGAAAAGCCCAGAACTAAGCAGAAATTAAAATGAATGAAAATAAAAAATGTATTCTCCGCCGCTTCAATTAGAAAAAAGGAGAAATCTGCAGTAGGCCCCCTATTGGCAAAATGAAGCCCCACGCAAGAAAATTCAATATAGCCTAGGCTGTAGTTGTGACCTAATTATTTCATATATAATAAAAGAGGTATTTGTTTAATCTACATCCTTGAAGGGAATAGCTTT
Organism: Harmothoe impar; assembly: GCA_947462335.1. Taxonomy (NCBI): domain Eukaryota; kingdom Metazoa; phylum Annelida; class Polychaeta; order Phyllodocida; family Polynoidae; genus Harmothoe; species Harmothoe impar. Next base: position 29,030,934 of record OX381706.1, on the reverse strand, counting down.
GCAACCAAGTATGAGCTAAATCTAAGATGGAGTACCATGTGTTGTGAGGTAGGTTCGGGTAACCCGAGACCAATCCTGTCTCCCCCAACCCTCTGGCTCTATAGGTTAAAGACAAGTGACATGCAAGAAATCAGCTCCCCTAATCACCCTGTCTGGCTTGACACCTATTCCCACCAGTGCTTACAGCATGCAGCAAACTGATGGAGATATTTTGGCAAAGGCTTTAGGGCCCCCTGACTAGCTGACAGTGTGTGTGGCAGGAACAGAAAAGGGACATGAGGGATTGATCAATAGGTTTATAGAAACGACATACATGACCGCTGACGGGGCGAGGCAACCTCTTGTTTTCAGTGCTGAACGATGCAAATCGTTTGCGAACGTTATTGACGATAATTGTTATAGGAATGGGTGACTCTACTCCCTTCCCAGCGAACATATAAACGTTATTTTACGTCAGAATGACGTTTTAAAACTGTATTGAACATTGTGCCATAGTAAGGCGCCTTAGAGAAACGTTATATAACGTTATGAAATATTGTATCACGTTTTTTGTTTCCTGCGTTACTCTCAGGAAATTACCAATCGTGTTGGTAAAGAGGTGTTATGCCATTTATGACATACTCTCGTTCCCAAATCCTTCCGAAGGAAGGCTCTGGTAACAGCCAAATGACCTTGAACTTTGGATTTTGCTGGGTCTGGGCAACCCGTGCTGGTAGCCTGGAACCAGTGGACATGTAGTAACCAGAATGTATGATGGTAGTTTTACTGTATTTTACCATCAGACTTTCTGGTTCCATTTCCTGTTCCTGTTCGCTGGTTCCAAGCTACCAGCAGGGGTTCCCCCGACCCAGCAAAATCCCAAGTTCAAGGTTATTTGGCTGTTACCAGAGTCTTCATTCAGAAGGATTTGGGAACGAGAGTATTTATGACAGGTCATAGACTGCCACTTTTATACATTGTATATAGGGCATATGCCTCTTGTGAGTGATCACTGTGTAGATTATAATTGTGACACACACCATACCTCATTGTGCTCATGAATGCCACTGGAAGGTGTCCTCCTTCGCGAAATGAAGGCAGTGAACCATCTCTCCTGTGATTTTCATAGTCAGTCTCAGGCAATAGTATGCACATGTAAACGAAGTCTGCAGATAGCCTGCAGCAACCATGGTTTGGAATGTCCGTGACGTGCACGGCATGGCTGCTGCCTTTGACACGTAAATAGACCGGGGTCCACACAGCATTGTTCTACGTGGGCGTTGTGACCCAATCCTCATCGCCGGGCGACAGAACTTTGATTGTCCACCATACCGGGGCCCACACAGCAATGAGAATGCATGTTTTCGTTGCCCAACTTCCACTGAATTCCCCCATACCCCTTGCCGTCCTCACATCTACCATTATAGTTTTGTATAAATACAGTACAATGTATACATAAATATACGTATTGATCAAATACAGTTACAATTATAACGACCCCCCCCCCCCCACACACACACATATTTAGGTCTCTGTCATTGTCTACAGGTATATGTACACCCTCAGAAAAGTGAGAGTCATTGTCGCTAAAACTACCCTCACCTGATGGTTGGGTATCCCTACGGGTCCTTCCACTTGAGATACTGAAACCAGTTCACAATATAGTTTGTATTTGTATTTTCCATTTATCGTATTTTTCAGCATAAACCTCTCGAGAGAATCGAAAACTGATGCGGAAACTTATCCCATTACAGGAAGCTGTCTATACGTAGTATATTGAATGGGGGCATTGGGACAGGAAATGTAGTGAAGGTATTTGTATAATTAGCCATCCTTTGCAAAACAAAAGAATTCTCCCTAATTATTAACGCATGATAATATGCATGCATGGTGCCCATCGCCCAGAAAAGGTAGACCCAGAGGGCTACATATTAGTACATGTGTAGTGAAATATACCCTAGATTGCGCAATGCTAAAATGTCACACAGATGTTCCACAGGCTATAACTATAAGGTTCGATACACACATGTTGAGGCTATCAGTTAATCAGACGAATAGCACTTTTAATACAATGTCATTGCCTGCTTTAAACGCTACTTCTTATATACTACTACCAGCAGGACCATCCCGTAATTCAAATCACTTATTATCGGAAACATAAATATATGGTCCAAATCTCGTACATTCGCTGCATATTCTGAATAATTATTACTATTATTGTAAAATTTTATGGACTATCCAACTGTCTTGTATTTCTAGCAGTGCCACATGTATACCTCGCGGGACATTATATTATACAAGTTTTCCTCTTTGTGCAACTGGAGGGTTCTCTCTCATGTACTATCTGTTTATCTCCTGTATAGATAAGATTTGTGCTCTCTCCATGAAATAGCCTTTAATTACCGTCACCGTCACCTCACACCTAACACGGTGGGGAGGTGATTAAGATAGGGATGGGATGTCACCTAACAGCCTCATCAGTCTTATCTGTGGCCATTGTTCCTAGGTTTGAACAGTGGCTGATGACATATTTACATTCAATGCACTGCTCTGGAGTCAGGGGTCATTTAAAAATGGCGGCTCCCATACCATATAGCCTCTCTTCCGACTTAAAGTGACAGTAAAAGGAACACTGTAAGTAGAGTGGAGTTTCTTTTACTGTCACTGACCTTCAAATCAAGCTAATGTTACTCTGAGAAAATACTATTAGGGCCTACTGTTATAGAGGATATATCAGGTGATTGCATCTCACTTCCTTGCTATTTAGTACTCAGACTGTTTACGTCGTTGATAAATATTATGCTGAGGCATTGGTTGCTTATACTGGACTGTGATTGATTTATTCTTGTGATTTCTGTAAGGAAAAGACGAGTATCATTTCTAATGTATAGGCATAATCCCTTAACCTGACTCTGGATTGCTGTTTTCTTTGGATTGCCTTTTATATGTATATCGTCCTTGTGTTTTCTGTGTCTGTATTATAATTGTAAGGTCTACAGACATTGTGATATAATTAGCCGCTATTGAAAGGCGATACTTGTTTATGTATTTTGGTCGGTAAAAGCTAATTAAAAATAAACAATTTAAAATGTAATTCAAATTTAAATTGCTTGACTATAGCAGGAAGGGTAGGATGGATTTTCGAGAAAAAAAGAGACGTTCTGTTCCCCTGTCTCCTTCAGTGGTACCGAAAGAGGGGGTACAGGTTTTCTTGGTATCCCTGGGTGTACAAATCGACCGGCACCCCTTCCCTCGTGCTTAAAATATACCATTCTCTTCTGTTGCGTATTCTCGTGTAGTCGGCTCATGTGTTAATTAGAAGGTGAAGGGACACATGTTACCAGATACGGCCTCATTATGTACAAATGGCATGCGTTTTCTTATTGCCCTAATTAGTTAACTGATTAAGGAAAGTATCATAAGGTAAGAAGTCGGACAAAATAGGACTTTTAAATATGACTGTCTAAGCGTTGTAAGCTCATAGATTATAAATGTACATGTGCGGTGAATACTGCAATGACCACACACAGAAAAGAAGTAGAATCACTGTAACTCCCGACGTGATCACTGAGGTAACTCTCCCCAGGACTCTAATGTGACTCCTAAACATTAGCAGGACTCTAAAATAACTCTATAATGACTCTGTTTTAAGACTCCCTAATGATTGGGAGTCACTTTAGAGTTGTGGGGAGAGTTACCTCAGTGATCGGGGCTGGACTCCCTTTTGAGAGTTACAGTGATCCTAGTTCTTCTCTCTGTGCAATGTCACAAATCAAATACCATAAATCTTTTCTTGGATATAACCTTTACTCATAACTTATTCATCTTGCGTAAAAAAGAAGGGATGCTAAGTAATATCATTCACACTATTGTCATTAGTCAGTCCTTATTTAGCTACTCCAATTAATGCAGGGATCCTGTAACCTTCAATGATTGTCTTCTTGCCTGCTATGTGCATGTAGGCTGTCAATATTCCCAGCATACTAATTGGTATTGTCTCAACTGTTTCTTTGCATTAATCCAGGGAATGGCGTGCAGTAATGAGTCTTTTTCACGTTTTAACAATATGAGATGACTTAATTTGGATGACTTTAGCGTGGGGGACATATATAGCAGTCATCCTCCAACATGTGAACAAATCGTCCCCATTTAATAGAAGGCTAATATGCCCATACAATTTGAAGGAAGGATCTGTCGTCGAGTCATTATTATATTTATTCAACTTTCCGAGCAGTTATCCACGAAACATTCATCTTGCCCGGTCCCATGTCAATTGCAATTTGATTTAATTACAATTCTATTGATCCTGTAAATATCAGACGTTGGTGAACCCCTAGGTGTGAGCTCTCTCGATCCCAAGTAGCAATATAACGCTCATATGAACCAGGGTGTAGGGATCGATCAATATATGCCCACCAAGGCAGAGGTCACACGGAGTACGAGATGAAGCACTTATATAAGGATTATATTTATTGTGTGAAGAGATCCCCCGAGAAATACCCCTGTCTGTAAGGTTTGGCACGAAGACAGTGTACCCTCGACTTTCTGAAGTCTTTGCACGTATGGTAAACCACCAGTTCATGTCTACATTGTACTCCTAATATAATGATTATGCAAATCTAATTCAATTTGTACATGGCCATAATACAGAACACTACAGACTGGATAACGAAAATTCAAAAATTACTAAAAGTAAGTTGACCGTAAGCTGACTTAACAAATCACATCCGTGCAGAGGATAGATCCGTGTACGCTATTTGTACCTATACCCAGTAAACAAAAAAAACGTTATACAACGTTATAATTATAACGTTTCCCTATGGCTCTTTAATGTGGCAAAAAGTTATTTCACGTTAAAAACGTTATTTTGACGTAAAATAACGTATTTTCGTTAGCTGGGTGGTGCCTATAAGGGACATACGCATGGGACGAGCTAGTGCCATTTCCTGATACACAAATATATTTTATGGAGCTTAGTTAGCACCTTACAACAGAATCATATATCAATAGGAATCAACAGGCGCAAAGGGAGAAGGCTTGCATCTCCTCCTGTAATACAGGTTGAGGATATTACATTTTATGAAAGCGACCCGAGAAGATGATAATTATGCCCATAGTTGGTCTAGATATCTGAGATGTGCGTCTTCTTTTTTAGTTAGCCTCTTTTGATTCATCTGATCCCGGAAAAGACTCAAACTTATTTTACATTGGGGACCATCAATGAACTGATGATGGTAAATGCTAATACTGTTAAAAGCTATAGAAATAAGTGGTGGTCTCGATGCTAGCAGTACTTGAGAATGAGCCACGATGCAACCAGTGTCTCTGAAGGACTTATTCGATCATTAAACCATCAAATTTTGCTGAAACAGCTTAAATGAATGTAGACACTTGCCATGGTCTTTCCGTGTCTATGGGATGGCAGGTAATACAGCTTGCGCAGCATATTATGTAGTAGTTATGGGACGAGTACCATGCTGTACGCGACATACAGTGAAGGGAGCCCTACAGGCTTGGTAGAAGGCCTTTAACTACTTTATACCACTAGCTGTATGTAGTATACAAGAGGTGTGAAATGCTTTGTTCTCTGTGCCCGCTGTGGTACAAGTGTTCACACCACACCTGGCTGGGGGAACGGAAAACGCCTGTGTATAAAACACCTGCAAAACAACCAAGGTAATTGGTAGTGGTATAAAGCAGCTAAACCACAGCCATAGCCCTACCTTCAACATATTCAAGTGGCCGGTCAAGGCTGAGTACGCTCGTCTGCGACGTGTGATCAGCATTGACCAGGCACACCAATATCCTACATACAGAGCTGTGGCTGTGATATAAGTACTACATATACCTCTATAGATCTAGGTATATATATAGATATCGCCATACTGTATCGCCTGTATAGTAGTAGTATAGTAAGTAGGTCCCACGGCTCATATAGCTGCAGCAACACAGCACTATGCATACAGATACATGCATGGCGACGCTGGTTAGATATAACCAGACGAATAGCAAATCAAATACTTTGCCTGTATAAGGGACCCTAAACGACAGGGCTGAAATGCACCGAAATTATTTTTTTAAAAGAAAGAATTCCGACGGGAAATATCGGGCTTCAAACCATTGCATTTTGATCTAACTGCAAACGTTGTGATAAGGCAAGATAAAAGTAACGAACATCTACTTGAGGAGAGTCCCATAATCACCCTATTTGATTTGATTATCTCAGATCCTCTCTTTTAAGTGTTATGAGATCCATGTGAATTGAATTGTGTCCATCATGTTGACAGACCTTCCGAACAGCCTTAGTTCTATGTGTTCTTGGACGAAGCCTGGCAGTGTACATAACACGCTGAACTAAATTGAGGATAGATTATTGTCTCTCATGGAAATTGCTCAGCTTTTAAACTCAACATTATATGATTTACTACCAGTTACATCTCATGAGAGCAGCATTTTCTAAGCGCCGTCTCTGGCTTTGAAGTAGCATGCATCCACCTTAAATGACAACTAAAAGAATGAATACGCTTCACAGTGAGTGCCGTTGATGAGCGCCTCGAGAAGATTTACTTTCCCCAGGAGCACCATCACTTTTCTCACCAAGGGCCGGCAATCGTTCAATTCCGTTTTGTCAGTCTTAAAGTGGACCAATCAGCAATAAGGAAGAGCACCTAAATGGTTACGAATTCACCGGAACTTTTGGATTTGGGCACCTTTAGGTTTTGGCTCCTGATGTGCTGGCTCATACCTTGCTTCCTTGGGGCAGTCCCCGTGGGGCCAGGTGCCTGACAGTAAAGAGCGTCAACGGAAGTCATTAGGATACTCCCCTTAGCCCCCAGCAAAGCCGGGAGTGATCCCCTTTGGATTTGGATTTGGAGGCGGGAGCTGCAGGATTTAACACCAGGGAATGGACAATTCAGGTATCCCTAGCCCCACCTATGTTGTAGGCATACATGTGACAATAGGTGTTCTCTGCATCCCTTTATCTCCATCGGTAAAAGTCGTGCTCATAACAGAAAAAGGGGTTTTACCCATGTGTATAATGTAGGGAGAAGGTGATATATCACACTTACAAGGTAGTGAGGTTGTTTCCTGCAGTACGATATATTGCAGGATGATAGGAGATATACCGACACACACACACACTGGTGTATATTTGATCCATATTGGGGTCTTCTGCAGAAGTCGACCTTACTCCTTAGGTATCACACAAAGTCTTTCCTGACCAAAACAGCTTTCAATTAGTTATTTATGACACAGCTATATAATGCAGCAACGTAACTATATCAAGGAAATTTACTAAATTCTAAAATTGTCTTGCTGTATTGTATTTATTGTAATTCCCTTTATTATTGCTCATCCCTTAAATACAATGCTCATGGGGCAGTGGACAACCGAGCCAGTCGGTACTTAGCAGGGATCTAAACTACGGCTTCCTCTAGTGGAAGCCTGAGAGGGTAAAGCCCCCGGGGGGATGTGATACTGAGCTCCTATCTCTTAGTAGGTAGAGTGGCTTAACGCCCGTGGGAGTTTCTCTCCCACTGTCCGGGTCTTCGGAGCTGAGCCCCCTGTCAACTGATTAGTGGTTGACGATATAACGTGAGCAACTCGCCATGTAACAATATGAAACGCCACTGTATGTTCCAGATTATATACATTGTTGATCATAATGAATGAAAATCCATGCAACCTAGGCCTGTACTTCATGATATATTCCTATTCTGAAATGAAACTAGGGTATCCATTTTGTCTTCATCCAGTAATGTAATACAGTTTGGTGAAATGGCCTAAGGTTTATCATTAAACGTGCTGTGCACTATCTTCAATATATAAATATACTTTTTATTTGATGCATCATTTTACTTATAGCTAAACCATTTTTTCACCGTAAAAATATGACACAAGCCTTATGAACTGTATGATAAAAGTGGCGCAGCATACACGTATAATATTAGGGTTTCTTATGGACCTGCTCACATTCATCGCACAGTCATCTCCCAAACCTACGTATACAATATCCACATGTAGAACACAGGTTGGAATATTGTTTAGTCATATAAAACAGCAGTTATCTCACTCATTGACTATGATGAAAAGCCCAGAACTAAGCAGAAATTAAAATGAATGAAAATAAAAAATGTATTCTCCGCCGCTTCAATTAGAAAAAAGGAGAAATCTGCAGTAGGCCCCCTATTGGCAAAATGAAGCCCCACGCAAGAAAATTCAATATAGCCTAGGCTGTAGTTGTGACCTAATTATTTCATATATAATAAAAGAGGTATTTGTTTAATCTACATCCTTGAAGGGAATAGCTTTGCAACCAAGTATGAGCTAAATCTAAGATGGAGTACCATGTGTTGTGAGGTAGGTTCGGGTAACCCGAGACCAATCCTGTCTCCCCCAACCCTCTGGCTCTATAGGTTAAAGACAAGTGACATGCAAGAAATCAGCTCCCCTAATCACCCTGTCTGGCTTGACACCTATTCCCACCAGTGCTTACAGCATGCAGCAAACTGATGGAGATATTTTGGCAAAGGCTTTAGGGCCCCCTGACTAGCTGACAGTGTGTGTGGCAGGAACAGAAAAGGGACATGAGGGATTGATCAATAGGTTTATAGAAACGACATACATGACCGCTGACGGGGCGAGGCAACCTCTTGTTTTCAGTGCTGAACGATGCAAATCGTTTGCGAACGTTATTGACGATAATTGTTATAGGAATGGGTGACTCTACTCCCTTCCCAGCGAACATATAAACGTTATTTTACGTCAGAATGACGTTTTAAAACTGTATTGAACATTGTGCCATAGTAAGGCGCCTTAGAGAAACGTTATATAACGTTATGAAATATTGTATCACGTTTTTTGTTTCCTGCGTTACTCTCAGGAAATTACCAATCGTGTTGGTAAAGAGGTGTTATGCCATTTATGACATACTCTCGTTCCCAAATCCTTCCGAAGGAAGGCTCTGGTAACAGCCAAATGACCTTGAACTTTGGATTTTGCTGGGTCTGGGCAACCCGTGCTGGTAGCCTGGAACCAGTGGACATGTAGTAACCAGAATGTATGATGGTAGTTTTACTGTATTTTACCATCAGACTTTCTGGTTCCATTTCCTGTTCCTGTTCGCTGGTTCCAAGCTACCAGCAGGGGTTCCCCCGACCCAGCAAAATCCCAAGTTCAAGGTTATTTGGCTGTTACCAGAGTCTTCATTCAGAAGGATTTGGGAACGAGAGTATTTATGACAGGTCATAGACTGCCACTTTTATACATTGTATATAGGGCATATGCCTCTTGTGAGTGATCACTGTGTAGATTATAATTGTGACACACACCATACCTCATTGTGCTCATGAATGCCACTGGAAGGTGTCCTCCTTCGCGAAATGAAGGCAGTGAACCATCTCTCCTGTGATTTTCATAGTCAGTCTCAGGCAATAGTATGCACATGTAAACGAAGTCTGCAGATAGCCTGCAGCAACCATGGTTTGGAATGTCCGTGACGTGCACGGCATGGCTGCTGCCTTTGACACGTAAATAGACCGGGGTCCACACAGCATTGTTCTACGTGGGCGTTGTGACCCAATCCTCATCGCCGGGCGACAGAACTTTGATTGTCCACCATACCGGGGCCCACACAGCAATGAGAATGCATGTTTTCGTTGCCCAACTTCCACTGAATTCCCCCATACCCCTTGCCGTCCTCACATCTACCATTATAGTTTTGTATAAATACAGTACAATGTATACATAAATATACGTATTGATCAAATACAGTTACAATTATAACGACCCCCCCCCCCCACACACACACATATTTAGGTCTCTGTCATTGTCTACAGGTATATGTACACCCTCAGAAAAGTGAGAGTCATTGTCGCTAAAACTACCCTCACCTGAGAGTCAGGCATTGTCTGACCCTCAGGTGAGGGTAGTTTTAGCGACAATGACTCTCACTTTTCTGTGTGTGTAGCTAGTATGGCTAGTATCTGCTTGGGGATTAAACATTACCTAACTAGTTTGGGCCTGCTCCAGCAAACACTGTAGTGTGAGTTCGGTATCAGGTTTTTATTGTACGGATATAGCTGCCTGTCCACTGCCCGAGACTTTAGGTTATGCCAATAACAGCTTTTACTAAAGCTTGGTCTTTGCGGGGGGTGGTCTAAGGTAGTAGGCAGGCCGGCACAAAGCAATTAATTTGGTACATACTGAACTCATCACGTGTGTACACTGACACAGGCAAACACATATCCGCCTTAGCTAGATGTCCAGTGCACTACGCCATTTGCAATTGTACCCTTCAGTATTCCCTCTGCTCTCCAGCTACCAGCTCAGCCAGAACCTGTGTCCCAGGACCTAAGCTCAAATCTCTGTCAATATATCTTGGTGACCATACCATTAATAACCAATACCTATTCTTATTTATACATATAGTTCCTTTGAAGAAATAGGGAATACAAATTTTGTCCAAACACTATTGATATTTCTTTGATATGATTTCAAGGTTGTTTCCTCACTTCCGTCTATCAAAGCAAAATATATTTGATATGTAAGAATATAAATGCATGATATGGTCACCAAGATATGACTTGACAGGGATTTTTAGCTTAGGTCCTCTGCATCATGAATCCACCATGCTGACCACTACCCTATGAGGGACAGGTGACATAAGGAATGCCCAGGTACAACCCATTATCAATACTCACACCCTGTTTGTACCCTAATCTCAGACATGAGATTTGGCTGAGCTGGTTGCTGGTGACTGGGGGGATACAATTGGTACCAGAGGAACATAATTATGGTGACGCCACCAGTATCTCATTAGTTCCGGTTCTACTCTCGCCACTTAACGGTTCCTGTCAAGGTATGTTATGTGTAAGTGTGGTGATTGCCTAACTCTCATGAGAATTTCCAAGCTCAGATCTAACATGGTCGCATACGGACGAAACCTCAATATCGCTTTTGATGTCTTAAAGGGGCCAGCATTATGTACAAATGTGTCATAAGCTAATGACCCGTTTAACTCTTCTATTCTTTTGTTGTTGCAATAATGAATTTACTCTATCCATTTCCCTCCTCTATGTAGATCAATACAAACAATATATAGGTTGTATTTCCAAACCTAATAATATTAGGGGTGTTTTAAAGGGGCATTCTCACCACTCACACTTACTGCATAGCAGACTAGAACAGTACTAGAATTGTGAGTGGGAAACGCTCGATGAGAATGCCACTCTAATACACATAATATTCGATAGTAACATCTTTCTTTTGAACGGCTTGAAATTGCCACAGAAGTACCCCTTTAAAATTTATCGCTGGGTTTCGGGCATTATTATCTAATTGTTGGGTATTTTTGATCAGTGAATTTGATAGCTGGGCGTTGGTATTTTAACGCCCAACATTGGAAAATGGGCAATGTCAGCGATAAAAGTCGCCGATATTGCACATTCAATCGCTCAGCGTTGGGAAATCACTGATATTCAGTGTGAGCCTAATGATGTGTGGCAGAAGTAGCAGTAAGTAGAGGGGTGTATAATGGCCAAATTAGGGTTGATTAACTCTCATTGATAACGTATGGGGAGATCTCAAGTAAGAAACTGGGGCACCTGAATCATCAGTACTTCTTATAATCAGCTAATAAATCAATGGGGAATGGAGGAAACAGCTCATTTCCGCAAGACACAGTAGAAAGGGTAAAATTTAAAAAGAAAGACATGTTTTGCGTCAGCAGTCAAGATGAAGAGACATTCAAATTCATTAATAAATATAACGACGTGTGAATTGCGTGGAACCTTGGGCCCAATGGCATTGTCTTCCCCCTGAAAACTATCGACCGATTTGTACATGTATCTCAAATGTGTGTGTAGTTTATTACTATACCCAGACTCTGCGACACTATCTCAGTATCTGCATTGTAATCTCGACTTCGCTTCAATGACCTCTTAAATATACCCTCTCCAATGTATAATGATCTAATGGATATGATTTTCACATGCATTTATAGTTCCTATTTATGTTAAATTGATCAATGCAACCTTCATGCGGTACGCTACTAAACCCAATTTTATTGGGTCGTTGCCCATGCTATATTTAGAAGCATAGGCATTGGAGATCGTGCCAGTAGAAATCAATTCAGTAATGCAGTTAGCCTGTCTGGATGCCCCCATCACTTATAGTGGGCGTAGACAGTCCATGAACCTGCAGGTTATTCAGGTGCAGCTCTAGGTGTTTTGATAATCGTGGATCATTGACCCGGTGACAAACTGTAGCGATTTTGCAGTTCCCTGGCTTTTATTTTACAATGTTTTTGCTTGGACTTTCATGACATATTATTTAACCAATAATGTATGGCTGACGGGGTCACAAGGGGTTGTATCCAGCGATACAACCCCGAGTGACTCCGTTAGCCATACAATATTAGGTTTATTATATGATTTTCCGATAAAAATGTAAAAATTTACCTCAATATCGTCCTAATTTAGCCATTTTGAATGTTATGAAAGTTGTATTGTACAGAGGGTGCAGTCGCCATGTTGTGGAACTCTTCAGTAGGGGAGGTGAGGAAGAACGAGCTAGGCGCAGGGAGCGGTCATTATTTCAAATCCAACTAAAATCCAATTAAAAAAATTATTTAAAAAAATTGATTTTAGGAGAAATTACATCAAAAAAAGTGTTTTCTTCCATAACTCGCTAAATAACTCAACTCATGGTGTGACGTCATGACCGGCTAGGTGTACTCTCCGACAGCGTGGTCCATTTTTCCTTAAATTCTTGGATTAATCATCAATATTACGACTCAAAAGGCACACAGGAGTTGTATAAGAGTACAGGGCACATTCTGATCCATACAATGGGAGGAAAGGAGGACGAAAAGAGGAGGAAAAAGGAGGAGGAAGCCAGGAGACTCCAGCAGCTGCAAAATGGCGGTGTTGCCAGCACTGGTGCAGGGGGAGGGACCGCCTCACCTGAAAAGTATACTCCAGCGAAGTCCATTAGGGAATGTGAGGAGCGCTTCTGGGACAAGATCAAGGCGATAAATGATACCCTGGGAACTGTTGCCTCTACTACAACCACCAACAAAGGGCTAGTGGATAGTCTTATGTCTCGTGTTGAGTCCCTGGAGCAGAAAATGGAGATTCAGGAATCCGAGAACAAGAAACTACGACGTAAAGTGGAATCCCTCGAGCTCACAAATGTCTCCCAGAAAGTCATCATGGAAGAATACAGAGTGAGAGAGGAGAGAAAGGAGCGTGAAAGGAGGAAAAACAATCTCATTGTGAAAGGGATAAAGGAAAACGCCAACACCGATATGAAGACAAACATAAACACCTTGTTTGCGGAAATGGGTATTACGTATACCAACAACAACGTCCAATCTGCATACAGACTCGGTGTGTATAGACCCGCCAGCACTGTACCCCGACCTATTATGATGAAATTGGTTGACGGCACAGCCAAAGGGCCTATCTACTCTGCCCTCAAACACCTCCACTCCAAAGCAGGCTGGGAGCATGTTTATGTCTCAGATGACGTAACACAGGAAGAGGCCGACAAGCTGCGTGACCTCAGAACGGGGGGCACTTTCGCTAAAGAGATGGGAAAGGAAGTTACCTTCGGGAGACGCAAAGTGACCATAGCGGGTACCACATATGTACCAGAAAACCTGGAACTACTCCCTGCAGACCTATCACTCTCTGCAGCCAAGACCCGTGAAATACCAGGTGGTATTGCTTTCCAGTCAAAATACAGCTGGTTGAGTAATATGTACCCCTGTTCATTTGCATATGAAGGCCGCAAGTTCACTAGTGTCGAACAGTGCTACAGCTATAAAAAAGCAGTTGCAGCAAACGCCCCTGGTATAGCAAACAAGGTCATGGCGTCGGAATGCCCCTACGAGCAGAAAAGGCTTGTCAAAAAAGTCAATCCTAGTGCAGACTGGACCCAGGACCAATATGATGGACTCTATAGGATGCAGAAAGCCAAGTTCAGCCAAGATGATGCTCTCAACCTACTACTCCGGCAGACAAATGGAAAAACCCTCTGGGAAGCAACCTCCTCAAGGACATACGGATGTGGTCTCACCCTAAAAGATCTCAAAAAGATTGATCAAAATTGCCCCGGTGAGAACAAGTGTGGCAAATCCCTTATGCGTATATGTGGTGAGTTGGTTACACTACATGGTGATCCGAACGCGCCCGCCTTGCAACAGGCGCCTGATGACCAACCCCCACCCACCACTTAGACAGCTGGTCCACCCTCCAACCTGTAGCCTGTTGTACCACTCTGAAACACAGCCGGTATACACGTGCCTCTATTCATTCACCATGGCCCAACACCATATTCTACTTCTTGCAGACAGTAGGGGATACGGTTATGAATGGTATTTGAATGACCAGCTGAGACGTGATGGTTATAATAACATCTACATATCTGTGAGAGCAATAGGTGGAGCGAGATTCCCGGAACTATATAAAGAACTCCAGGACCTACTCCTACAGGGACACCGGTTCTCCCTAGTTGTGGTCATGGCTGGCTCTAACTACCTCACTAATAAGCACATCAACTCCAAGATCTCCCCTATCTATATGGAAGTTGGTCAATTAATGGAGGCCATGACTGATAGGTTGCATAAACTCTTTCAGGAAATTACTGATCTTGGTTGCCGTGTTGTGATGTGTGAAATGGTTGGCATAGATATAAATGCTTACAACAACACTGCTGGGCAATACATCACTCAGCAAAATGTGATAAATGAGAGTATACCCCTCATTAACAATGTGATTGTATGTCTCAACGAGGAAAGGTGCCTCCCCACCCCATGGCTTCAGAAAACCATACACCCTTTAAAGGGTAATGGTCAACGTGACATGAAGTATGATAGGCTGCGAGATGGCATACACCTACTAGACACTACAGCGGACTACTGGGTCTATTACCTGACCAAGGCCTGCGAGCATGCCATCAACCTACTCACCCAGAACGGCGCCTTCATCTAAACTAGCCAGTTACAGGGAAGTGTACACCTACCTACCTCTCTATATGCAGTGCTTTAACCTCATTAAATTATATACATTATAGACTACTCTATAGACTCCTTCTATCTTGAAAATATATTATTTGCTATTTTTGAAACCTAGTCACAGGCATACATATAAGAATATACACCCAAATTGCAGATGAGACGTCACTGCGTTCAAAATTCTCATCCTCACCCGGTACTATACCACTACTAATTATACCAAACTTCCTCTGGAAAGGTGATGTGTTGACACACCGGGACTAGAATAGTATGGTTTATCATGGACAACCCCCCCCCCCCCACAAATCGAGACTACATAGCTGTGCTTATAATAATAATAATAATAATGATTGCCGGGATCTCTAGTCCTCATCTATATTTGTGAAACTAGCTGAATGACTATAGGTCCTGGCGTAACTCTCCATGCTCTTATTAACATTGCATCACACACAGCTAAAATATTTCATAAACTCTTATATGTGTTGCCAAATATAAAACCCTGCCGTCCCTGGCTGCATTGACTCGGCTCACCTACATACTTGTGAAGATAAATGGCGAGCCTACTCTAATATGAGCCAACTGCACTTAGATATACATTAGTTGATAACTTTAGAATTATATACACCTCAGAAACAAAAGTATACACTAAACCATGCTCTGTATAATCTGTAATTGTGTAATGTAATAGCAATCGGTATATAATTGAAGTGACTCTGAATCCATGGGATATCCTCTACTTTATTATACCTCGACCTCATGAACTCTGATGGACACGTTGTATTCCAGCAGGAACTTTCTGGCAGAAATGCCAAAGTGACGCGCTCACTACTACTACCCATCAGTAGTAGTAGTATATAAAATGACTCTTTGCACACTGGAGTAAAGGAACTTTAAACTCTCATTTTCTATGTGCTCCCTTGAAGTTATGCGAACGATATTAATGATATTAATGATTATTTCAACTCTATTTCTTTAATTTGAAGATCCATACCACTAATGTTTAATAAATCTTATGTAACTTTGTTATGGAAATCTGGGCCTTGTTGTTTCTGGACTACCATCCTGCCGCTTTTCCTTATCTAAACACCTAATGGGATACACAAGATGTACGCCCCATGGGTATATCTTCATACTGGGGAATGGGGGCTGTTGGGAGAAGGGGCCTGGGCCATGGCACAATAGGATGCTATATGATTCAAATGACTAACAGGTATTTCACGAACACCAGAGGTATAGTTATGGCACACATGAATGTGAGAAGTATTCCAGCAAACCTGGCACTCTTTAAAAAGGAATTCGACAACTGTGACATTGACTGCCTCTCCATTTCTAAGACATGGTTCCATGATACGGTTCCTGACTCACTTATTAACCTAGAGGGTTTTAATGTGCTGAGGCATGATAGACAGACACTGGATGATAAGGGAAAGACACAGACGGGAGGTGGCTTATGTATTTATTTAAAGCAAGAATTTACATATTCTAACACTGAACTCAGCCACCTAAACCTGAGCAATGGTAATATTGAAATGCAATGTATTACCTTCAGTAAGCCCTTCTTTAAAAAGAGTGTCTTGATAAATATATACCGTCCCCCCAAGGGTGATGTCTATGATTTCTGTGCAAAACTCAGAGAGGCCATTAGTAGGTTGGGTGACTTAAGCGAAAGTGAGCTTTATATCCTAGGCGACTTCAATGTGGATCTGTTGGGACCATATCGTACAAACGCCAAACGAAATGAAGCCCGTCACCTTAAGGACATTATTTTACAATTGGGATGTAAACAATATATTAAGGAGTTTACCCACTTTAGCCCTGACGGTAATACCTCGTTGTTAGACCTTGCCTGCTCAAACTCAAACAGGATTGTTCAAAGTGGGACTCTGGACATAATTATAGCTGACCACCTATTAGTATATATGATTAGAAGTTCCAAGTCACCACCCAAAATCCCGGTGGAATTCCTAGGGAGATCATATAGAAATTATGTTGAGGATAACTTCACACTGGGTCTTAAAAATATGGATTGGGGTGACTTCTGGGACTCGGATGAGCCTGAAGCAGCCTGGCTGCTACTGATTACAAAGATTGACTCCATTCTTTCTATAACTTGTCCAATAAAAAACTTCAAGTTTGCCAATAAAAAGAAACCCTGGATTACTAATGCTATTCAAGATGTGTTTACTCAAAAGAATATAGCCCTAGCCAAAGCCAAGAGAACCAAAAATGTGGATGATATTAATATTGCAAATTTTCTAAAAAATAGGGCCTGCAAAATTTCCAAAGATGCTGAAGATGAATTTCATACTAACAACCTAAACATACACAAAAATGAGCCTAAGGAATACTGGAAAGAAGTAAGTAATATTATAAACCCCAGACCATCCACCCTCAGTATAAACCTAACAGACCAACTCACAAACCAACCCATTCCTCCAGAACAAACAGCCGACTATATAAATGACTTCTTCATTAATATTGGCCCAAACCTAGCTGTAAACATGAACACCCCCTGGGACTATTCGGGATATACTTCAGACGTAAACTTCAATTTTAAACCCATAACTATAGAAGAAACAAAACTACTAATTAATAAAATAAAAAATAAAAAAGGATCAGGCATTAAACACATCTCCACTAGTGTATTAAAAACAGCCCTTCTAACCCTACCATCCCATCTCAAACATGTTATAAATCTTTCTATTGTAACTAATTCCTTCCCAGATTCATGGAAACTAACCACAGTCACTCCCATCCCAAAAGGAGGTAACCCCTCTCTTGTAACAAATTTCAGACCAATCTCCATACTCCCATTAATCTCAAAACTATGTGAAAAAGTCATTCACACCCAGCTCCTGGACTTTCTGCAAGAAAACAATATACTAAATGCAAATCAACATGGCTTCCGCCCCAAACACTCAACTATGACCAGCCTCACTGAATTAACTGACCAAATATACTCTGCCCTTGAAAAAGACTCTATCACCCTGGTAACCTATCTCGACTTTGCCAAAGCTTTTGATACAATAAACCACTCCCTATTAACTCAAAAGTTACAAAAAATCGGACTTGGTGAAGCCGCTGTAACCTGGTTTAAATCGTATCTCCACAATAGAAAGCAAACTACCAGAGCAAATGGTATTATTTCCAAGCCAGCCACCATTCTCTGTGGAGTCCCCCAGGGATCAATCTTGGGACCGTTATTGTTTTTAATTTATATAAATGACCTGAATACATCTCTTAAAACCCTCAAATGTCAACTCTATGCTGACGACACAGCACTCTTCTGCACCTACCCTGAGCCCACTGCTGACATCCTTGCCATGGTTAACCAGGACCTAGCCAACGTTGCCAACTGGTGTAAGAAAAATAAACTATCCCTAAACATTAAGAAGACCAAGTACGCAATCTATGGCACCAAGCCTAAGATTGCTGCCCATGGTAATATTGAACTGAAAATTGATGACCAAGCACTTTTACATACCTACCAGTATAGATACCTAGGCATTGAGTTGGACAGCGACCTTAATTTTAAAAGCCACCTTAAAGGTGTCCAAAAAAGCCTGTCTTAGAAATCTTATCAGTTAACCAGGCTTCGCCTCAGGCTGACAGAGTCTGCTGCCCTTGATATTGTAAAGACTATGGTCCTTCCTTGTATTGACTATGGACAGCTTATCTATGCCCCAGGCAACAAGGCTAGCCTTAACAAGCTGCAGGGCACAGTGGACAGAATGGTTAAGGTCAGCTACTATAAGGATAAGGATACCTCCACTGAAGACCTGAGGGACCGGGCTGGCATTTCAACCCTAGAAGCGCGTAGGGAACTCTCTTTGAGTATAGCTGCTTATAAATATGCCCAAGATCCCTCTCACCTTGATGAGAGGAACATTAATACCAGGAGGCGCGATGGTAGGCTAGTAAGGGTTCAGTGGTACAAACTCACTATGGCCAGGCAGAGCGTTACCTATAGACTGGCTCATAAATGGAACTCTTTCACAGCTAAGCTAGGAAACTGTACCTCTCTGGTGGTGTTCAAACGTGACCTAACAAATGAATAATAACCTAGCGGTTCTAGTATGATGGTATCAGTGCCCATGGCCCGGGCTTCCAATCCCCTCTGCCCCTACTCTATGTATAGTGAACTATCAATACTATAGTCTTTCTAATACTAATGAAATGGAATCATGACTGAAACACCTTAACACTTGAACTACCTGTGAAATTTTGTACTACCTGTTGCTGAAACTGCATCGATAAACGGATGTAATTATATCATATTACGGTAAGATACGAGAAAGGAATATCTCCGACTGGCTGTACCAATCATAATACAGGAAACTTTTCCTGATTGCTGCAGTGAAAATAAAAATCTTTGAATTGAATTGAATTGAATGCCCCTACAGGGCTGAATCTCCGTCTGTAGACTCCTGGTTTTGTACCCTACTATACCCAGCGCCCCCACGGCGTGGTACGTAGAGTGTGCGACTTCAAGTCTTGTGTTCGAATCACCATGAAACCTCGGATTTTATGGGTGAATAACCTTCGGAATTGCTCAGGACCACCAGAAATGGCATGATATCCACCGGAAGGGTGCCGATATCACTAGATATCAGCACGGGGATATCACAGAAAAAGCATGATGAGTGGCCCGATCTTATAATAAACAGGGTTATGGCAACCCAGTGGGCACAAAATTCAGTTTAATGTTGAATCGACATTGAATCATCATTGAATCAACATTTACAACCATTTATCAATGTTGATCCAATGTTCTGTGCCCACTGGGAAGCACTTCATATCGTAAGTTGGAGAAATATCTTAACTGCCTATAATTATGATAATATGATTATGACATTGTGTGGCAGGAGCATCATTAAGGGGGTCTTGTATGACATTCCACCCAAAGAAAACTGGCATATCTGAGACATCCGAAAACAGCTACTACGCCTATGGACATGAGATGAATGACATTTTACAGCAAATACCATCGTCCCACATGCCTCCCAAGGGACTATCAAATTGTGACTAAAAGTTTGAGATGGTCTAGATCAAATTCGTCTTCTTTTGACAGAGGAGCTACCCTGGGGATGGGCTACTTGGGGTTTGCTGATAAAGAAGAGAGAGAATGGAACTCCCCCCGACCCATATTATGTTGTCCCCATATATATATGCCCCACGCATTATTGAGCAGTATCTAGATATTTGAACAGCAGGGTGGGGGGTGGATGGAATTTTGCTTCAGCGTGTAAACAAGAGGATTCGCGCGTAGTGCAAATCTTTTTACACCTTCGCGGGCAAGGAGTCGAAATTGTTTACACCCCTATGGGTCGAAAATCAGCGCGCGCATGGGCCGTTCGAAGCATAGTAATCCGCAGGCTTTTTTGCTCAAAACAGGTCAACATTTTTGACCCCACCCCCCAAGTACACATCTTTTACACCACCCCTGGTCAAGGGGTCGAATCTTTTTTGCCCCCCCCCCTGTTGTTAAAACATTATCACTCCCTTATACACACAGGCCTTTTCGCTGAAAAGGGTGAATTTCCTTTGGTTCCCCCCTAATGAGAGGTCCAAATGTGTTTGGTCCCCACGCCAAATGACCATCCCCTCAGAACAGCAGGTAGGGTTTAATTTCCAGATGAATATCCTCCTGTGACTTGGTGGTATCAACAAGAGATTAAGTAGCAGGTTGTTTCCGTGAGGGGGAGGCAAGGTTACACCGTCATGCATTTTGTATGCTAAGTTTCATACATAGTACACCCTCCACAAACATGTCATTTGACCTAAGCCATCCAGGTAGCTTCCCATCGTTAATTCTATTTACTATGGCAACATAATAGATATAATACCCTCTGTTTGCATAGCTTATTATTTTCTATAATATTCTTGACTAAAAGGACAAGTACAAATTGCAGTGGCATAGAAAGAGACCTGCTATACGTTATGAACGCCTTCAGTGATAAAGAGAATCTATTAGAGCCCATAGAACCATCTACACTGAGGACTTACAACCACCGGCAACGTTCCAAATAATGAGGAATTATGTTACCCTACTTAATGGTGAGTAATTGGTATGCACGAGTCTAATCACGATGTAAAGCCGATAACGCCCCTCGGCCAACTCGTCTTAGATGAAGTAGATCTGTGCCTCTATGTTATGCCTTCAGGGTATCACAGAGGAGGCACGGGGAAATTGCCTGACTGAGTGATGTGATGGTGCCTGTGGGGCAGATGTTGTGAACTCGGAATGGCCAAGGTTCCAACAGGACTTGTTAGATTACATGGTGACCACTTTTTTAAACATAGCACAAGATTCGATGTAAATTAATCTCATTTTGATAAGATTCTGAGGGTATCTCTTCCATTCTAATACGTATTCAGCTGATATATATATATATATATATATATATATATATATATATATATATATATATATATATATATATATATATATATATATATATATATAATAATCTAGACCCACCTATCTATACACTTGTTATTCATACCCAGCTATCTACTCCCGTCCAGAAAATTGAGCAGTTGACGTGAGCTTTGGATGAGCGTTGCGTTTGTTCATCTTACAGTGTGGGTTGCAGATTATTGGGTATAGCATGAAGCCTTAGGCCAGAAAAAAAGAAAGGTTGGTTTCCATGAACATAGTCTGATACACTAGACCCGGGGGGTCGGATTTTTCTTCTTTTCTTTTCGCTCTGACCAGTTTTAGACCCGGTTTTAAGGAATTTGCTTTAAAATCTTTAATAATTGTCTAATCAAGCAACCGTGAAAATGGCAGGTAACAAACAAAAAAAAAGAACAAACCAAAGGAGACTCGGTACTTGTTTGCTACAGTCAGGGCTGGGTGTCTGGATGCAAACCTTCCTTTCTGTTGGCCTTTTAACACCCACACTGTGCAACGGCAAAGTATCTGCGGGACCTGACGCGTCAAGCCTCCTATCACTAGCCCACTCAAACCCCTACATTCACTGCTATCTTCAGGATAACGTACTAGCACATATTTCAATTTTCATACTAACAAATATTTCATGGCCTAATGGTTGAATGCGTGACTAATAATCCAAAGCTGGAGGGTTCCAATCTCAGCAATGTAGGTGAAGTTTAGAAGTAGATTACCATTTTTTTTTCAAAATGGTGCAGATTTTCCTGCCAGCATTGCCATACCGTACGGGTTTCTCATTAGAGCAGTGGAAGAGATATTGCTCCCAGCTGGCGGTACTCTCAACTTGGCTTGTATGCCTGCAACTCAATACAATATACTCTGAGTTATTGGCATTCAGAGAATATCGGTGTCATGAACATGTCGGGGTTACAATATGGCGTTGTTGTAGAAGTTATTAGCCTAGTAATTACTTGAGGCAAGAGTCATAGGATAGTAGGTTAATATGGCGAATTTGGCGGCGCTGCTACATATGTATATACATGTAGCAGCGCCGCCAGATCTGCTTGTCCGGATGAATATAGGTAACCGAATATGCCTTGGCCCAGCCTCTGCCTCGATATTCTGAGGTGATATAAGGCACTGATAGTGATAGCAATAAGTGTGAGAGACATTTCATAGTGAGAGCAACTCCTGGAGGTTGCTGCTAACATGAGTGTGGCCTACTTATCTTCTGCTTCAAAATCCCCAGCAACAAGGTACTGCGTTTACTGTGAGAGTTAAACTTAAAGTAGCACCTCGGGTAGCTAAGGTACTGTACAGGACAATCTAGTTCACCCTGTGAGGCCCCTATCCCTCAAAAGGCCCCTATCCCTCAAAATTGGTACGTTTGAGGGATAGGGACCAGGTGAAGTCCCTATATGCCAAACAGCCCCTATCCCTCAAAACGGTTTGAGACATAGGGCCAATGTGAAGTCCCAAAGCCACAAATATTTTTTTCCATGTCCCTATCCCTCAAAATGGTCTGAAATAAGGGAAACGGGAGGGGCTAGACTGGCTGAAGTCTGTGAAAGCTGTCCTGGAATGCTTTAAGGAATGTATCACTGTCACAATGTACCAGTCACAATATACTACCAAGGTGGTCATGCAGTGGTCGAGCAGTGGTCGCAATGTACCCAGGGGGGAGATACTTGAATTTTTTCTGATACGGGTGTGTGGCTGGACCAATGACAACCCTTACCCTTACTAGAGAGATTTTGCTTCAAAAACCTTCCCTTGCTAGGCACTTTTGAAGAGGAAAAAACACAAAATGTACAATGGATGACTAATTTTACCTCAAAATTTTAGCTTTGTCAGCAAAATTTAGAAAAAAATGGGCAAAAGTGGGTCATTTTCATGAAAAATAGGTCATTTTGGTGGAATAGTGACCCTTGCTAGGGCGATTTTGTTGAAACCAGACCCTTGCTATTTTTTCTCAGGACACTTGCTAGGGAGATTTTGTTAATAAAGGAGGCTTGCCAGCCGCACAACTGTGTATACAAAATATGCTTAGTGCCCTCGCCCCTGCTCCATCCCCACCCCAAGTGACTGACCATCTGCTTGACATCAACATACTGTGGTCAGTACAGGCAGGAGGAGAAGGAGGGGGTGTGGGTTCTCAGAGTTTTAGGTCGGAAAATATACCTCATACCTTATTGTGAGGCCTACTTCCTTGCTGCAGAAGCAAGAAATAGTCATAGAAATTATTACAAAGGTTTTTGATGGATAGGGCTTTTGATACTTAGGGATTGTTTGTAGGATAGGGGCCTGACATGTCCCTATCCCTCAAATGGCCCCTATCCTACAAATATTTGTGAGATAGGGGCTGTTTAAATGTGGTCCCTATGTCTCAAAACTTTGTGGGATAGGGAATTTTTGCTATATAGGGACCTGAGGTGGGCCCTAAGTCTCAAACAGCCCCTATCTCACAAATATTTGAGGGATAGGGGCCTTTTGAGGGATAGGGGCCTCACACACCCGCCTCTTATTGTAAGGGGAGTAAGAGTTTTAAAACATTGAAGTGACCTTCCATACTGACAGTTTAGATATTTTCATGTACACATAACTGTTGGAAAGATCATAGAGGTATCAGGACAGTTATCAAATTGAACAGTCATGGCCTCTTATGACCATAGCAGTATAAGAAGAGAACGTCGCAGCAGCAAACAGCAGTAAGCAGCAAAGCAGCAGATCATTACCATTTACTTTGAATTTGAAACATTGTCTATGGATAAAAGGCTATAAATCCAATGTATACAACATTTACTTGACACAGAGATAGAAATAGGACTAAGAAAACAACTGAGGATGAACACCCTTGAACATAATATTCAGTACAAAAAGCAACAACTCTACAACAACATAAGGACCAGGCATGCGTGGGGAGTATTGTCCTGTACAACTCTGAGCCCTGGACCCCAACAAAAAACAGCAGGAAAGAAGATCGACTCATATTATTGGACCCCTCTGCGGAAAGAGCTCTTGATATGTGAAATGATCATCCAAGATCGTGTGGCCAAAACAAGTGATATCCTATAAGAAAGACTGAACAAAAACATTGGAGCACGACCATCAGTACCAAGAGGCTGGGCTCATTCACCCATGTGGTCCGACTACCCACATAAACACCAGGAGTAAAGAGAAAGATCAAGAAGCCAAAAGGAGGTCAAAATACCCTGGATGTCTGTGCTAGAAAATGATAAGAAAGCACAGAACCTAATACTAGTAGAGGGAGCCATATATCTAGTATATGGCAGAGACACATAGAGGCGGGCGCCATGGCGATGCACACTTTGTGCGTAACAGAAGAGAGATAAGAATGCAGCCAAAGCCCCAAAAGAAATGTATTAGAGGTTACGTTGGCAGAGAGAGACAAAGAAAGAAAACGCTACAGGGGGAGTCGGTCCCAGCATTTCCCAGCGGCCGGAAGCAAAATAAAAGCATGGGAAAATCCTTGTTGTGGGATATCAAATGATGGTGTATTGAGAAATAGCCCCAATCTTAATGGCTGAATGTTGAGTAGTTGCTCGTCAGGATATACACTTTCTTTTTCAATTTCTTTTCATTTTTTGGCCAAATTCTCCAAGATCTCCGGCGGGAAGAGCAAAAAGATAGCAGAAAGTCTCAGTGACGGATCCTTAATCCAAGTTATCAGAAAAAAAAAACGCGGGGGTCGACCAAATTGGCTTTAAAATAGCCCAAAATAGCTTAGAATAATAATGTTTTGTTCTTTTCAAAATTGGACCACACTTTTTAGGGTCAGCTGAAATGGCCATTCCTTTTCTTTATTTGACCCAACTCATAATTATGGTGAAGCAGCTGTTGCTACTTGCATAATTCTGTGACCAACATCATGGGCCTTGAACTAATATTGCACTCTTGCAGGGATGTTTATGAATAGATTCATAAAGTGCAATATCATGTAGGCTTCACAACAAATTTATACAGATTGTCGTGACAAACATGTCCTTTGTATGGAAACTCTTCAGTTTCTTATGCAGGACCTCTTCCAAGCCATTGCCTACCAGGCATTTCATGCTCCACTACATTCTGATCAGAGAGGCATTTTGAGTTGCACCATGAGTTGCAGATTTAATGCCAAACGTATTGATACTGCCGACTACCCTTGCAGTAAGGTTAGGGAGTGGTCATTTTTTAACAACAGGGGGGGGGGTTGGTGGATTTGGGGGGGGACCAAAAAAATTTGGACCGCTTGAAGGGGGGGGACCAAACAAATTTGGACCCCTCTTGGGGGGGGACCAAAAAAATTACACCCCTTTTTAGCGAAAAAGCCCGCACGTTACTAAAGCTTAAAGGGGTCGGCCGCGCTCATTTTCAACCTGCCTAGGGGGGGGGGGACCGAAAAATTTGTGACCCCTTCCGCGGGGGGACCAAAAAAATTTCGACCAGCTTGCGGGAAAATCCACCGACCCCCCCCCCCCCCTGTTGTTAAAAAATGACCACTCCCTTAGATTCTGAGGTTTTACAGTAGCTAATATCTACATTTCTTGGTGTTTTACCCCATCACTTCGACAAGGATTCTGCCCCAATGAGTACGATATCCCTGTGGTATACATCTATGAGATATACCTATGTACCTATTATAAACATTGGCGAAACCAGCCCACATCATTTAGCTTTCACTTGGGAACCACACTTATATACTACCGTTATTTAATATACGGTATATATATAACGTATATTAAATAACGGTAGTATACTATATCATTATCTGGCAACTGTCCAAGGCATGTACAAAAGGTGACAAAGTATACGTTTCAGATACAACTATTTTCATCCATAACCTGCACATGTATATAAAAACATTTGTAAACGTTAGAGAAACATTTTCTTTTTGCTAACTGGGTGCACATGAGAGCACAGCATTCACAAGTGTTAATTAACCGTATTCACTCGCGCTGCCCACGGCCTCCTGTGTCAGCACTACCCTGCAATGGTGCCACATAGCCTCACCAAACTCACCCCTAACGACCACCCGGTAGTCAGGTGAGTCAGCAGGGTAGTTACCCAATCTTGCCGCAGTTGGCCCCTAACCACAGTATAATCACAGAAGAGATAATGTCTGTCATCCATCACACAGCACTGAAGGGTTAGCACGCCTACTAGATGGTTTTTCTACGAAGGCACTAGGGTGGGTGGAACTGGTGCAGAATAAAACCGATGATCGAGTATTGGCTTTTTAGTGTGCTTTGAGGCTTTTTACAAGATAGCTGTTAGACATAGTTGAGAGGAAACTATTCTGACAAGGTAAATTCAAAGTCAAAATACTGTGTGTATTAACTGTGAGTCCATGTGAAATTATGTGTTGATCATAATCATTAGCTAATCCTACATAGCAAACGCGGAAAACCCTAAACAGTTTTATCCGTTACATTTGGGTAAGATATTAAAATGATTTTGAAGTTTTTTTTATCCTTCTATAAAAGAACAGATTCTTAGGTACAAGACTCTTTACCATGAACACGTCTAGGTAAAAGAGTTGTTTTTTGTCTTAAACCCTATACCTATACTCATCTACCAGTCAGAGCATGTAACCTGAAACACACCTTCCCTTTGGACTAATGCCAATCTTGCCCTGACATGGTTTTGATCATGTTAACATATCTCCAATGTCCTATCTAAAGGTCTCGCACGCGGCACCTGCTGGGAGTGTAATAGGCTGACCTGTTCACCCTAACCCACAAAGAGTTGCTCGGCATGAGCAGCTCACCGCTGGGCTCCCATGGCTCATAGGTTGTGAGAGCTACACAGGGTCTCACATGTCCCTCCACGTGAGCAGCTCGGCTGGCAAATCAATGCAATTCACTTAGGGAGTGATCATTTTTTATCAACAGGGGGGGGGGGTTGGTTTGGGGGGGGGGCAAAAAAATTTGGACCCCTTGACCGGGGGGGGTGTAAAAAATTTGGACCCCTCTTGGGGGGGGGGTCAAAAAAATTTAACCTGTTTTGGGCCAAAAAGCCCGCGCGTTACTATGCTTCAAAGGGCCCGCGCGCGCGCCAATTTCCGACCCGTAGGGGGGGGGGGTAAAAAATTTCGACCCGTTGACGGGGGGGGGGGTGAAAAAAATTTCGCGCGCTCCGCGCAGAAAACCACCCCCCCCCCCTGTTGTTAAAAAATGATCACTCCCTTAAGGGAATCACCTCTGGGAGAGAACCAACTTAACAGCTGCCTCATAAAACGGCTCCATACAAAGGGATGTGCTGGGTGAAAGGGTGAAAGGGTAGACTTGTACCATTATGGAGGTCAGCAATGCTTATTGGCCTCCACTCTCTTTTTTTCTCTTCTTCCTCTCACATGACGCATTTTATCCCTTCCCCTGCCCACCACGATGCCCTTATGGATTGGAGAGACCACTTGTCAGCACGAAGTCGGCCATAGTGGGGGTTCTCGGCCCCTAAAAGCGCAGCCGGAAAAGGATCTGGAGAGACGTTAGACTTCTCGTATAGATGCCCAATTGGCCCATAAGTATATCCAACGTAAACAAAGTGATACAAACTACGCCTTTCGATTTGACGTGCCATTATAATTATAATTTATCGGCTCCTTAACCAATACAGAATAGGATTAGTATACTAATACTGCATATTGCCACTGAAGCTAAATCATAGACACAATTCTTGGAATTTGAGATAAGCTCTTCTCTTTGTACACGCTGTAAAGTATATGTGAGCAAGCAAGCAGAAAGGGGTATCCCCGCGGGACTAGTACTAATTTTAGCCACCAGGGGGCTCCACCATAACCTAAAATGGACAGATGGAAGAGCATCCATATTTAGAATGGAAAAAGAACGTTTTGGAACTTAAATTACCTAAATTATGCTAATTTGATAGAGATATCTTGGAAACTATTAGACTTAGAGCTTATTTGGATTTTGGATAGGACAATACCCACTCATATTCATAAAGTCATTTCTCAAAATTAGAAATTATAATATTCTAGTGTAATATATCCCTTGAAAGCTTATGAAATCAATTTCAACGTTGACCTTTTCGCTATATGTCCATTTCCCTTGCCCGTACATTATAGCGTAAAATTAGCCATCCTGGTGGAGGCTGGTCGGTGTGTTCTGATTATTGAACCACCTTTGAGAGACATGGATACTTTATCACCATAGCCAAGTTGACAATTAATACTTTTATATAAGCAACGCTATACCATGGGGTGTACAGTAAACTGTCAAACTTGTAGGTCCATTTTGTGCGCTCTCAACACTTCAGTGGGGTGTTTCACAAGGGGCACATACAATTAATTGTAGAATAAGTGTTTCTATAGGAAGTGTTAATTGTATATAACCACTAAGACCGACATTTGGTTGTATCAATTGTATACTGCTTATAAAAAGTGTTTCACAAAGGTTTACAACCAAGATGTTAAGTCAGGGTCTTTGGCCTACAATCTAGATACAACTAATGTATAAGTGTTTCACAATGCATATTAGCGTGGAGCTCATACCATGCCCGCTAATATTTTCCTTACATATTTCCTCACGTTTTTTTCATGCAATATATTTGTCATACTACACACAAGAATCCCTGCAAATATATGTTTATTCAGGATGAAAATAAACTGGTTATACACATTTAAACAACACTTATGTTGATCCTATGTGATCACCATACAAGGGGAGCGTATTTAAGATTAATGCTACATGGTTATTAAGGTTGACTTACTTTTACCAAAGGTTAGTCTTATGTTGGTGTTTCACAAGCCGCATTATTATCTTCAATTGTATCTAAGGATATGACCATAGATACAATTGAAACTTGTGAAACACCAAGATAAAATGAACATTGGGTGATATTAAGTTGGTCTTAGAAAACATGTAAAATTAATTGTATCTATTTTCTCCTTGTGAAACACCCCACTGAATCCACTTGTGAACATCGAAAACTTTGATGGACCTTTTCACCAGCAGATTATTATCGCATGAGGCAGAATTGGAGTACCAGTCATTTTTGGTAATTAACAAAAGACAGTGTGACCCTTACTGGGATGCTATAAAACACTGATTACCCCCCTTACTTTTTTCACTCAATTACCTGGCACAAGGCCCCGGGGCAGTTGTCTCAGTCAAATATTCTCCCATAGGAACTGTGTGCTTTAAAATTGTGTTCTCGACTTCATCCAAATGATTTAGGCTCATTCATGAACAACATTAAAGAGTAGTTTAAAGCGGAGAGTGGGGAATGTCAGATGGGTCACGGAAGGGTGCTGGCTGACTGGTTGTGCCCACATAGTGCGTGTTGTCTTGTACAATAATGACTACACATAGTACTTCGTTGTTTATAAGAAAGAGCTACTATGTATTGTTCACACATTTTGTATATATGATTGATTATCCCCAGCTAAAGGTGACTTCATCATTGCTGCTATTTGTAACCTGGTAACCATTGAAGGTATGTTATTTTAATGATACACACAATTCATGAATTTGACTTACCTTCATGAATACATTATGCTTTTTCATGTGATGTGACACGATGACTACTGCTGTGATAGCTATAATATTATGAGCTTCTTTTGTTTCCTTCCAAACTGAGGTGATATGAGATGTGATTTGTATGATGCAAGTGTTGTGAGGCCTTGTAATTAGATGTCTATACTCACTTTACTACCCAATCTTTTGTTCTGTGTTTTCTGTGTCCACTACAGTAAAGTGATATAAGAATGTACTATTCGCGGAATTCTGATTTTGTCATTGATACTAATATGTACATCTTCTATTTGTCTATTGTTTATTTGTAATTTGTCGGGAATGAAAGGTGCAACTAGTTGTGATGTCCCGTGGTCGATTTTTCAAGGCTTTTTCAAACTCAAAACTCAATTCATACTGAGCAATTAATTTCCTACTTTGCTATCTGTTCCATGTAAACGGTATATTCAGCTTTAACTTATGTTAGCATATGCAAGCAATTTTATTTAAATATTCATTGTTCAATATCCATTTGGTACGGGACACAGGAGGCGGCGCCGAGTTTGAGAGAGCTTGTCGGGGCCATTTAACTTCACGTCCAAATATTATTGCCCCAACCCCCAAGAATAAAATCCCCAAAAACCTTTTCTTGTATCGCATAGCTGCTGGTCAATAACAAATAATCAATCAGTCCCAGTGCCACATCTTGCTTTGACAACCGTGAAAGCAATTTGAATTTCCTGTTCTATTCTGACACAAAAGCATCCTTAATTTTCTGAAGAATCATGAAGTTGGAAACATCCCAAGCTCCTACATTCCCATCGTGGACATCACATTTAAGATTGATCTAGCACCTCCCATTAACATAATCGGACTGCTAGTCTACACTGGTCTACAAAGTACCACAGAGGCACTGTATAGTATTAAGTGTCATTAAGACCTTCCTAGTCCGATTACCATGGGAACTAGTCGATGTTTCGTAATTCTGGAGAGCTCCTGTAAAACTCGTCAGCTCGGGCCATTCTCTATCCCTCGTGATCACCTCTGTGATCGATGCCAACTGTTGGGTGCTTGTCCTGGGTCTGGCACCATCTGCTGTGTGAATGGAGCGATCCCTTTAGAATGGGCCCCTTATAAATATTGGATAGGACCGCTACATCTCAATCAGCATGATATAGGTATTAAATCTTCATTCAGCCATAAACAGACAATGAAATGGTGCCCACAATTCATAAAGATATTGCTTTTGAGATGTATCCATTATACCTTCATATTTGATTATGGTGGTCTGAGGATTATAAATGTTTTATTGGTGCCCTTGGGTGAGGTCATGCACTGAAGTGAAGTGGGTATAACATAGCCATTATACTTACTGTAATAGATAATATTACCTTGTATGCTCCATTCATATAAGGAGAATTGTAAATCATACTGTATTGTCTCGAACAATGGTTTCCGATGGAATACAGCTGTGAATACATCTCTCTTGCTGTGGCTGAGTAGGTAAAACTCGGACATATTCCATTGTCTGATGAAGCTAATTTAACTTAATAATATCGGCCAATTTACTATCTGTATATTATATGACATAGTGTCATATTCATCATTGGATGCCTTTCATAGCAGAACACTCGTTCAGGTGGAAAGAGAAAGTGACAGCTGACCATCAGACCTAATAGTGAAGGTCCCCATGGCCCTTCCAATGAGAGACTCAAACAATACTGTCGGCTCCCATTCCCAGTATCATTACCCGTGGGAAGTGCTTTTATGAGCCATGAAAAGTGAAGATGTTCTCTTCATTCCCAGGAGCTGTTTTTGCCTTCCATGATAATTATCTCAGGGTAGAGTCTAATAGGTTTGATGTTAAAATAGCAGAAATGCCTAATATTTTAGCTGTTTAATGTACAAAATAGATATAATTGTGCTAATTTCAGAGGCCTGTTTAAGTTGGAGATTTTCGTTGGTGTAATTACATCCAAAGCTAGGATGGAGCTTTTCCTCAGAAGTAGACCACTCTTTTTGGGCAGGACAGATGTCAAGATAACCTCATTTATCATTCCTATTGCCTAACTATCCACTACGTCTTCCCTGTAGGACCACCTACGGTAGAACGTTTGCGATATGAAAATTCTCTGGTGATCTTACAGAATCCATTCTTCCTTATTTAAATTTTTTGTTACCGACTGTCCGATTGCACACCATTTCTCTATCAAATATCAAATGGATGGAAGGTGCACTAACTCGCAACCTCCCTTACCAGTATGCAGGCCTATGAGGCATTAACACAATTAAGACATTCATTGGCAGATGACCATGGACTTAACTGCTTACGTCGATGGTTAGTGACACTGGGTCACTAGCTAGCTATATGCTAAATGCCCATTCTCTACTAATCCTAGTCATTATGCATGTTCACGATCGATAACAGCTATTCGGTGCTCGTTGAAGGTCTGACACCAGCATTCTAAGCTTGTATGTGGATAGGCCTGTTTTTAGAATAGTTCCCTGGAAGAGTTTCCATATGCATCACAATAATAGAGGAGCTTTGTATTACCCAGCAAACTGTGGTCATGTTGTGTGAGGGCTGGGACACCCCCTGTCCCAGTGTGCTAGTTGAAATGAAATCTGGTCATGACGGGTCATGACCCAGCCTGAACAGGGTTGACACATCGAGTCATGACTCATGATCTAACCAGGGTTGACACATTGGGTCATGACCCAGCCTGAACAGGGTTGACACATCGAGTCATGACTCATGATCTAACCAGGGTTGACACATTGGGTCATGACCCAGCCTGAATCAGCGAGATGTATGTATCAGTATTATATATATAGACCATCCATAATGATAATACCACATTCATGCTTCTCAGTTATGCATTATATATATGAAAAACCCCGTGAGTAAGTGTTGTAGTTGTGTGCTATGTGTGTGCCTTGACAGGTCACCTACATGAAAAGTGTTTCATAACTCCTATTGTTATGGATGATAAACGTTTGTTGTGTCCCGTTCGTACAGCCATACATTGAAATAAAGAATTCACCTTATAAATATTAAAAGGTTTATTTAGTTGAGTGTTATGATCTAAGCCATTTGTAGCCAACAGCAAACAGTAGAAAACCGTATAGCTTATTGGAATAAGGGGATAAATAGTGAGACTGTAAAGGAGACGTAATGCAACTAGTACAAAATATCACTGTTAACCACTATAATGAAAGTGTACTGTCTCCATAAGAGTCAAAATATGATGGATGCATCATTAATTTTATGGGAATGTGGGACCCCTTCACTAGATAGCATAATGGGTTATGCATTTCTAACTTTGATAGGTCTTTAACTATCCCTATTAGTCACAAAACCATCCTTAGATCGTTCATCGTTAGTACAAGCTTTATACCACCACACTGCCATCCTAGTGTCCCATTAAGAAAGCCGAACATACTATTGTTCCTGTAGCGTAAGCCAGTTTAAATCACAATAATATAGACGAATCAAACTTGCATTCCTCTTGCTTCATCTTGGTATAGCTATCGAAAGTAACTCCCTCCAAATTATCTGTTTATTGTGCACTTCAATGAGAGGGATCTGCCAATCTATGCATATGTATTATGGGCTACCAATGTCTGCTCAATGCTCCTGCCATCTATACCTTACTGCTAAAGAGACTGGCCGTTAAAGAGTTTATAATTATGAGTTTAAATAGCCCCTTCTGAGTGGAGCTAACTGATGCAGCAGCATGACAGGGTATCCATGTAACCTTCATATCCACACACTAATCCAGGTAGAATAGCACAATGACAGCTTAAAGGTCACTGACCGAAGTACTTGATAATGAAAGGCCCAACGTCTGTCAATACTGACAAGCTCCATTACCAAGAATAATACTGGTATTTATCACTTTATTAGCCGTGAAATGTGGGGATCCGATAGTCTCCTCCTCTTAATAATTCAATCGCCTTTGCTTTCCATGTGATTGCTCTCGACTTGATCTGAAAGACTTTATGTGAATTCTCAGGATGGGTGAGACCTTGATAATCGTTTTAAAGGAGTAACAGGCTCCTGAGTTATGATATTCAATAATTATGAGCAGGGCCCATGTCAATATTATCATGGTAGATTACACTTGAGAAACGTGATTGGAAAGCTGTTAGAAAACTTGGATCTTGGATGCATGATATCAATGTGCAGCAGTTGGTTTGAAAGGAAAGTAGGAGAATTTTCTTTTACTGGGGAGCCCTATTTCATATATTCCTATATAGATATGTTTTTCCCACGGAATCAGTTATTTGACTTTTTCTACCAAAGTTTATATGTCATCTAGATTTGTCTTTGTTCATATTACCTGCCCATTTGAATCAGTTCTTGACTATTATGCGACAGAGATAGAAACTGCTTCAACATAATGATACCAATTAGCTTATTATTCATAACAATACTCACAACTTTTCTCAGCAATGAAGTCCAATAACCCACTTTTGGCACTGGTTTTGAAGCAGTTATGTAAAGATTCTAGTGTTGGATTAGCTCCTGGCTTTAACAATTGTACTTTAAATAGCTCCCTACAATAATTGCGCCATTTCCCCAATCATGTGGGGACAGCTCAGGGTGTTGGGCCACTTGAAGAAAAAAAGTAGTTTTGCCATTATTTCTGTTCTTTTCTTTCCCTGGATTTAACGCTGCAACAGCTTTCAATGGCGCCTCACACTAACTGAGTAAGCACCTCAAATAATTGCTGTTGACAGAAGCAATGTGCCATTTACTGCCTTTGAGAGCCTTGGTGAAAAATGCAGCTACAGATACCAAGGAATCAATAGCAATCTTTCCCCACACTAAATCAGGATACTCCTGCATAGAGACCTGGGATATGAGGTACCAATAAGAGAAGGGGTCCTAGCACAGAGAGGCGTTGGTACTTCCTGCTGAGGTATTGTATAGTGCCACCGAATCGACGTGGGTGCCTGATACACTCAGAGAAAATATCGACCAGGGACTAGGATCCGTTCCTAAATATATATGTTTCAGCCGACCACACCCAGATGACGTCCCTCTAGAGACTAAACTAGATTGAGGAGGGTGGCGTATAGTCATTGTCATAGCTATAGCCAAGTTTTGAAAAGTTTGGAAATTGGAAAATTGGATAGTTTTCAGTATCAAATTGGCACCTCGCCCCATTATAATGGTTGACTAAATTTTATTGCTTCCTTAACAAATACATCATACGTTAAGCACTACCAGTTACTGCCTGATGTTAGTTCTCTCATATTTAAGGACGATGCCCCAATTAGTGCGTTATATAGTGTCATATCCCTCTTCTTAAAGGGACGTCGGCCAACCTGTTGCTGGACAATGGAGTTAAGATATTATATATATAATATATATAATATATAAAATATTATATAATATATATATATATGTGGCTCAACACGTGAGAAGGTACCTTCGTGGGGGTTTATTAGTTCTGGTTTTGGCCACCAGGGGCCATCAGAAAGGCAAAATAGGGAAAGATATGTCCAAAAATGATCTAGGGTACTTTTTTATGGAGAATACAGTAGACTTCTTGGAATTATTCTATATTTAGTGCTAACATTCTATATTTGGAATGTAAATGGAACGTTTTCTATGGGAAATTGGCACATATTGCACTTCATGGTTGCCATGGAAACCATTCCATGTTTTCTAAATGGAACATTTTGGTCCTAGTTTTTTGAGAATTTCATCAGCTACTCAAAACTGAAAACAGATCTCGAAAATTCCTCCTAGAAACAAATCTATACTAGATATTCACACTTATTTAGCATATTTTGGGGGAAATCTGACATTTTCATCATTTTTGGTGGTTATTATGGGATACAGTGCATTTACAGCATATTTATCATTTTCAGTTATGAGTGACAACTCATGTTCGAGATATGATTACCACAAAACTACCCGGAGTATCTTAGTTTATGATATCTCATTTTAAAGATCATGACACAAACTTTAATCATCAAATCCCCCCTGGATACCCCTTTTCACGTGCCTGGTCACATATATATGAATTATGACCCCCGATACAATAGAGGATGAGCAGTCAATCTTAATCTTCATTTCAATCCAGCCTTTCTCATATATGTGTATATGATATGTCTGGAAGAATAGACCGTTGAATCTCTGAGGAAACAGAAATGGCATACAGACTATATATGCATGCAATTTTTAAACTGTTGCTTCATTGGTAATAGTTTTAGAAGCCATTGCATGTTTGTTACCATATTAATCCAACTAGTAACCAAGGCAACAACTAGCCCAAATTGTCGTCATTTTCTTTAAATTTTCCAGAGGTATCAATTATGTTTGACAAGCTGTCTCTTAGAAACTACTATTAACGTTACCATGACAGATAGTACAGATCTTGAAAGGGAATCACATAGAGAACATCTCATGTCAAAAGCAAATCTCAACTAGATTCATAGAGTTCTAACATGATACGTACGAAGCAAGAATGGATTTAAATTATATTCTCGATTCATGAAAATATCGTGATTTCTACCAGTTTTTCCTATTCCTCATGACATATTCTTTAGGATTGTAAATGATAAAATGATAGGATAGTCTCAGTACAATATAATGCATAATAGCATAGAGCTCATACCATGCCCGCTAATATTTTCCTTACATATTTTTTATCCCATTTGGGGCGGAGCTCTTTTTTGACCATTTTTCTCTTGTAGAGAATTGTCTGGGCTTTCCAGAACTGAAAGAATTTTGCAAATAGTCCAATTATTAGTGAAACCATTAAGGGTCAAAGTATATCAAGACTTCTGAAAATGAAATAACCCAAATTTGCATAAATACAGTATCTATAAAGGTATGACGTCATAAATATGACGTCCTGACGTCAAAATTGGGTAAATTCCCCTTCCCTTTAAACTGCAATATCACAAATTTGGAGCATTGTAATGACTTGAAACCAATTTTATATGATGATGATAGGTAAATTTAATTAAAAAGTTTATGTCGAGTGGCCACAGCCAAAGTGGTGTTTTTGTTACCATGGCAACCAAAATCAACAAAAATCACTATTTTGGGATATTTGGTTGCCATGGAAACAAGGATTTTCCACAGAAATGCATCAAAATTCATCAAATCTTTTGTTTCCATCATTTTCAGCATGAAAAAATATTCCAAGTCATTTTTGACCAAAAATAGTGATATTATTTGACATTTTTGATGATTTTGACCTTAAATATTGCTTTAAATATAGTAAAACCTTCATAAAATATCTTTTGATTTGCCATTGCTATATCTTCAAGGGAAAAAATTATAGAGACAAACACCTTGGACTAACCCAAAGACCAAGTTCCACAGATCAAGCTAAAAAAAATAATTTTGAATTATTTTGACTTTGTCACTGTAATTTGGTGCCTTAAAAATCCATTAAAATATGTCAAAAACGTCCTACATGTAGGACAATCGCCCCAAATGGGTTAAAAAGAAGGGTTCTTTGTGAATAAGTAATTATTTCAATGAAATGCAAAGATTTCTGGCCAGGAATGCGGTGGTGAAAGGGTTAATCAATACAATTCGTAGTAGTAAGATTGTAAGATTTTTATTGACACACTGCCATTTTCCAAGGTTGGAGGACACGTTTGTACGTATATATAGAGAGAGAAACATTTAGATAAATATGATTGTGCGTCGCCAACCCGTAAGTTGGCAGTGGCGGCACTCACTCATAGGATGACTGTAATATTATATATCAGTGCGGTGATGATAGTACGTAGTGGTTGCCATGATGAGTTAAGTGGGAATGTCGGGTAAACTCCGAAAGTTAAATATATGAGAGTCCACTTGCCCATCAGGGCTTATCTAGCTTATCTAGAAGGTTCATGGTGTCCTGGTTGTTAGTTCCTAACGCTAGCCTACACTATGCTGTACAACCCCATCAGATGTCAGACCTCTGGGCAGGCGGGTCCTGATGTGCTCAGCATTAGTTAACACGTGAGCCTCTCCGGCAGCAGCTCAACCATAGCATCTAGACGGACAAGCCAACTGCTCTTAAAGGTGCCATGAGCTGCTCAGCTTTCAATGGGCTTAAGAGGCGGTGGCTAGGCGTGGAGTGCATACACGACCTGGGCATTATGACTATGGGAAGCAACCACTCCTCTGTCACCCTCAGACAGCTGTGGTCTTTGTACTTATGACGAGCAGCTCACCAGACTCTTAGGAGCAGCTCTCATCAGTCCTGAGCTGCTAATCACAAGTCTATATGAAGAGATAAAGCATGCCATAATACATGTTGCCATGGTTAATGACTACTTTCTTCCAGCCAGAATCTCATGCCACACCTGATATGTGGAGATAACAATGATGGATGCGTCTATGTCTCCCCCTGGGACACTATTCAGTTCATTTGAAAGGAGACTTACCATGCATGCAGTATGGCTGTTAAAGCCAGAGTCTGCTTGCCCATCAGGGAAATATTCTATTGAATCATACTAATCATGCAACGCCTCCTTGGGAATTGCTGTGTGATACCATAATGAATAAAAATGTGGATCTAGATCATCAGACCTTCTTGCACTGTCAGAGTATTAGTGGTTGGAACGTTTTGTTACATTATGTAATCAGATTGCAACGTTTATGGCATCTGAACAGAATTCAGATACATTAGCAGAAATCCCACAGGCATTTGCTGCATTATACTACGCTGGAGAACTTTAGAACAGGTATGACAAGGGCGGACACCAACTGAGGAATTTTAAAACGGGGTCACTAAAGAAAGGAAGAGAGGAGTGGCGAAATAACTGTCCCTGGCAATACATTTTTAAAGGAGAGAGGTCTGGCGTACCTGAAACAATCTTTATATTATTTGGCATTATATAGAACATCAATATTCATTAACGAGTTCCCCATACCAGTTAACAACCAAGCAATGTGTTCCCACCGATGCATTGCAATGTAGTAGCTAATTATACTTCCACTCCCAGATTGGTCTATAACCAACAAGGACAGCCTCAACCTGTGTCTAACTACCATGTTACACCAAAGGTCTATTTAGTCTGGTCCATCTTTAAATCCTTAGGGAGTCTTTAACAGGGGTCCCCTGACAGTCCTAAAAGGTTTAAGGTGAGGCAAACTAGAGCTGACAAGCCTGATGACAACAAGGTAGGGAGGTTCTGGGGCTGCCAGACTGAGGAATAACATCACAACTAAGGGTATTAACAATACAGCAGCATGGGTGTAAGGGAGATTATAGCACTGGAGAAATATTATGTGTAATTCGGTACATCGGTGGGCGGTACATAACATAATTATTGTCGGCTGGAAGATTGTGACGAAGAGGAAAGACTATGTTATGTCGGAGAATGGATATTCTTGTCCGTAGACAGCTTTAGTGGTAATTAGATCTATATTCTCTATAAATCTTGTTAATACATAATTACATGAAATATATAGACACTGGTTGACAAAAAGATAGAATTCCTCGGGCACAAAAGGTGTAATCTACAATACTCTTGTTGTCTCTGTCAGCAAGACAGAGAGACATGGGCTTATATAGACAAGAAATGTGTGTGTTATATACATTTTTGGGTAAAATCAACATGCGCTGCCAATATCTAACATATAGCGAACCCTTCTTAGCAGATTACCAGACCAGGAAGTTCCTTTCTTGATTGACTTATCATGATGCCCAATATGCAGAGGATTAAAATCATTATACATTTCAATTACTTAGGTTCCCGCCTATAATAAGCTCAAATCCGACTGGGAGATGTGTGGTCTATAAACCTCTGCCATTTTAAAGCTTTGATTATTTCAGGCCTGGCGTATACTCCTAACCACATAAAGTCCAATGAGGAGTCAAATAAGGCCACGATATTATAGAATTCATAGTTGTATAATGCTAACACATTTCTTACCGGATACATTATACTCTCATTACTCTAGGCATCAATTCCAGTCACCTGTTTGTATTGGTAAGACGTTATTGGATATGAAAGAATAATTTCCTCCTGCCCCCAGGTTACATTAATTATAAAGGGGCCTTTTGTTGACAGAGAATGGCTGCAGCCCACCCATGCTATTCACCTGCCTTCCATTGACACCCCTACTGGTAACAGCTGGGTCAGACAGCAATAAGGAAACTGCATCTGCCACATCTGGGTTATTGCCAGGAAGATGATAACCCAGAGAAATGGTACTAGGGCTACTAGGGTATGGTCTCTGTATGACTTCCCTCATTATAAAGATCCATGGACCCACATTTCGGGGGTGATGGTGCAAGGGCCTTGGAGGCTGCCCCCACTGCATTTCTTTCTAAAAGTCTACTGGATAACTCACAGACTGAACGTATTTTACCTTTTTATTCGTATTGCTGGTTAAGGTTAAGTCCAAGCCTAGGTATAATAAGCTCAACAATGGAGTATGATTTTGTATCAATTATGATTTTTCCTTGTTATAGAATTGAAAGGTGTGTTTCAAAACTTCCAAAACAGCTCAGTTCAGTGCAGTTTATTCACACGTTTCCCCTGAAAGTGATAGTTGTATCCAGAAGACACTTATGAATGAAATATCAATTAAAATCGAGTAGGATAAATTGATACCTTTTTTCTTTCTTTTTTACCTCAGAGGGGGCCTACTAGGGCATCTCAAATTCAGAACAAATTTCATATTCTTGTTCCTCACGATTCACAGGATATTTTGACCCTCTGAGAGTCTTTTTTCATAATCCCCCGCCGACCACTTATAATGGACATACAACCTGTGAGTTGAAATTCAGCTTTCTGTCTGAGCTGCTATTTGTAGTAAGTCATGGTGGGACCTGATTCCTAACTACGAAGGTCGTATATTGGAGCAGAATTATTGTGTGCAGGAAGGACTGACCAATGGGGAAAAGCCGTCCAGTCCTTGTAAACAGCTATATATAGTACAGACTGATGTAGTACGATACAGGTGGATTATTCTTTAGGATAGGTAGGTGGCTAATTTCCTGTCCCCGGTAAATGGTCAACGGCAGCGGGCACACAGTCATGTTTACCTAAGCGAACTATTGTGTCAAGTTGTCTTCATCCAACTGTTGTTACAAAAATGTATATAAATGTTTAATATTATATGATAAATTATATAACAAACATAACTACAACTTCAGACATAAAGTTTCAGGTGGCTTTTATCACATTTAAAAAGTACAAGTAGTATGGTGGTATCACAACGTTTCGGCAAAAGGGTGGTGCCTTCTTCATGTGATATCTGTATATAAACAATGTCTGTCGCCGATCATATGCCATGTGGTTCTATTTCTTTTCATTTTTAATCTAATTTTTCATCTTTGATAACTATTAATCGAGTGATATTTTTCAAGTAATGAAAAGTTTACTTCTTGCTGAGATACTTCTGTGCACACCTGGTACAATTGTAATTGCATTAATCTGTCCTCAATCTTTGCCAGTTGCCAATTTATATCTTGCCAAGGATACCACCTACTGTTTTTAACTGCTCTTCTCCCTTCCCCTCCCCCATATTGACTGCTTCAATAAATCTACCTCATCCATCAACCTAAAATACGCTATGGTAGGGACTATTATTCTTTCTCGGAGAAACTTATTTGCAAAGTTAGTATTTACCTTTCATACCAAATCAGAATAATTACAGAAATAATTCAATGGTAGTCAGGATGAAATGTACAAGTAGTAGTTCGAGTATGGAAGGGCGAGTAGTACTTCGGTTAGTATCTACCTACACATGTTCTCTCACTAAATCACTACTTTATTTTTATTATTTATATTCATGAAGGCCATATTCACTTTTTTTTACATTTAAAAACCATTTCAATTTGTCATGTTGCCGGGTGTGTTGGATAACTGTACCACACTCTAGTAATTATTAGTATAGGACCATGTCCCGTATAATTGCATCTGCGGATAAGTTTGCTAGCATTTCTATAGCATGTGGTCATATTTGAATTGTCCAGTGATTGACCCAGATTACAGCATATATATACGAGGATGATAAGTTATGCTATCAGTTCTAACGTTAGAAGGCAGGGAGCTGCTCCTCCCCACCACTAACCTGCCTGCTGGACTGGCACTGAGCTGCTCATCACCTCATCCAAAGCAGCATAATGCCTCCAGCATCACTCAACACGATCCAGGGGGTGTTAAGGCGGCTTCATCCATCTTTCTTTGTAACAGGTTCTACTAAAACAGCAAAGAGAACCCAGAAAGCAGCAGAAAGGGTGGATTGTTCGCTCGAGAGGGGATGAGTAAATCAGTGTCATCTTGTTAATGTCGGTGATATCACATTTTCACTCAGATTAAATCGATAAATAAAATGAAATTAGAAACTCTTCAATTGGCGAGGAATCCATTATGCAGCAACATGCCTTTAACACAGTGAACACATTTTGATTTTATCCAAGCCATGCTGGGCCCCAGTCGACAGCAGTGTAGAAAACGTATATAAACGTGATTGATAATGAAATCTAGCAGCAAAGGCATGGGAGTACATATATATATTATTCTAAGGGGAAGCGTTGCCATTTTATCAGAGACTACTTTAGGATTTATTTAGACAGTCGTCTTTTGCAATATGAGTGACCTTAAGTCAGTCTAATCTGTATACAGGATTTGTCCCTGGGACTTTTGAGGGCAATCTGTCTGGCAAATACAGAACTTATACTGATTCTGTATTTATTTTTAAATGTATTTGCCTTATGATAAAGGAGAAAAGGACAATTTATTAACCTGCATCACTCCAAACACACCCAGAGGCTGCCATGACATCTTGCATGGGCCTCACTTGCGGTTTCTGTGCCTGCATGATTTGGTTCTCAAAAAAAGGGCCCACTCTCCCTCCATCCCCTATGTCTTCATTTTTCGATTAAAATATATTAATTTGTTAAAAAGGAACACTATTAAATGATAATCCAGTCAAAATATGGAGGTTTGAGGAAATACTGAGGTTTGAGGAAATACGGGGGCTGGTTATTCACCTTAAGCAAAATACGAGGCTCAGTGTTATACTCTACCCGACATATTCAGCATTTCCATTTAAAAATAAGTACTAGTCTTGCATTCGGAAACCTGATATGATATATTTCTGTGTTTAGGATAAGAATGGAATTCAAAAATGTTCTGAAAGAAAACCCACTGACTTACAATTCCCATAGATATATATACCCTGAGAAGCATTGTATCCAACTAGGTTTATTAATATGGAGTACAAAAGTATAATTATAGCATTAAAAACAAGTATGATCATGTATTAATATCCTGTTCTTGCTAAGCATCAATTACAGTTTCCGGTTCAGATTGGTAGGAGGTTATTGGATATGAAGAGGCTAATTTCCTGTGGCAACCCGGTTACATTAATTATTGAGGAACCTTTGTTGGCAGAAAATGACTGCAAACCACACATCCTATCCACCTGCCTTCGGGTGGTGACAGGCCTAGCTGCAAACAGCTGGGTCAGACAGCAATAAGGAAACTGCAGTTGCGAATTCTGCATTGTAGCCCGTGAGACAGGACAATGAACAAGGGAAAGTAGTAAGAATCTTATGGCATGGTCTCCTCAGAAACATGTTTCCTCACTACAATGACCCATCAATGAAGGGAAATGTGGTCGGATTACATGTCGCCCACTTTTGGGAATTATCAATGATATACATATTTTGTACCTTATTCTACCATTCATATTGGAAAGTTTATAGCCATTCGGAAAAGCATGAATGCATGATACTGCATTGGATACATTGTTAAGATTTGTTGGCCTAATAACGCTGGGAAAATCTACATTATGTATCAAAAATAATCATTGCTTTTCCTTGTTTACTTGAGTTTCCAAGAAGTAATCGGAAACTATCGTTTTCATCCAGAGTTGCACTCCTCTGTAAGTGTTACGTCTGAAAGTAGGTTTCAGGTTCTTGCGTGAGGTGTCCTTTACAAGTAGTAATGATGAGACCTGGCCCCCACATATAACAGTGAAAGATGTATCAGTAGTCATGATTGCCTAGAGGGCAAGCTGACCAGTGGGTAAAATGCCTACAGTAATTGTAAACAACTACCGTAAATGTCCGCGTATAACCCGCGGGTTAAACGCGAACCAAACCACTCATGCGGTTTATACACTATTCTCAAAATCGAGGGGCGGA
Source organism: Harmothoe impar (assembly GCA_947462335.1). NCBI lineage: Eukaryota > Metazoa > Annelida > Polychaeta > Phyllodocida > Polynoidae > Harmothoe > Harmothoe impar. Next base: position 28,986,936 of record OX381706.1, on the reverse strand, counting down.
TAATACTAGGGGTTTTCAAACTGTAGAACAGTACTAAAATCGTAATTTTTCACACCCTAGGTGCGGGTTATATGATCCTCCCAAAGTCAGGATGCGGGTTATAGGCGAGGTGCAATATGCGGGGATTTACGGTATATATAAACTAATAGAGACACATATATATGGCCAATCTAATGCCCATTTAATGACAACACTGCCGCCTCACGACAGACACTAGATGAGAATAAGTAGCTCTATACAGCAAGAAATATCTGGCACCAACATCATTTCATTTGTACAAGGGCAAGGCATAAAAAACCCAAGAGGATCCCAAGTTATATCAATGACTGTTTCTGAGAATGGTAAAGAGATGCAAACAATACACATTATTATATTCAGAGATGGCCGACTCACTTATATTGTGTTGTTGTGACATTTTTCACCTTACCTTTAGCCCTAGCACTACCTATTTATAGCAAAGATTGGACTGATTTAAGTCACACCTTAAGCTCTTATTCTAGTATGCCACTTCAACTCGCTTAAATGTCATTATGACCTTTCCGGACATTTATGTGGCATTTACTGAACTTAAATTCGCTTAAAGAGGCACATTCGTGCAGTGTTACTGTAATGCTATCTATAGAGTCAGAGTATCCCCCCCCCACTAGCAGCTGACCACGATACGTATAAGGACAACCCTAAAACCCTATACATTTTTGAGAGAGAAAAGAGTTTGTAGGATAAGGGTAAAATGGTTAGGTGCTCCCCATTTGCCCACTGGCCAAACCGCTTACTGGCCAAACTTAAAGCTGTTCATCATCTCATCCAAAGGCATAATGCCTGCAGCATCGCTTAACACGATTCAGACATGATTCACTTACGGCAGTGCCATCCATATTTCTTTTGAAACACATGTTCATTAGAGCTCCAAGGGAGCCGCAGCAGGGTGAATTATTCACTCGTTACATGAGAGGGAACTGAGCAGCATCATGTTTGCACTACATGTGATATCACATTTTCAAAGAGAGCGATTTTCACTGAAATTTAAAAAGATACATGAATTTATAAGATTGGGAAACTGCTCATCGGTAATATGATGGCTGTGTAATATAACACAGGTATATAATTAACATAATGAACACGGCCACCTTCGATTTCGATTTTATTTATAAGCTCGGAGAAGTCCCAATAGGAAGCTTTAAACAGAACATACAATGGGAATTTATGTTTATTTTCACCATTTAAAACACGTGGGTAAATTAAATGACAGAGTAAATGCATGAGGATGCATACAGGAGGCGATTTGTGTTAAAAACACCAGCAGTGCTTCTTTATAAAACGCACACCCTGTTATTCTCGCTTGCTCAACAAAAACAAGAGGGAATGAAGCGGATGGCACATGGATTATATGGATTAAAAGTAATTAAGAGGATTGATTTGTCTTATTTGCTGCTGAGCGGCAGAATACATGTGTATATATATAGACATAGTATATAGAGAGCGTCGTAATTCCTTCCACGTAATCTGCAGCCCATCTTGGAGTGAGGGTGTTCTCGTCCAATTAATTGAATCTTCACCCACCAAATATCTTTGATACGAACTTGGGATATGAAATGATACGAAAGGTCTACTCTCTTAACTTTCATTGCTATGTGATTTTCATTGTGTTACCAATCCCCACTGTCCTAATATTTATATCAACTAAATTGTGGCTAAAGCCCTGAAATATAAAAAAAGGGACATTTGATGGGTGTATTTAAAACCCTCGACCCTCTAGCTACTGTAGCTGTTGGCTATTCTAAGATAGACATCTGCTATAAAAACTCCAGATTCGAAAATAGGTTGTTCAGAAATTACACTTTATTCATTCTGACATACGGCTCGTAATCATACAGACGGATAGCAATAATCAAATAGGCTTCTGAACACCAGTGGTCATATGAACATACAGGAGGTATACGCTCACGGTCTAGTACATAGTTCCCGAGTTCCAATGCTCTCTTCCATCTTGGTTAACTCCTCTTGGGCCAGACTCCCCCGTAGGGAGTTCTGTACCCGGAGTTGTACACCAGTGCGTCTATCTCCTCTAGTTCCCCCAGAGGGTAGAACAGAGAGAGACGCAGGGTGACCAAGGTGGAAGCAGCGACAGGACTAGGCCTAAAAGGTACAACAGAGTTCGGGGAAGCTCTGTTGTGGAGCAGCCAAGCTGGCCGAAGTGCGCAGCAAGACTGGGTCCTCGATTAGCAGAACTCCAGGTCTTATGTACTGGTCGTTATGTAATTCTCTCCATTACTCGTAAACACTTGAGTTCCCGAGGAACTCCGGGTAACCACGCGCCGGTGCATCCGAGCCGACACTGTACCCGAGATATGTCGGGTGACACGTGGCGGTCACGGCTCAATGCACATAACCAGGCCGCGCTCCACCATTCCTCAGGTGGGCTTATATAACCTTATACTCGGCAATAGACAGGAGTGCGGCCTGGATACACGACAACACATATACCAAATATAACTCCAACTGGTTCCCTAGAAATAGTACAGCGGCGACCCACTACACTACCCCCCTTCAGACAATATCACAGCGTCTAAATAGCAGCACTAAGTGCAGTATTATTATACTACCTTAATACAAATGACAAATTTTATCTCCAAACAACCCAAAAAACAAATATATTGTCTCCAAACATATACATAGTGGAGGCAAGCGTAACTCTTTCTATTAGAACCACTAATATATTTCTTGGGTATCATAGATATGTATTCATCCTTTTTGATATTAACGTCAATCATATCAACCATCAGGATCCAGTTACACAATAATCGAGTATAATCCTTCAATAACAGTCATGATTTATGGGACTAAGAGGATAAACTCCACACAGCCAGTCAAGCCCTATAAAACAAACTTGACTATATATCATAAAAAAATATATAAAACCTTCAAGACACATTTATCGCATACTAACCATGTCTCATCGAAAACGATTTGTTACAACAGGTATCGTATACATACAGATCAAATATGAGCACTTCTCCTTAAAAGTTACCAAGTTTTAGTACAAGACATATTGGAAACAAAAAAGGTGGCAAGTGTCGACTTTATAGTAAACCTTGACCCAACCCGTCTATTTGAATAGACTCACTCGCTTTACGTGCCAGAGTAAGGTTTGAAAGATCAATATTTTTGGAATAAATGAACATATAGCGTAGATCCGGTAAATGCAGTTTTCAATCCAATCAAGGTCTCCAAAACCTTATGCACCATGGTCACATGGGTGTCTTCACACAATAATACAAGTGACATTCTCCATATAGGAATACCGTAAGCAATCAGATCTAGTGTTGGCGTAACATATTTCAACGATTCAGGGAGAATTAGTCTCCACACTTAGTTCAAAGATCAAAAACGCAGCAAGCTGAAAAATAGAATGACCCGGCTCCTCACTCGATACCTTCCTTCTGAAAGTAATCAACGGGAGCCTACAGATCTCCATAACAACTTACGCAATTTCCACTCTCAGTACCTGAATAAATTTTGCGTTTTTCAGGTTCATTGATATGTTATTACCACAGATCTACACATAGTACGAATGTAGTCAAGCAACCTTTCATCTCAGTAGGTATCATCAGGATCCAGTCCCTCATACCTTTACTCATTGGACGGTTAAATCTGAGTATCACAATCGGCATACAATAATCATACCTATAGCATATGTCATCAACTCAAACAGAACCCGTTTCACAAATACTGTCTTATGGCAAAAAAATATAGAACACTCTTTGGTGATGGTTTTAACAGTTTCATATATAGCGATAACTGCAAACCTAGATCATATCAAAGTCTTTTCATAAATAGGTGATAATGATCCACTGTTCTTGTCATCTCAGTCTTTTATAAATATATATATATCTATCTAGTCATCCTGTGACTTATAGTCTATAGTATAAAGCATCATATGATCTGTGGTGTACTAACAACCCCACTACTGCAAAAGTTCAACCTTGATGACGACACATGGTAGAGGTTCCATATATGCTGCAACTGGGAATGTTTTTATGACTCGCCACTCAGCAAAAGTTCTTCGTTTCTGGACACTGGAGACATACATTCACTAGGTCGATTGTCACTCATCTCAATGGATATGTCCATCCCAAACCGTAGCTGCGAAGCGTCAGGGTCAGGACCATGCATTTGAGCACCCATAGCTATACTCGCCATGGATACAGGAATGCCCAGGGTAGATGGACGATGGTTCCCAGACATAGAACCAGTCGTCACAGGTAGGTCCATTGGAGGATCCACCATCATGGATTGTTCGAGTTCGTTTTCAGGAGCCATAAGCGCCTCAGCATCACGGATAGACAGACGTAAGTCAGCCTCAGCAATTGCATCGTTCAGCTCCATCAGTATCTGAACCGCCTCTCTAGTCTCACTTTCCGTTATCTGGTACGGTGACTGACAAGAGGTGGTGTCGAGTATTGGTGTTGAGACAGGAGTCGAGTTATGTGACTCTGTCTGCAGTTCATTCACCACCATCCTCGCTAGAGCGGACACCCCGGCTGGAGTATCCATAGTCTCAAAGGAAGACACGGTTGTGTCCACCCCCATGGTAGTATACTGCATCGTCTTAGCATCAGACGACACAGAGGTAGACGTCACAGCAACAGGTGTCACCGAGACTGGTGACACAGGGACAGACGTCACAGCCCCAGACGTCACAGGAACGGGTGACACCGGAATAGACGCCACAGCAACGGACGTCACAGGAACAGGTGACACCGGAACAGACGTCACAGCCACGGACGTCTTAGGAACAGACGTCACAGGAACCAACTCCGATGACCCACAGGCCATGGAGGTGGCAGCCACGTAACTGCAGTCGGCCAGGTGCGTCTCATCTTCTGTAGATGGAGGTGGAGGACTCCTAGGGGTATTACTAGCCCTGGAGTCAGCTCTCAACCTTTGTGCGTATGCATCACCGTCAAACCCTAAGGGAAGAGGGGCGGAACCCCGTTCAACCCTGTACACACTCTCGTCGTACCAACTCGACAATGGTATCTCATAGCAATCCTCAAAGAACTCAGCCAACTCTTCATAGAAGTCATCGTTCTGTTGAGCTTCCTTTTTATAGCTAGAAAATTCTTCTGTTAGACCACCAATTTCGTGTTCCAACTTCCGAATAATTTTGGTTTTTAGACTTATTTCAGTCCTGGCAGCAGTTAGCTTATGTTCAGCAGAACTGACCATATCCTTACTGCGATCCAACTTGACTTTGAGATCATCAATTAAAAATTGACTTTCCATACGAGATTTTTCAATGTTCAATCTCAAATCATCTACTATTCTGCTAGAGGTTGCTACCATGTCATTTCGTTGTCCCAACTGTCTTTTGAGGGCTTCATTCTCCTCAGTCATTTTGGACATTTTAGATAGGAGTTCTGCTTTAGCAGTCTCCACTTTCTCTAATTCGGCCAAACGACTTTCTTTTACCAATTGCTCAGCTTGAGCCCTAGCTCCTTGCAGAGCTAGTTGACAAGCGAGATCCAGTGTGTCAAATGAACTTTTCAGTCCAGTGACATACTGTTCTTTCAGAAGATTCCTGATACTTACATTCTCAGGGTGATCAATATCACCAGTCAGCTTAGGCAGGGGGACCGACTCCAAAGAGATATCTTCCTCACCCACTCCAGGTGATGGAGAGTTTAGTGAAAGACCCCCCATACAGGTAGATGGTGATGGAACGGAGGATAGTCTGCGACCAATCTCCTGTTCCTTCCTCATCTCTGTTTTACTTGATTGAACCCTGCCTGTGGGTGGGGTGAATTTCTGGTCCACCCAATCATCTCCCTCAGACTGAAAATCAATCGTTCTGTAGATCATTTTAGATTTGGAATCCTCCTTCCCACTTACTGACTCTATCTTCCCTGTTACATACCCTTGACTATCAGTAGAAGTATTTTCTGTTTTTAATATCTTCCTTGACACTCCCGGGTTCCCTCTAGCTTCAGAGATTGTGGTAGGAGGTATTACCTCCTCTCCCACAAATACACAGTCATCCTCCTCCTCTACAGGAGAAGCCAACAGGTCATTTACCATTTTCTCCTCTAAGGCTAGCCTTGGGCTAACAGCAACCCTCGGTAATGTTCCGCCAGAGCCCTCCTTGTTGGATTCAGTAGTGTTCCTACTAAACCCACAGGAAGACCCCGGAGCACGTCTTTTGGTTGGGGTAGATCGGCCGTCAGGTGATGAGTCCAACTCAGCAGAAGCTGAGGACTCCTCTGAACCTGTGGTCCGCATCTCTCCTAAGGTAACCGAGACAGGAGTGTACACTCCATGGTCCACAGTTTTACCTTCAGACAGCATTTTACCTTTAGGCGGAGTGGCCAATTCCATTTTACTACGATAATCAGAGGCTTTCTCTGGAAAGTCCTGAAGGTAGTATGGCCACGCCTTTCGATTCAACCACAACCTTCTCGGGTTATGGTTAAACACTAAGGTGTATGCCAACCCCTGTGGTACCCTCACACACTTCTCTCTGTCCGTGAGTCCTAAGGCCTCCGGACTATTCTCGAGAATGTCTAGATTGGACATGGCAGTTTCAGCCTTCATATGGTGTACATCCACTAAATGCCTTACCATACAACCCTTTCTAGATGTGCTGAAAGGTTCACCATCTTTCATACATTTAACTGAGCGATTAGGCCTGGCCCGGCACTGCCACATCATTTTGGAGTGCGCGTGGAACTCCACTAGATGTCGTGCGAACTGGTACAGGTCCAGATACTCAGCTATTGGATTTCTATCCATACACTCATTGAATGGGCATTGCCCCGAACCTATTCTCCAACCTCTACCAGGTTTATAAGTAGGCATACCTGGCGGGACAAATGTCATCCACGCCCATTTCAACCGGTCTCTATCTTCGTTGGAGAGGTCGGCAGCCCTGTATGTCCCCATACTTTGCTTTATAACCTCATCCCAGAACTTGTAAGCTTGATGTGCTGCTGAACTACTATATTCTAACCACCACTCCAAATCCCTTTCTGTATCTTCGTAGGATGGTAGCCTAGCTCGGCTCCCTATCTCCCCAGTAACCTCCCCTGTATAGGGTCTGGACTTGGAATTATCGGAAGGAGGTCTGAATAGTTTAGTACATTTCCTCTCGTTGAATTTGTCCAACTCTTGGATGTATGCCCCCCTGCATATCTTACTCCCGGGAATCACTGCATCTGGCTTAAATTTCTCAAATTTTGCTGCTAGCTGCATTACTGCCATAGTTGGAATACGTTCCGGAGTTGACTGTGTAGGGGCATCCCAATCGGGTACAAAGTTACCATGCACCGGATGTAAACCATCCGCACGGTCATACGACATAGCACCCCACGGAGCACCCACTGGCATGTCACTGACCGGGTACACCGGTATCCCGGGCATATTCGGGTCAGTCCGGGCCACTCCCGAAGTAGGTGGTGACGCAATATTCCCAACCTGGAACAAGGGAAATCCCCCGGCCTCGAGTCCTTTTAACCCCGGCCCTGACACGAACCCCCTAGCTTGCGCCACTGATAAACCCATATCTACCAGTTTCTTAACATGTTCTCCCCGAGCTAGGAGATACTGTGTGGTTTTAACCTTTTCAGCTCTCCTTATCTCCGAGATATTACTGTGATTTCGGCGTTTCACACCCCTATTCTTCATCTTAGCTGGTGGATGATACACAAATTTAGGTAAATCTGCCTCCCGAAATCGTTTTGGAAGATCATACTCGACCGGAGCTGTTGACTCCAGGTCCCCCAAAGCTAATAACTCTCTCTGTTCCTGCGACAGAGGGGAAACTTCCGTCGAGTGACTCCTTCTATGGGAGTCTCCCGACGGATAGTTATCCGCCATGATAACTACACAGAGGGCGGCCCAGAGGAGCCCACTCTAAAAATGAGCTTAAATGAGTAGTAAAATCAGGAAAATTGTTACAAATGTGTCCTCCTGTACTACCTCACTTTAGTGTCTCCTCTCTCCCTCACATGTAGATGTTCTAACCGGTGTTACATACGCGGAGAGAGGTGCCTTCGCATCCACCCTCTCCAACGGTATGTGCAGGACTGACGCTTTTCCGCGCCAAACCAGCATGCGTGCGCACCCAAGCGCAAAGGATCACGGGTACCGGATAGCCCTTCCCGAAGAAGTTATCCGGTATTATCCGAAGAAAACCGGGTGGCGGAGTTAACTGCGTAGTAGTTGCAATCTTCGCCGGGTTTTCTCGGATTGTATTTTTGCACATCATTTCAAGTAATAGCAATTCTTCAGTTCGTCACCGCTGTCTCATTTATAGCTTATGAACTTTCAGAACGCTGTTTTAAACAAACATTATAAAAAAAATACGTGTCAAAGTAAATTTCTTTGGTTGTCCGAACAAATTCGGAATACGTATGAGTACCTTTTCTCATATTGTTGTAACGAGTTTTCCACCCGTACTTTCCACATAATATTTCGTATCAGGATCCTCATATTATCCTTAGAAAAATTACTGACTAGGTTTGATTGGATTCTAATCCGAAACCATCACGACAAGTACTAAATGGGAAACTAACTCACAGACCATAGCATGTAAACATTCAAAACTAACTTTAGTAAAGCAGAACGTTGGGTACCCCAATGCCATCTACTGGTCAATTTCACCATTATTCCCGTCACAAAGACTAAAGAATAAAATCCGGTATTTCTCGTTGTGTTTTTGACAATCAGCACCAGTTACGCAACTTTCCGGGGTTTACCGGGTAAGTCCTTGGAGACCCGAACTATCTCGGGTAACCACAACAAACAAACCCAGCCCCGCCGCTCTTACGTAACAGCACCTCGACCCGCTATACGAGCACTTCTACGTATGGGTCCTTGGGGTTTCTTCTTCTCAATTACTGTAGGAACCTCTCTAGTTTCCTTTTCAGTAACTACCTTCTTCTTCTTCCTACCATCGACTTTCCTAGCTGGCGTTGCTTTTCTAGCCTTCTTTGTAGGCGGGGGTGCTGTAACCTGTGTTTTACGCACCCACCTGGGTTGGGGCATTGGTACTTCTACCAAAGGCTCATTCTCATCGCCGGGCCGGCGACCTAGCCAAGGCTTCAGGCGATCTACATGGCCTGCAACTATCTTGCCTTTCACATTTTTCAATAACACAGTAACATCCGATATTACTTTTGTCACTTCAAATGGCCCATCCCAACCCTTCGAGATTTTTCCATGTACAGGTGGTTTCAATCTCACCACCTTTTGTCCAACTACATACTTCCTCTCTCTCAAGCCTGTATCATACCCTACTTTCTGATGGATGGCCGCTTTCTTCAAATGGCCTCTCACCAATGCATAGCCTTCCCGCAATTCTCTGCGCAGGGATTCCGCAAATGCCACTCGGCATGGGACATCCTTTCTCCGCAGTACACTGCCAAAGACCAAATCTGCAGGCATTATGATCTCAGATCCAAATACCAGGCTGTTAGGAGTGCAGCCAGTTGAAGCATGCACCGTACCGTTGTATGCATGAGCCACATACTGGGAAAACGTATCCCAGTCATCCTGATTAGAATTAACCAGCGTGGTCAGCCCCTGAATCAACGTGCGGTTGAATCTCTCAACCATCCCATCCGACTGCGGTCGGTACGGATTAGTGCGTGTCTTAACTATGGCTAATTCTTCCAGCATCCCCTGAAAGAGACGCGATTCAAACTCCCTACCCTGGTCTGAATGTAACATGAGAGGTGCGCCAAATGTTAGTACCCACTCCTCAACCAAAGCTTGTGCGCAAGTTAATGCCGTGTGATCCTTCATTGGAATCACTTTCACGTACTTTGAATAGTAGTCTTGTACCACCATCATGCACACGTTGGAGTTTGGAGTTGTCTGGAAGCCAGTGATTATGTCAATGGCTATCCTCGCAAATCTGACTCCGAACAGTTCCTGTCTGAGAGATGTTTTACCTTTCCCAGGGCCCGGCTTCACCAGGCAACACGTTGGGCATTCACTCAACCAACGTATTACGTCCTTAGACATCCCAGGCCAGTAATATCTCCTCGCGAGTTTGTCCAAAGTCCGTTTCCTGCCAAAATGAGCGGAAGTCTGATGACCATGGAAAAACTCGAATACTTCCCATCTCAGAGAAGCTGGCAAGACTATCTGTAGCCTCCTCCTGGCTTTGCCTTCAAGAGTTTTCCATCTACACAATAGGCCGTCTCGCACTACCAGCTGCGACCATTGGCCCACTAAGTTCCTTACTTCCACACATTCCAATGACAGAGCAGGTCTGACGGGACGAGCAGCTCTCTCCAGGATCAGATTCCGTATCATATTGATACCATCGTCATCCTGCTGAGCTTCAAGTATGGACTCCGCCGACCAAAACACCAAGTTCTCTTCCCAGGCCGGATCAAAATTCATTATTGGAGCCACCAACGCGTTATGTATGCCACAGTCTTCACAGTCCATTCTTGCACATCTTCGGATTGGTCTCCTAGACAAACAATCCGCATTTACGTGCTTCACTCCGCTCCGATGCTGAATCTGGGTATTCTCTATCCCTAGTTCAGACAACGCGGAGATCCATCTACCCATCATCCCATCTGCTTCCTTGAAATTAAGGAGCCATCTCAAGGATGAATGGTCTGTTCGTAGAATAAAATTCCCACCATACAAATAATGGCGGAATTTCTTTGTGTAAACTACTATGGCCAACAACTCTCTCTTGGTGGTGCAATAATTGCGTTGAGTTTTACTCAAGCTGTTGCTAGCAAATGCCAAGGGCACTTCTCTACCTTCCTGCACTTGGGATAAGACAGCGCCTATGCTATCGTTGCTAGCGTCGGTGTCCAGGATGAACTGATCACCCTCAGTAGGATAGCTCAGCACAGGAGTTACCGTAAATAACTCCTTCAGCTTCTGAAAAGCCTGTCCAGCTAATTCCGTCCAAATAAACGGAGGTAGCTTCAACATTCCCTTCCTTTTTCCTACTACCAGCGCCTGTAATGGAGCTGACACCTCAGCAAATCCGGGAATGAAATCGCGGTAGTACGAGCAGAAACCCAAAAATGACCTCACTTCTTTCTGGTCTTTTGGCGTTGCCCAATTAGCTACAGCTTCTAATTTCCCTGGATCCGCCGAAATACCTGTGCCACTGACTATTCGGCCCAGATATTCCACTGATTGCCTGAAGAACTTGCATTTCTTAGCTTTCAGTCTAAGGTTGTAGGATCTCAATCGATCCATCACCTTGTTCAGATTTGATAGACACTCCTCCCGAGTTTTCCCGAAAACTATGATGTCGTCTAGATAAACTAGACAGTTTTTCCACAACAATCCCCTTAGCATTGTCTCCATCATATTCTCGAAAGTAGCCGGAGCATTGCATAAGCCAAATGGCATTACATTGAACTCAAACAAACCCCGGTGGGTTGTGAATGCTGTCTTTTCCTTATCCTCTGGGTGCATCCCAATCTGCCAGTATCCTGACTGGAGATCTAAGGTACTAAACCAGTGATTGCCTCCCAAGGAATCCAGACTTTCGTCAATGCGTGGCAAGGGGTAGGCATTCTTCCTCGTAATCCCATTCAGTCTCCTGTAATCTATACAGAACCGACAGGTGCCATCCTTTTTGGTAACCATTACCACCGGACTAGCCCATGGACTATCTGAGGGCCTTATTATCCCTTCCCCTAACATCTTGTCCACCTCATCCTCCAATGCCTGTTTCTTAGACAACGGGAGGCGCCGGTATGGCAAGCGCAATGGTGGGCTAGAACCGGTGTCTATCCGATGAGTTACTCGGTCAGTTCTACCCAATTGCTCCCCTGGAGCGGAGAACAAGTCTGCATTCTCGCATAATAGCTGAGCTAGACTCCGTTTGTCCTCCTCCGTCTCCAAGTGGCTATCTGTCACTAATGGTAAAAGATGCAGTGGCAAACCATATCCTTCCTTCCTATCCTGCTCTCCAGTGTCTTGCAATACCACTGGCATAGCGGATGGATCCAAAGCTCCTATTTCCACTGCCCTCTTTACTGCTAACTCCACTTCCGGTGAGTCAGCTCTTCCTACCACGTCAGCATATGTTACGTCCCCAAAGGTCGTCCCCTTCTCCAGGTACACATCCTGAAAAGTCATATTACTGACTGGTACTACTGTTCGTCTTGAACTTTGCACTAAGGCACTGGTGGAAACCAATCCCAGCTTACTCAAATGCTGCTGATTCGGTTCCACCACCCCCATGCGGTCAAATTCCATTTCCCGGCAGTATACAACTACATTGCACACATGGCGGGGAGGAATTCGCACTGTCTGAGAGACAGACGAGACGCCTGAAATCCGGCGGAGTACACACTGGACTTTCATCTCTTGTGGGTATCGAAGAGTGAGTTCCCCTGTCACACTATCCAATACCGCCCCATACAGAGAACAAAAATCTACTCCCAAGATTCCCTCATCCGTCAATTCAGCTACAGTTGTTGAAACAACAAATGAATGTTGATTCACCCAAAAGGGTATCACCTGTCTGCCATGTGTCCGCATATGAGACCCATCAGCACTTCTGACCGACCCAGACCCCACAGGGTTAGTCGACAGACCTGCGAGCTTCTTGAAGAAATGGTGACCCATCATGGAGTGACTAGCTCCAGTATCAATCAGAAATTCCCCCAAGCAGCCCTGAATCTGCACAGGCAAGTACCATCTCTTCCCTTGTAAAGGGGAAGGTTGCAAGGCAAATCTCTGGATTCCAGCTTCACCGCCCAAGTCATATCCCCTCGAGTTGAGAAACTTAACTATAGGATCATCGGGTTTGAGTCGCGAAGCACAAAACCTTTCTACTTCTTCCGCCAACTCAATTCTGCGGACGGTGTCCAGATGAGCTAAATCTTCAACACCATTCTCGTCCGTTCCCTGGGGCCCATCTCCACCTGGCGGATCAGACTCAGGTGCGGCTAACCCCAGCGGTTCCCATGAAGTGGAATCTTTTGATTCTCCCCTAACAGTACCTTTGACAATCACAGGTGGGGTTGTTATCTTGTCATCGATAACAACCCCTGTTAGTTTTCCGTCGGTGGTGGGCTTTGGTCAGAAGAGGGTCCGTCTTTTTGTTTCTCGACCGATGATACATTCTTAGTATCCTTGGACCAACATGTCCTTGCAAAGTGACCCTTCTTCCCACAATTATAACATTTCGTGTCTTTGTTGGGTTTCCCCTTACCGCGACCACGAGATGCGACCTTCTCAGCCTTCTCAGCCTTACTACGCTCCTCCATGACTTTTCCGATCATGGTCTTCAATGCACCCTCCTCTGGCGCCTGAGCGTCTGATCCTGGAATCCTTCGTCTTACATAAAAAGAACGACGGCCTTTCCATTTAGGATCTATTGCTGCCACCTCTTGCACTCCCTCTGCAGTCAGTTCAACCTCTTCTACGGGCATTTCTATTACTGCTACAGGGGCTGCCTCTACAGTTTTCAACAGCTTCCTCTTTCTCAGAGCATCTTCCGTAAGCTCGAAGATATCTGCTAGTGACATAGTGGTCTTCCACTGTGAAGCAATCTCGCTCGACAATCTTTCGTCCTTAAGTCCATCTATATACAGGCTGGACAATTTCCTTACCAGCCATGGATCACTTGGACTCATAGATGCAAATGCTTCTGCTGCTAGCACTCTGAGAGCCATTCCAAACTGTCTGTGCCCTTCACCGGGCTTCTGAACTCTTGCCTCTAGCTCAGACGCGGGATCCGCACCGGATGTGGAACCTAAAGCCCAAGAAGCTGTTTCCACTAATCCCTTGTACGTTCTACCCCCGCTTAACTCAAAGCTTGTTAGAGCGGGATCACCAGGACCATCCCGCAGACACCATGACAAAGCTGCAAGGCATTCATCGCCCTCCCAACCATTATGTCTCATATCTGCTGAAAATCGTGTGAACCATTTTCTCCATGGAACTGTGCCATCATACTGCTTCATCTTGATAGCCTGCTTTCTCACAGGTGTCATCCCCGTTCTTAACGGTATATCAGTCTGACTTAAAGCATAGTCCACTGCTTTAAAGTTCCCCACGTCATTCGGTACCGCATCAATCCCCAATCTTCTAATTGCTGGATTGTTTTGGAACACTACCTCATCCTCCATAGACATATTTGCCCTATGTTGGTAGGGTGTCCCACTTTGAATAGTACCTCCTGTCCTTGGTGTATTCATGCTTCCTGGAGTTACATGACTGCCAGGCAATGGGGGAGGTGGTAAATTGAACATCGGTCTTGCGTTCCCATAACAGTTATCCGGGCCAACATTACTCCACCCCCCATAGGAGGTGTTAGGCCCTGCCAGATTCCCTTGACCTGGCGGCCGAGCATTCATGTTTACCCCCTTGGGCAAACCTGGTCTACCCACTGTAGACACGTTTACCGGACCTGTAGGAACCTGCCTTGTTCCCGGAGCTGGAGTAGAATGAGCACCTGGAGCTGGAGCAGTGTTACCTGGTCCCACAGGAGGCTTATTCCCTGCAGCCTGGGCTACCGGAACGTCTCCTTTTACTCCCTTGGTGTCATTCTCCACACTCACTGACTCTGTTTCCTCAAGAAAGCAATCTAACTTCTCCTGAAACAGCTTTTCAACTCTACCACACAGTTCCAACATGAACTCCTCATTCTTATCAAACTTACTGCCATGCATGGATGAGTGTCCACTCACACTGGATAACATGTCAGCTGTATGTATCACCATGGAACCATCTAGATCCTCAGTGGCAGGTGGTTTCACCACCTCTTCCACTGTATTGACTATAAAAACTGAGGGATCGTCGGCAGTCACAAAGGTCTCATCTTTAGACACTTCTTGTGCTGTCCCCACTGAGTCCCTTTGTACCTTAGTCACTTCTGGTTCCAGTTTCTTTACCATGTGATTCTCAGCTTGTTGAGCTAGTGCTTCCAACTCTCCTAACTTACTATCCTGTTTCTTCAACAACTCATCATACTCCGCTACTTGTAACTGTCTTGCCAGTATCTCGGAACTGATTTCTTTATTCCGCACCACTAGCTTTTCTGTTTCAGACTTCAATCTGACTTCAGTTCCCTCAAGTAGACCTACATTGACTGAAATTTGTTCCAGATGTTTTATCTGAGCTGCATGTTCCCCAATGTTTCCCGACCTCTTTGCCAAAAAACTCTTTTCGAAAGCTTCCCTTTCCTCCTTCAGCTTTCTAAGGGATTCCTCCTCTAGTCTTATCCCTTCTTTCATATGCTCATGCTCATTTCTCAATCTGAGCGTCCTTATGTCATCCAGGCTCAACCTCTCCCTGGGTTCATAAGGTGGAACTTCTAGACCCGGTATCGTCAGCCTAAAAGGATCTGGGAACAGCTTATCTCCCCTGGAGATCACCTCAGCTGTCTCTTCCCCTTCCTCAGGAGTTTCCTTTAGGTCGTCCCTTTTGACTACCTCAACTCCTTCCTGACTGACCGGGACCACTACTCTAGTCCCCTCCACTGCTTCCACAGTGGGTACCGGTCTAAGTTCCCATCTCACTGGTACATCTACTGTACCCTCCAGACTAGGTATACTAGAGTCACTATCCTCTCCAATATCTTCTATGGTTACCGGTCCAAGCAGCTCCCGGACCCGGCCTACCATTTCCCTATCTGGCTCCAGAGCTGGACGTTTCGCTGGAGGGTCCCCTAGTGAATCCTCAGATCTCACTTCATGGGCACTATCTTCCCCTCCATGTCCAATTTCCCTACTCTGATTGAACGTATGCACCTTCTGCCTAGCATCAAACCTCACCCTAGATCGTAATCTAGGACGCATCCCCTCCCCTTGGTTAGTAACCGACGGGGGAGGTACCTCTGTATCCGACATATCTTCACCACACAAAAGCAACCTGTAATAGCTATCCTTGAAACCTACCAATTCTGGTTCAAACATATAAGAGCTTACCTCTCAATTTCAGAAAGAAAAATAACAAAAAAAAATGTAAATCAATACTTACCCAAAGTGGTCACGGCACCAGTGTAGCTGTTGGCTATTCTAAGATAGACATCTGCTATAAAAACTCCAGATTCGAAAATAGGTTGTTCAGAAATTACACTTTATTCATTCTGACATACGGCTCGTAATCATACAGACGGATAGCAATAATCAAATAGGCTTCTGAACACCAGTGGTCATATGAACATACAGGAGGTATACGCTCACGGTCTAGTACATAGTTCCCGAGTTCCAATGCTCTCTTCCATCTTGGTTAACTCCTCTTGGGCCAGACTCCCCCGTAGGGAGTTCTGTACCCGGAGTTGTACACCAGTGCGTCTATCTCCTCTAGTTCCCCCAGAGGGTAGAACAGAGAGAGACGCAGGGTGACCAAGGTGGAAGCAGCGACAGGACTAGGCCTAAAAGGTACAACAGAGTTCGGGGAAGCTCTGTTGTGGAGCAGCCAAGCTGGCCGAAGTGCGCAGCAAGACTGGGTCCTCGATTAGCAGAACTCCAGGTCTTATGTACTGGTCGTTATGTAATTCTCTCCATTACTCGTAAACACTTGAGTTCCCGAGGAACTCCGGGTAACCACGCGCCGGTGCATCCGAGCCGACACTGTACCCGAGATATGTCGGGTGACACGTGGCGGTCACGGCTCAATGCACATAACCAGGCCGCGCTCCACCATTCCTCAGGTGGGCTTATATAACCTTATACTCGGCAATAGACAGGAGTGCGGCCTGGATACACGACAACACATATACCAAATATAACTCCAACTGGTTCCCTAGAAATAGTACAGCGGCGACCCACTACACTACTATCTGCTGTGAAAGTTATAAGGAAGGCCACAACATCCTCGGGAAACCTTGCATACAAATTTTCCCCTTGAGTTTAATGAGATGATAATGAGTTTTGTCTTCATTGACAGCTGTTTTCAATGTTTTTGGCAGTATGGATCCCTATCAGAGATTTCACCTTCATGAAAACCCACTCCCATTCGTGTGGAATTGCACCTTTCAAATTATTACGAATATTTCAATATCGGTTTCTCCCAAGGATCTGCTAGTCTTAGTTTAATTGCCAAACTGTAAATTTGTCAAAGTCAAATTCTGTTCGCTACCATGCAGATATTGCTGCAGGTGAAGACAGTTTTGTTCCTAGATAATTTAAGATCGGGGAATCCTTGTGGTTGCCTGTACTTGACAGGTTATTTGACAAGAATGGATATAGTAATTAAACATCTGAATATGATCCAAATTCAATTGATCTGCCGTGAACGTCTGTTTGGTGATGTTAACTATGGCATTTTCCTATACCACGGTTCAGCTCCACTAAAATACTAGTGGTCTTTAAGTGTTGACTGCTGCTGCTTCGCGAAAATGAGATCAGAATTTGTAAGTGGTATTTGAACTAGTTCTGACCTTTACATTATGCTATTTCTTCCTGGACTTATCTTTACATGCAGAGTCACCTATGTGAGGAGGCATAGACATGTCATAGATCAGCAACTTTCTGGTGATATTCTGATTAAGTATGCATCGCCCTACTCCTAGTAATGGGAAGGGTATGTGTGATCTGAGGTATAGAAAGAGGTCACATGACAGAAAAAGGTCACATGACAAGCCCCTTTGCTCATCAGGCACTGCAGATAATGCCTGCTTGGAGTTAGATAGTGACAAGCCGTCAGGGGCTGAAGCATAGGCAAAGGCAACCGCACCATCCTGTACTGTTAAGAAGTGCTCGTAGACGTCCATGTCGCCTTATCTTCTCTATGATAGCACCATGGAGGAGCTTTTATCCACAGAGGAGAGGCTGGTGTAGCCTACAGAATGGCCTGGCCTGTCTTTATCTTAAGCCTTTCTGGAAATCACGTATAAGAACCCGACAGTAGTACCTTTTTATCGATTTCCCTTTAAGAACTGACTTCGGGAACTTTTAACAAAAGGTTTCAGTCTCGCCTATACGAGCTAAATTCACAAAACCTGTTTGGTCAGTCACGAATCATTTTATTACAGAGGTGTAGGGAATCCAAAAGGACCCATCCTTACTTCCCCTTCATCAAGAGTAGCAGTGGGGCGAACATGGGTACTCTGGGCTATATGTATGGTCGGTGGGGGGTTTAAATCAAATCAATGACAGGCGGGTTGACTGTGTGAATAGACACACACAAAAACTCATGGACAGTGATATAGTATGAGAAGAGGTATGATCCTGAGGTGGCCTGGTCACAGGGGAATGTTTCATTAGGAGCGGCACAAAGTAAGGGCGTGGTTATTTATTATGAACAGGGGTGTTTGACTCTCTTTAACAAAAGAAGCCAGCACTTTACTAAATATAGATCAGGAGGTTGGGGCACGCTCTAACGTCACGCCCCCCATAAATAATAATAGGTTGATAATAGATATTAACGCTGTTGTAGGTGTGGCAGGATGCAGTCAGTCTGACATAATGTTAATATCATTTTGGACCCCCCTATATCCACCCCCCTGTCCACCCCCCACCCCCTACCTCACACCTCCTTGTTTATTGCTTGCAATGTGTATCTAGATAGAGGGTCAACTTGGTCAGCAGGCAACTCCAGACATGGACAATGGTTGGATGCCTGTTGCCATGGTGTGAGTGGCTACATGATCTCCAGCTGGACACACACAAACATCTCTTAGTCTTGGCACGAACTGAACCAATTCTAGCGTATATGGACTAGGTCACCAACGTAACCTGTAAACTAGAACGTCTGGTTGCCACTTAATTATATTGCTACCTCATTGCACCGCCTCTATCTATAAAGGACAGTAGTCAGGTTCAAAATAGAAGACGAGACAGCCTTCTGGACATAGTATGATTATAGTCATTACCATGCAATTTATTGTGGATTTCATAGAACCATTCCTTATTGATATCTATCTTGGACCCAGTAGTATAATTAGGTGGGAAATGGGGGGGGGGGGGCTTGGAAATTGGGGGGCCCAAACATATTCTGCCCCCCCTTCCGTCTGATTGGGGGACAGGACCCCGCTGTGAGGCCCCTATCCCTCAAAATGCCCCTATCCCTCAAATATTTGTGAGATAGGGCCCGTTTGAGACTTAGGGCCCACCTCAGGTCCCTATATAGCAACAGGTCCCTATCCCACAAAATTTTGAGACATAGGGACCACATTTAAACAGCCCCTATCTCACAAATATGTGTAGGATAGGGGCCATTTGAGGGATAGGGACATGTCAGGCCCCTATCCTACAAACAATCCTTAAGTATCAAAAGCCCTATCCATCAAAAACCTTTGTGATAGTTAGAATTATTAATTAATCCATGTACATTATTATCGTGCTCTGCTCTGGAGACATAATAGCACATCTCAGCACAAGAGATTTTTTATTTTTTGGGGGGGGGGGGAATCTCTATTCCAGTCAAAATATTCCATAGCCCTCTCGTCAAAAGGTTTTGCTCGCCCCTTTTTTTCCTACAATGGGCCATACCACTAATTTCTTTTCAGCCCCCACCGCCTCACAGGAGTGATTTTATATTTTGAGGGATAGGGACATGGAAACATATTTGTGGCTTTGGGACTTGACATGGGCCCTATGCCTCAAACCGTTTTGAGGGATAGGGGCTGTTTGGCACATAGGGACTTCACCTGGTCCCTATCCCTCAAACGGACCAATTTTGAGGGATAGGGGCCTTTTGAGGGATAGGGGCCTCACACCCCCTGGCCCACACCAAAGATAAAAGGTATTGTCTGTATAAATTATATCTTTACCACACATTATGTGAAAGTGATATAAGTTATATGAAGAGATAAATATTGCCCTCACACACACAAACACACCACACATTGCTGTAGCCTACATGATATTGACAATTCAACAGCCCAAGACTAGGTGCGACAATGATTTGATTAAATTTCCCCCAAAATCTGACCATATAAAAAGGACATCCTTTCCAATATCTCATCAGATATTCCATGCGACAACAGACCACTATGGTTTTGGTCAAAACAGTCACTTTGCAAGCGATTTCCTGTCGCAGGCGAACAATGGCCCATTACTAGCCGCCGTGTGGAATTCCATGGCTTCTGCCGAAACCGGCAACGTTCGCGGTTCCAATGCAGTCATCTGAACAGGGCAAATTCCAAACTATTTAGTAGACTCGAATAACTATGGCTTTTAAAGTAAAACCCTCGAACAATTGCTTGAATACGAAAATACGAAATTATAGAAAGTTGCTCTAGAATGGAGGTAGTTAGAATCCTGAAGAAGACTAATAAATCTAGTCGAAACGTCGATATCATTCAACATTTTTCTCAACATGTTTCTACCACTGCCTTGTACATATTCTCAGCAATAAATTCCACATAATTTTACTTGACTGTGTCTGGTTTTCTGTGTACAACCCACCATATAGTTAGAAACCAATCTGATTATAAGTACTGATATCCCCTCATCCTTACATTTGTTTATTCTCGCTTAGTATTTGCCACATTGTTTATCGTACTGACACTGTATTGTGGGTAAGGCAATCTGGCTATACATCATTTAACAATGCCTTTAGTACGACACACCATTTTATCTGCATTTCTATCTTGATTGATAGCAATCCCTTATATGATCACTCAAATATATTGTAATGGCATTGAGACGTCCTTGTCATAAAGAAACGGTCTCCACGGTTTCATTTTTCATCTGTAGAGATACATAATAGATGACAGTGCTGTAGTACATAGCAGCCCACACCTTTCCCTTTGAATACCTACACATACAGAAAAGTGAGAGTCATTGTCGCTAAAACTACCCTCACCTGAGGGTCAGGCACTGCCTGACTCTCAGGTGAGGGTAGTTTTAGCGACAATGACTCTCACTTTTCTGAGGGTGTAGTTGTATAACAGAGGTGGATGCCCCAGCTCGAGACCACACCCAAGGCGGAAATTTAACGTGGTTGTACATCGTTGCTGTTTCCTATTTAATGTCTGCTAATGGCAACTCGTATGTCTCCCCGATGGGTACTAGAACGGAGACTGACGCTACGTGTCCCTCACTTCAAATGGCCTAGATATCCGTGTTAACGATGGGTTTTCTGCGAGACCCTTTGAGTTAAAAAAAAAGATGGGCCTCGTTTTCTCAATGGTCCATTAACTGCATTGCTGCCCTTGGGTGGGATCCTGATGAGGACACAAGGGGATCCTTTTGAGGCCAGGCCCCTTGTTTTAACCCTTCCTTCATAGGAATGAGAATGGTACATAATTAATGAATGACTCAATCACCGCAGAAAAAGCAGGAGCTTTGTTGCATAGTAAAGCACTCCCTGTGTTAGGCAATATGGCAGTAGACTATAGGCTAGCATCCAATTAGAGTATGTCCGCTCTGCCTTACTACATTCTTCATTAGGCTGATCCCTTTACAACAAAAAAGACCTCCCTTTTAGCCCATCTATTCATTATCTTGTTCTGTTTTATCAAATTACATGCTAGTAGGTGGGTCGTACCCTACATATGTATAGAGGATAATGGACTTTACTTAGTAGTGTGTGTACACATCAAATTATGCGGCATTTGTCTAGTATCCAGATTCTAGAACAGCAATACATACCTCCCACCACAAAGGAACCTGTGATTAAATAAGTGTTACGTGCTTTCCCTATGGACACTGCCTCCGAAATCGAATATTAATTATGTAAAGGCAATCAAGCATCATCTAGATAACCAAGTGAGAATGGTCGCTGCTTCTGCCATCTAATGCATACCCACTAGTTGCAGTGGCCATGGACTGGTTTCCTGTTACTGTTAATATTATGATGCTGCTTATTGATTGTGGCCCATCAATGTTGCCTGGTACCTGTTGGGGGCACATTATGCTGTGTCACTATTTGATCAGGTCAACACCTCATATGCCAGACCAGGTTCAATAGTCATTTCTATATTTGCACTGACTGCGCACCCCCTCGGGGTTGTATTGCCAGCTTTAATGTCGTTTTTTCAGGAGCCATAGTTCACTGTTAGAACTCCCGTATGGAATACCATATTAGCTTGATAATTTGTATAAAGTTGTTTGAGTTGTTGGGGTGATATAAGTCACAATGGAATGAATTCAAATCAATACATTGAAGTGTACACTGGTAGAAGAGCGTATAAATTGGGTCCTGTGCTTTATAGTCATAACCGAAAAGATCGTCATTTGGAATAAGAGTCATGAATAGGAAGCTTAAAGTAATAGGTGTTGTGGTACATTGGTGTCAGCAACATGGTGACCTGTGTTGGCGTCGTAATTGTCAATGGTGGGATCAGTCAATTAAGATGGCCTTTATCCGTCTTCATTGACACCGTTCTGACCTGCTAATTGTTAGAGTTATTGGTAATTGCCATCACAGGGATCTTTTTTTAATTCGTCCAACCAGCCACAGAAACCTGACAATGACGGCTTTAAATAAAGGCCACTGTGGTGAGTGGTAAGCATTTCAAATTCCCTGTCCATTCATCATAAAACGTCTATTGTTTTTGACTTCCTTGCTTTCAAATAAGCTGTTTTTAATCCGAGGGTGACGTAGAAAGTCGTTTTAAATAAAGTCGCTCTCATATATTTGAAACCCAGTTACAATAAAAGTCGAAATTCGACCTGATTTTTTCTACAGATGATGGCGGCCTACAGAAAAATTTCTTGCAGCATTTTCCTAGATGACATTTTATTGTTGGAAAAAATATGAATAACGGCTCATAGTTTCGTCTATTTTGGTGATTTGCAGACGTAAACATCTGAAACTGTGGTAACAACAGCTGAACGATGACCTAATCTTTGCTCTTTAGGGGTTTGGATTCGATTCTCACCTACCTTGATTATCCATTTTGGAACCTGCCCAAACCAGACGTGAAAAGGTGTTGATGAAACCTGTGTTGTTAGTGCAGGGTTATTGTGTTTGCCCTGGGGGCACATGTAAGTGTGTCAGTTGGCTGGGTACGCCAATATGGAAATTCAGTCCGCCTTCGGCCAGGCTGTAGTACTAAAGTTATAGTCTATGATAAAGACAGCATAGGCTATGTGGATGGAGCCTTATATATAAGCCCATGTATACTGTATGAATGGGACCATTTTAGATACCACAATACTAATACACTTGTATCTAACTTGAAGTGACATCCCACATACTATGCCTCTGCATATTTAAAGACATGAAGTGACCCGGTTTAGAGACCATGGCTACCCCAACCCGGTAAACAAAAAACTTTATACAACGTTTCAAAACGTTTCTCTATCACCGTTATTATGATCAAACGTATAACGTTGACAATGTTAGTTCATTGTAAAAAAATGCTTTTTGTTGGCTGGGAACTAGGTCACCTGAACACTATGTTTCTGTTAGAGTTATAGGCAATCTAACACCATGACTTATTCCTACTTGTACTTAATTATGCTAAAGTGGTGTACCCTGCTGTCATTCTCAATTTTATTAGCTATAATATATAGAGAGAGATCCTTTACTATTTTGAAGGAGTACAGGACGACTCACCTTGGGCAAAGCTGTCAAACTTGCAGAAGAAGGCGCCTAGAACCCAGTTCTCAGTGAGGTCATCCACCAGGTGAACCCAGGTACAGGTGAGGGTGACCATTAAGTCGGACACGGCCAGGTTCACGATATAGAAGTTGGTGGTGGTCCACATGCGCTTGTTCCTGGCCACTATAATCACCACGGCCAGATTACCAAGGACGGCCACGGCCATAATGAAGGTATAGAATATAATTTTGGTCACCACCTCCCATTCGGGCACCTCTCTCATCTCCCCGGGGTAGGGGATGAAGCGTGTGAAGTCTGGACTGTCCACATCGTAGTCCATGTCGGGCTCAAGTGGCGCCTGGGCGCCTCCTCCAGGGGGTAGGTGGTCGGCGCCCATCACCGTGTAGGTGAGATTGGGCGCCGGCCGGTCACCCAACTCAGCCAGGAGCTGCGCCATCTGTCCAATCTGTCTTAGACTATAATGCCTCAGGGAGGGCTAAGTCGCCTCAGGATCTGCTGAAGGGGGAGCCCCTTGGCGTGCTGCTACCCAGGCTAATTACCTGACAAAGGTGGGCAGGAGGAGGCCGGTCCTCACCTGACTTAATGAATACGTCCAACCGCGCCGCACGGGGGCGTCATCTCGTTTAGTTGCGACTGAAGGCTTAGTATTTCACAAGCTTCCATCAAATGAGTAGAACCTAAAACGTTTAGCTCTGGTCCTGCCAGCATCACGCACATATTGTGCTGTAAAAAAAGTGAAACCTGTCTCCTACGTGTAGAAATGACCGTGACGTGCTTGATCCCTGTGTTTTGCGTCCATACACTTCCAGCATGAGCTAGTTGTCTGAGCCTCCACACCAGTCGGGCCCTGTCTACCTACAGGAGGAGGATGAGGAGTCCGCACACACTGGAGGAGTGTGCTAGTCTGTGTGTGTGAGGTGTGAGGTGTGTGGTGCAGGAGGAGAGGAGGAAGCAATCACACTCACACTCCGAGTCCGCCACCCAGTGGCGTCCGACGCAAACAGCGCACAGTCCAGCTCACCTCCCGTGGTCCTATAGAGTTGGGGCTGCTGGGTGCACAGCAGGGGGGTCCCAAACTGTCAACGTGGACGTGCGGCTCGTCTGGTTGGAGCTGCTCCCCTGCCACGACCTGCTCACTGGGCGGCCGACTGCTCCTCGGAGCAACTCGTCACTACTTTGTATGGTATGGTGGCAGTGGGGGCTGGAGCGGCGGAGGACACGAGTGGGATGGCACAGGGTCGCTGCTCTCCTACAGGGGAATGGACCATCAGCATGGACCAGCAGGAGCAACCTGTGGCCCTCCCTCCTTCAGCTGAGCGCTGGAGACTGTAGTAGATTCGTCAGAACACACTAAAACAGCCCACCTGTCAGTACCATAGGGCCACCCTCCATCCATGGTGGGCCCCACCCCAAAGCAAGAGATGAAATAAATAAGTGGGCGGGGGATATGTTTAATGAAATCGTGAAGGATTTCTTCCTAAGCGGAAGCCCTACTGCTAAGATAACAACTATGCATATCATATCAGATTCAATGGCTTCTATGTAATTACCACCATGGAATTATCATCAACATCTAAAGATAGTCTCCTTGCATGTGCCTTTCAGGTATAGATAAATATGGGAGATAAACGCAAGAACGTATGTTCAAAAAACATGCTTATCGAAAGGTTTAATTAATTGTGGTATCAACGCCATCTACCATCAGCGTTTCAACTATGTATCCAATGTGATGCACATGCGTAGGTTGAGTCCTCGGCCTTTTATATGATTCTTCTACATGTAAATAAAATAATAATTACTTACGCCTACGGTAAATTATCAACCGTTCCCTCTTACAACGGCCCACACAATAGTGATAATTATACATCCAGCAAGGGCCCTCACTTATTACTTTCTTTTAATCTGGATTTAGGGATATAAGGATGCAAATTGTAGCTGCATTTATTAACCTACCAGTTACATACTGCATACAGGAGGTCTTTAATTTAAAATCATGGTAGGTTGGATGTACATTATAATAGTGATTTCATCTCCATTAATAGCATCCTAGAATTTGAAGGTTCCAATAAAGATTGCTTGGTTGACTACTGTTTGCTACTAACCAGTGTTGGTCTGCTAGGCGCCAGACTCGGCCCACCATTATTGAATACTTGTGTTACTCCTGCTGGGTAGGGGAGCCTCTCCTCCTGACATCCCACTCACTCTGTGCTAATGGTAGCGTGCCACCTGAGCTGGCAGCAGAGGGCACTGACCACCTAGACCCCCCCCCCCAATACCTGCTGCCCAGCACAACCCTAGATTCAAGGAGAGGCCATTTACTTAACAGGGGGGAGGGGGTGGTGGATGTCTGCCCATCCACACCGAAATATTATTGATACCTGCCGATAAATTTCTTGCGGTGGCATTCCCCCAAAAAATCCTGGGCTCTGATTTTTTCCTCTTCAGAGTTTGCATATCTGGTATGCACTGTAGTCCCACATTTGCCAGTAAGATGTGTGTTTTCAACAGGCCAGTCTACCAGTCGATTGTTTTTGCTGGTATAACAGAGCAGACCAGACTGCAAAAAAGAAATGTTCGTGGAGTTTGAATCAAAAACAGACATGGTTGGTCACCCCCCAAATTGATATTTCAAAACTTACAGAATTCCCATTATTGCATCAACAAAATTGTTCTATCAATGCACCCTTTGAATGGCAGGTAGAGGAACAATTTGCTTATCTAATATTGAAAAAAGTTTGTAGTAATTCCAAATAAAACCGAACAGATTATTCAGTGTAAAAAAGGGAACCGGTTGTAGGCCTATTAAATGTTGGATGAAATGCTTGTGTGGTTTGCATCACACTCCTGTAATTCAGTACATGGACCTATGCAGTTGTGCCGAAATGACTACCAAGTGTTCATCTTTTTACAACTTTCTTTTCTGGCAGATTTTATCTGCTGCTATATCATTGATGACTAAAATTGTGACCATCAAATCTACCCAGGATGCTTCATCATTCCAGATAGGCTTTTACCAACTGTTGGTTTCAAACTAGGACTAGACTGCCCTGTTGGTTGACCAGGCCACCAGCTTGGACCAAGGCCATTCATTTTCAACTTGACCTTGAGAGCAATACCTCCAAGGAATGATTGAGCCGTAATGTTGACATTTATGGAACATGATACTGGACAGTAATAGATTAGGTTAGAATAACATGAAGGTTATTCAAAATTGTCAACTTGTGGGCATACAATCCATTCAGGGTTCCACCAATAGATTAGATTAGAGTAACATAAAGGTTATTCAAAATTGTCAACTTGTGGGTATAAAATCCATTCAGGATTCCACCAACCCTCCCTATAAAGCTTTCAAAGTGCACATGAATACACCATTTGACTTCTGGATTCTGAAATGTTCCAGTTAGGAGACAGATATGCCGCTCTGACCCCCTTCTAAAACACTGCATTTTGAATATGGCTGCGATTTCCCGGGAGCTGGGTAGAATATTATTGTGTCCCTAATATTCACGCTTAAATTTGATGAATCCATTAATTAAAATCAAAACTTGCAATTTGAATATTTAATGGCCTTTTCTAGGAGTACATTTACCATAAAACCCCTCCCTTAAGAAATCCCCACCTTTAAGACGACCCCCTAGTGAGGAAAAATATACCCCAAAATAGGTCTCTTAAAGGAGAGATTTTATGGTACATGCCATGAAGAAACATAGGGATAGGCATTGTAAATAAGGCCTATATCCTATATATCAAGTATAGATTCATTTCTAGGTAGCACTGATGCGACACAGCGATGCAACGCAAATTGATGCAGAAAAATTGAAAGGGGGGGTGCAAAATAACTCAGCTCCTCCTGAGGGGGGGCAGATTTTAACTTGGCCCTTTCCGAGGGGGGGCGCAAAATAACTTGCGTGTCAAAACGAAAACTCACCACCCCCCCTGTTGTTAAAAAATGAACACTCCTTTAAAACATTGAAACAATTATTGGCCCCGTATTGGGCCAACATAAAACCAACATCACCACCTACAAGCATGGCCCATTACTGGGCCAGCGGTCATGCGAGTGGTGGGCTAAAATTGGAATTTCAATATGGGCCCATTCGTAAGACATATATATATATACATATATATATATATTGGCCTGACCATGACCCAATGTACCCTTGTTACCTGGGGTAGTGCCCATCCTCACGTGCCAATACTATCATTTGAATTTATATCTCTCTGTGGCTCACCTAATCCTGGCAAATAGCCATTATTCAGATTGATGATACCCTCTGGCAGGGACAACGTCTAGGGGCATTATCTACTCGTTTTTCTTAACATAGTGTGGTAGTACATTACACCATGTGCACGTATCTTAATCATTTATCCAAACTCCATTGATGTCCTCTGTAGAGCAGCTGGGGAGCTGTATCAATCAAACCAGATACTTAACTGTATGGACACCATATTAGATACCAGCACGATTATAAATATATAGGTGAAGCACTAATGTGTGGTTTAAGGGTGTATCATGGTGGATTGGAGATGAGGGGAGGTGATACATGAATATAGCTAAGAATGCACTACTTTAAATAGATACCTCTTTTTATATTTGGTTGTTGACTTCGGATTGCTTTTCATGAGAAACTCAAGCGGTTCAAAAAGTTTTCAAATTTCAGTAAATATTGTTTTGCGGACAGATCAATACAATGTCACGTCTTCGGTGCATATTCTGATTGAGAACTAATAGATCAGGTATTTGACAGCTGTTTAAAGGTCAGCCAGAAAAGAAGGTTCCCCGGAAATCACGCATAAAATTCCATGTACAATAATCAAATCTGAACAGGATATGATTTTTATATGATACTATTCTGTTTTTTAAAAAATGCTAAAAACGTGCGTGTTTGATCCAGTCACATCCCACAGTACATACACATAAACAGTGATAAAAAGTCAGTTCAACAAGTTACTGCATGTAAATCTAAAGGTAATCATCAACAGCATATGTTGTTATAAACTACACAGATTAATGTTTAATGCTATAATAGAGTATGATCACAGAATATCCTCAAGTGCAGAGTGAGCATAGGCGCGCGTAGGGGACATAGGTGATATGAAGGGAGAATTCAAATTCTCCAGGACAGGTGTTTGGTGTACATATCGACTCCTAGAGGGGTGTGGGGTGGCTGTGAACGCGAAGTGCAAGTCAGAAGTGGACCTTCCGCTTCAGGTGTATTCTTCTGATATTGATTACTAACTTCATTTTATCTGAGTCTGAAACGCAGCTTATGGTGTGACTTGGACTAGATTGAGAAATGTTAGATGGGATTGACGAGAGAATCAAATTATTCTTATCCGTCATGCATTTATCCCATTATGTACCTCACTGAATCATAGAGGCCTTCCTCGTCTTATATTATAGTTATAAACTGGGCCCGAAATTTAATCTTGGGCTGGGCAAAATCATGTTAAATACCAATAAGCATGTTTCTAACTGGAGTATCTACACCCTTTCCTGCAGCTATATATATACATCAAATCTAATTTTCTGAACTACTTTAGAGGAGCTTATGTTTAGATCGTGACGAGACTGTAATTTTATTCCGATAGTTTACCAAAGGCTGCTAAATTAGGCCACTCAAATGACAAAAAATAGATGTTTCTCATCACTAGGGAGCAAAAAATATGACGAGGGCGTTTTGTTTTTTTTATCTTTAAATTTTGAAGTGGACCTTCCACTTCAGCGTATAGTTTTACAGGGGGGCTAACATATGGAAATTGACACCTTTCGCAGACAATTTTCACATTGTTGTAGTTAACAATTATTGATCCACACACGCCATGCACGCCCCAGATACAACACATCAAGTAGGATAGACTTGTTTGCCAACTGCGTGAGGTATTTGTCTATACGATGCATCAATATGTATACACATGGACATTACCTACGCCATCTACATGCGGTAATTGCCCAATTACAATTCTCTTTATTTTTGTATCAATATTTACGATCCGCATGTAAAGGGGTGAAAATACCTCGTATCCCTATCATAGCTACTTTGTCAATGATCGCTTTGAAGCCATATCCAACGACATTGCTCTTACTTTAAAAAAAACTAATTTGATTTTAGCGGCTCATGAGCTTTGCGTCCGAGGTGTGGGTTTTTTCCAAGTTTTCGATCTGCTGATACAATCAGGTTCTTCACTGGTGTAGCTATGGGTTTGAACATTGCCACAAAATAATCTCAGTATTAGCAGGGTGAAGCCACTTAACTCTAAAGGACCTCATCCCAAACGGACTTATAATGAACACAGTATTTCGATAAGTATTTTACTTGTAATAAATACAAAGATCCTTTTTTTTAAAAATATGTTTATTGACCATAAATCATGTAAAGGTATAACACGTTCTTCCGTTATGGTCTGGAAAAAAATGTACAGTATACGATAGAACAAAGACTTCTTTTTCAACGTCAGTGTCCAAAATTCACTTGATATATTAGCCACTTTAGCTTTATAAGCACTAGCTCATTTATAATTATGTTGAGTTGATAACAGCCCACCGGGCAGTCCAGAGAGTTTACGTGTTACCCTTTTTCAGGGTGCGTCATCATCACTGCTATCCTACCCAGGGTTTAGGAAGGATGCATTGTTCATTTGGGTTGAGGATTGTTTTTGTTTGTTTTGTAGAGTAAAGGGACACACGTGGAGAGTCACAATAATGAGCACTTTGTCATTTTAAGTATAATTAACCTTTAAATTTGGATCAATATTATTATCCTCTCGACATAGTAATATGGTAGCAGCAATAATTATTGTCGTCACTTGACAACATTCTTTAATTGGGTTTTGAAGGCATGTATGCTTTCAATGTCTTGTATTTCTTGAGTCAATTCATCCCACAATAGCGAGCCACGGTACAAGGGATTCTTGTGGTACTTTTCCCTCTTGGGCCTTTCTAACTTTA
Organism: Harmothoe impar; assembly: GCA_947462335.1. Taxonomy (NCBI): domain Eukaryota; kingdom Metazoa; phylum Annelida; class Polychaeta; order Phyllodocida; family Polynoidae; genus Harmothoe; species Harmothoe impar. The sequence continues at coordinate 28,956,530 of OX381706.1, read as the reverse complement.
GACGCTTCTTGGAGTCAGCTCTTGTCCTGTCAAGGCTTGGTAAGCAGTTTTCAGGTAGCTGGGTGTGTCTGTATATCAAACAGAGTAAGTGCCTTTTCCTCCTAGGTTCAAGTCTTTCCACTTTCCACTTCCTGTGAAGGAAGTTTACAGACACATCACCAACTTTTGTACGGGTGCATATCCGGAGACTATTGTTTTGTTGAGTTTGCAACTTCCTTACTTTGGCGACTGATCCAGATTCAGAGGTAAATCTGAATCCAGACAGCTTCGCTGCAATCTGGTTATCAACATTTTCTAGGTGGGAGGTTAGTTTTAGGTCACGATCCAAAATTATTCCCAAGTACTTAAATTCGCTGACTTCTCCAAGAGCCATGCCATCAAGCTCAAGGCTCAGGCCTAGCACTTGGTTATTCTTGGTTGGTGGGTTGAACCACATGCTTTTAGTTTTGAACAAGTTTGGGGTCAGACGGTTTAACTTGCACCATTCATTGACAGTATTAACATCAACCTGCATAAAATTTCTTACACCAAGAGGGTCCTTTCCACAGCTCAACAGGACCAAGTCACCTGGATATAGAATTGCATGGGTATTTTTTATCACATTCGGGAGGTCGTTTATGTAGTACAGAAAAAGCAGTGGTCCGAGCACGCTTCCTTGGGGTACCCCATAGCGTACCGGTAGGGGTAGTGATCGCTTATCATTAGCCAATGTACTGCATTGTCTCGAGTCCAGATAGCTTGCAATCAGTTTTAGGGCATTTTTTGACAATCCATAATGTTTTAGTTTCAATAGTAGTCTCCCATGTTGGACAACATCAAACGCCTTCCGGATATCCAAGAAAGTGGCCATGACAACTTCTCCTCTATTGTGAGCACTGTACAATATGTTTACCAGTTGCATAGCGGCCATGGCAGTAGACTTGTTCGGGAGGAACCCAAGCTGGTTTTCATTAATAATTTGATTATCTTCAGCATGGTTCAGGACTTGCCGGTGAATAATCTTTTCTATCACCTTGCCTATAATAGGTAGTAGCGTAATCGGTCTCTAGTTCAACACAGACGTGCTGTCACCTCCTTTGGGGAGGGCGATAATTGTCCCAATTCTAAGAATGTCTGGGAAGATGCAGGTAGTTATACATTTATTGATCAGTGCCAACCAGATGTGGGTATTGCCCTGCATGGTGTCCTTAATTACATGGGATCTCATGTCCTCCAAGCCCGACGACTTTGAGGTTTCAAGATCATCCACTATATACTTTAGTGACTCACTGCTAATTTCATCAAATTCCATCAGGTCACTGTTGTCGACGATGCACGCTTCCAGGTCATCAGGTAAGTCATTTATTGCTTGGTACCTTTCAAAATTTCCAGGGTTTCCGGCATGCGGTGCCGCTAAGTTTTTACCAATGTTACAAAAGAAATCATTGATGTAACTTGCCGTGTCGTTATGACAAGTTACGACTTGGTTAACATGTGTACTTTGTAGCCGACTATGATGACTGAGAATTGATCGAATATGTAATTATGTTGAAATTAATCATTACGGTAAATGTTCCATAATATCTTATAATGTTTTATGATATCACAATGCAATTCTTTTCATTAAAAGAATATTTGCTAATAACAATAGCTTATGACACAGTTATAAAATAATGAACAACAATTATCTAAATCTCACTAACTTATGGAAACCCGCTTTTGTTCAAATTTACCTCTGACTCTGGACATATTCCTATCATCGAATTGAGGTAAGACGATATCTTGTCTGCCCTTATACCATAGAAGTTTAACAATTGTCCTTTCATGTCAGAAGGGAGTCATATTTAGAAGTGTCATGATCAAGGCATAGGGCTTCCTAAAAATCGGTGAGTAGAAAAACAGGGGAACCAGTTGCAGGACATAGCAAAGATATAATAAAACATCTTAATTAAGCTGCCGGGATCTATGACCTGAGCAATAGAGTTATCTCTATCCTCTGCTATGATTAACCAGGATTCTTGTTGCACAGAGAAAATTGTGAGAGGCATTTTCGCCAAAACGAGCCCCTTCCGAAAGTCGAGCAGTGTCTGACCTTCAGAAGTGTTCATTTTGGCGGCAAATGACTCTCACTTTTTTCCGTGTATAGGACAATGCACTTTGCAGTTTTAATGTCCTTTAGCTATTGGAAAGCACATTGTAGGCAACCAGAGCCATAGAAATAGATGAAATGGGGAGACTGAGGGAAATGCGAGGATGTTTCACGTTTCCTGTTAACAATTCATTCATATACAGTGAAATAGTAAACGCCTGAGAGGTTTTAAAGAATGTGACATTTTATTCACTTTGAATCATATTATGCAAAGCCATGAGTCTATTAGGTAGTTGCCCAAGTAAGATTAATGCTATTTTGTAGAACATTTTTCTTTTGGGTTGAACATGTGATCATGCACATGTAATGCACAGTTTTTTATATGTAACAATAATAAGCCAATAGCTGGTGATCTGTTTCCTTATGGGACAACAGTTCCTCAAGTTTCCTTTGATGCATTATTGTAATACGTTGGGATAATAGGTCTATAGTCTTGTTTGCCGGTGAAAGGCCACCCCAGCTAACAAAAAAACGTTATTTTACGTCGAAATAACGTTTTAAACGTTGTATAACTTTTCGCCATTGTAAGGAGCCTTAGAGAAACGTTATATAACATTACATAAAGTTTTAAAATGTTGTATAACGTTTTTCGTTTACTGGGACACGTGCTAAACCAAGGGTGAAGAAGGACATATTTTCAAAGGGCCTGGTGCACACAGATGAAGCTCTGTGGAATGAGCTAGACGCCTAAAAGATGCATTGACTATTTTCATTTACATAATTTAAAATTTTAAGAACTCTAAGATATATATATAATATATTACGCTTGTGTCTGCTTCGTGTATGTGTAAAGCATCCAACGTCTGTGAATATCCTTAGTCAAATAAAGCAATTAAGCTCTCAAAAACTCCTAAAGACCTATTTGGTATGATGTAGACACTCCTACCCCGATCTCTATCCGCTTCTCTCTTCCCCATTTCTCCTGTAGGCCAAGGATTCAAATCACGCGATCGGAAAGGGGCTCCCATATATTTCCTAGACATGACAAGCATAGTGCTTGGAGCCTTGGTCACGCAGAAAGCTATATCAAATGGATTATAGAGGTCATCACAAATGGACTGGAGCACAATCTCCTCTCTGTGACCTTCTCCTTTGCATGTCTCCTTACCACCTACCCAACCCAATCCCTACTGTCACTCATCCTACTTCCCATCCTGCTGATATAGGGTCTCTCTCAAGTCCTCTCATAAGGCTGTCAGTAAATGTATTGCCCCTCAGCAGCTATAAGGTAAGGGGAGAGGCCCCTCGAGGCAGAGACCCACACAGGGGACATCATCAGGGGACCAGGTAGTTATATGTTGAGAGTATGGTTCTGTTCTGTATGGCCCTCCAGCACTCAGAGGCATGTGATGGAATGAAGTGCTTGCTTCTACCTTCTGCGAGTCTGTATGTGCATGTCGAAGAGTGATGGAAGATGTGACATATTTTTGAGAACTTAAAAGACATTCCACTATTCAAATAAGAAAAAGCGATGATGACCATTGATGTTTGATGACAGAGTGAGAAATCTCCTATCAGCGTACTCTGTCTGGCTAAGGTATTCAATGTTCCTATTAAAGGAAGATCTTCTATTTCATTCGTAAGTCTTTCGGAATCTATAAAAAAAAACATGTTAAAATTGTAATGTGTAGCTTCAGTGTTGTGGATTATTCTTTCAGTATTAAACTTGAGGCGTCATTTGGTGTGGGCCATGGGAGGAGTGAAATTGGGAGGCGTAGGTGTGAGTTGTTTTTAATCATCACTTAGAGCTCGAGGTACCAGCTTCAGACCCAACCCCACGGCATCCTGAGGCGGGAAGGCCAAATGATGTACCTACATCTCCATCCTAAAATATTCTCAAACATCAAAGAAATCATGATGATATACTTTAACAGCATATGAAAATGCTGGATAATTTGGCAATCTCTCTCTAGAACTCTACCACAAAGAGTTGTCTTACAAGGTCAGCATGTTGTGTCTTACTGCCTTTCTATTTTATTAATGGGAAATGACCTGAAGTCAATGTCTCCCCCCTCCCTTTTTTAACACCTTTAAGAACCCTTTAGGGCCGAGCATCGACTATAGTCGATGCTATGGCTGGCCGAGCATTGACTACAGTCGACATAACTCTATGGGAATCAGCAAAGGCTCGGTCCAGGGAAAGTTCCTGTGACAATGTCTCGCCCCATCACCAGAATTATTTTTTTTGAACAGTCTAAACGGCAAAGCTGGTTATATACAAAACAGGATATAGTGGTGTAAGTGTAACACTACATAGTTGCTCTAGAATGTTCCCGCTTCCATGTATTTAATCTATATCAATAATGGAACATACAACACAAATGACACTTGACATAGCCAGAAATAATATGTACCTACATCTCCATCCCAAAATATTCTCAAACATCAAAGAAATCATAATGATTATACTTAAACAGCATATGGAAATGCTGGATAATATGACAAGTTCTCTCTAGAGCTCTACTACAAAGAATTGTCTTACAAGGTCAGCATGTTGTGTCCTACTGCCTTTCTAGTTTATAAATGAGAAATGACCTGCAGTCAATGTGTCTCCCCCTCCCTTTTCTAACACCTTTTTCTGAGTAATATCAGCTAGTTTTATGCAATTCAGCTTTAGCTCGAGGACATTCAGAATGAACTATACAAATTCAAAGATCATGGAAAAAAGGTTACAGAAGGTATCGGAAGATATTTAGCTCCTTTAGTGAAATATCCATTTTATTACAATAGACAAGTGGAATATCTGGGAGTTACCCTGAAAATTAGGCATCTGAGCAGCATTTCCTAACTATGGGTCTTCGAAAAGATACTTTCTTTCATCTACCACTGCACAAGTCCATCGAATCGAGGTGTGGTCTCTACTAGAATTAGTATCAGAACCACTGATTTCACATTTCTTTGAAGCACTGGTTATTTTTTGTGTTGCACTTTGTGTTGTATAAGCTTCCTATTGGACCAAACGTGCCAAACATGTCCATAATTTGGTATGGGCAATTTTCTTATACACTCATGAATCAATAACTTCTCAATGCTGGTGCTCCATACCTTTGTGAGACAACAGTATAACATTTCCTTTGATGCATACACTCCTTTGAAAATATGTCTGCAGCCCGTAATGGATCTATAGTAGAAGAATGGTCCCTGCTGCACAACATGAATTGGACCACTGACCTTGATGCAATTGTAAATAAGTCCATATAGATAATCTAACTAGAGGTTATAATGTGTGTTGCTGTCTTTTGGGCTAATGCAGGTACGCACTCCCCAATTCATGTACAGAAATGATCCCTTCCCTCTAACCTGTTAACATATACACTGAGCCATCTAAATACTCCCTCCTTGACCCTGTAACACTAAGCATGACTATACTTACAGTCATGTGCTGCCTACCTCCTCTTTTACCTGCACCCTCATAGTGAGATGAGTGGGACCCTTAGTATAGTAGTGGTCTGCATAGCAACCCTTTGCCCGTTGCCCCATCCCTTGCATCCCCTTTCAAGGACGTACCCCACCCTAATTGAGATGAACACACAACGATGCATTATTTGGTGACAGATGGTAGATCCGACATGCACCACACTGCCTTCTGTTCATTAAACTTACATGTAATTTACTATATATCAATGATGGAAAACACAATACTCCTGACATGGCCCCAATAAGAAATTTTGCTTTATTTGGAGACTTTCCACATCCATGATATGCATCTTGGACATTAATCTGAGGCCTCCACTTCCCCTAGTTTTGTCAGCTTTTTTTATGTCATTCAGCTATAGCAAGTACCTGCAGAATTAACTACACACAGATCTAGGAAAACAGCCTATAGAATGTAACAGGGAGACATGTCAGCTCCCTTAGTGAAATATTCATATCAACGCAACAGACAAGTACAATCTTTAAGGAGTTAACCCGCAAAGCACCCGATCAGTATTTCCCACCTGTGTGCAAATATTTACTTTTTAAAACATACTTTCTTTCTTTTATCACTACACAATTGCATGTATCGTGGATATTTTCCAACTAGAATTAGTATCAGAATGACTGATTTCACATTTCTCTGAAGTACTGCTAATTTGGGTGTCCTGCTTTGTGGTATACTGCCATCCTCTTGGATGAAAATGTGCTAAGTGCGTCCGCATGCCGCCATGAGCGATTTTCTTGTACACACATGAATCAATAACTTCACAATGAACGTGTTCCTTTCCTTTGTGAGACAACAGTTCTTCACATTTCCGCGTACATGCATTCAATCATTTGAAAATATGTCTGCAGCCCATAATGGATTTCTGGTGGAAGTATGGTCCCTCCAGCATAACATGAATCAGAGCACTGGCCTTGATGCAATTGCCAATCAATTCATAAAGAAAGTAAACATTATAAGACTCATAATCTAACTAAATGTCGCATGTGTTGCTTTCTTTCGGGCTAATGAAGGCATGCACTCCCTGAAATTCATAAATGATCCCTCCCCTGTTAACATAAACACCCAGCCATCTAAATACTTTCTCGTTGACCCTATACCACTGAGTACAACACCAGTTACTACTTATGCTGATCTGTTTACTTGCACTCTCAGGACTAATGAAAGTGGGGTGAGTGGGTGCCTTAGCTATATCAGTAGCCTGCACAGCAACCATTTGCCCGTTGCCCCCCTCCCCGTCCATTGACTCTTCCCCATCTGAATTGAGATGAATACATAATAACACATTGTTTGTGGAAAGATGGTAGAAACTATATATCATACATCGCATATACATTTGATTATGTGATTTCTCTTTCAAATTAATAGATGATCATTTGTTGAGGTAGGTCAATGGAACAATAACACTTTCTCTCTTTTTCTAAAGCTTTCTTAGCTTAAATACGCCTCACGGGATGGAGATGAACCATGCTTCTCAGCTGTAATGATCGGAAATATATCAATGAGTGATTTCCTCTCAACAAGTATAAAGGTTTACAACGGTACTGGGAAGTCACACCATAATCAAGCATCATAACTCAGCATTACAGATTTCCATCCCATAACACTGTTCCAAAGAAAAGCAGGTGAACAAAATAATGTTTCTGTTCAAGACATAGCTATAAAACCTCATCAAATGGAACCACCTCAATCTGAAAGAGGCGTTACATGTGTTCAAATTAATTACTGATATGAATACATTATTATTGCCCTTCAACAACTATATATGGCAGGATTCTTTTTTTTTAAAAGGGACTCAATGGCAGGGTGCGCAAAGGTCCCTATTCCCAGAACATGTAACACATAGTAAATGGATAGCCCTCTCCATGCAGACACCCACTCAGGGCACATCATTATCATGTCGGCTAGCTAATCATGTACAATGAGACCATCTAGAACTATGGTGGAGCGATGGACCTGCTTGATGTGCCTAGGTGTCCAACCTCGTCAACCTTGAGCAGTCAGCACCCTGGTGATGGAATGAGGCGCCTCTACTCTGATTCTCCTCTGTATTAATGGGGACTGCTCATACTGGTTGTTCATGGTGATAGGTAACATGCATAAAACTTATAGGTACATGGGCATAGATGCTAGTTGGACAAGGTCATATGAAACGTTGTCCAATTAACTGAGGAACAAATCACGAAGGGAGGTAATAGCTAGGGGAAGGCAGTATAGTGTCTCAATACATTACTGTCGTATTTTGCCTAGATGGTCTAAGCACAGTGTTGCAAATGAATTACAAAAAAAACACATAATTATTCAATAAGCGTATGGGCTATGGGCTTTTTGGAAGAGATTGGATGGTATCAATTTTAATGTTTCCTTCGTGAATTAAGTATCTATAGTATGCATGTAAAGGACAAGAATTACATGAGATTCTCTTATCCTCTGTATAGTATTTCATCGATTTCAAATTGAATCCATAATTTTTAACTCTCTCGACTCCATTTTTCACCTCACAATCAAGCCAATTACAAGTTATATAATTGTTCTATTTTATTCAGAGTCATAATGACTATAACATATATGTACAATTCGATCAGGCTGTTTATCCAGGAATAACCCTTTGTTCATTCGACTATAAACAAGTATGAGTACTCGCAAACCCTGATCAATTCGAAGGAGATGCCCACTTCTAAACCGCAATCTCACCCAACCTCCTGGCTGGGCAGTCTAACAACCCTTCGTTGACCTGATCACACTAAGCATGACTACTTACGGCAATGCTGCCTGCCTTAAACCTCCTAGCAAGAGTGGGGTGAGTGGGATCCTTAGCTATATCAGTAGCCTGCACATCGGCCTCGTGCCCCTCCCCTTCCCCAACATCCCCCTTTTAGACCAAGGGTTGCAATCACAGGACTAGTGATGGGATCCCATGAGTCCATCAGACTTGACAAGCCCCAAGGGCTTGTATCTTTCCTGGGAGGATTTCTGATATCAAATGGATCACGGTTGTCATCACAGATTGACTGAAGCACAATCTCCTCCCCCTGACCAGTATCCAGCTGACCTATCCCTTCGACATGTCTCCGCACCAGCCCCTCATCCTACTTCTCATCCTGCTGATATAGGGTCTCTCTCAAGTCCTGCAGTGAGGCTGTCAGTAAACGTATTGCCCCTCAGCAGCTATGAGGTAAGGGGAGAGGCCCCTCGAGGCAGACGGAGAGTCACACAGGGGACATATCAGGGGACCAGCCAGCTATATAGAGGGGAGATAGGGTTGTTTGGTATGGCTCTCCAGCACTGAGTGGACACTGGCCACATCATCCTCCAGCTGGTGAGTTGATAAATTGCTTCTCTTAATTCTGCACTATCAAATGGGACAGTGCAGATACATGAATAAATGTCCATGATTGAAGGTGTAGCAGGCCGGCAGTGACGTCACGGCGTCACTGGCGGGAGAGCTGGTAACACCCCCTGTTGATTAATAGTAGTACTAGTTGACTAGTCCATGTCATTTACAATCACCTAAACGGAATCTTCTGTATGCAGACAAACCCTACCTCGAAGGACTTGTGTCCCCCACCAGAGTAACCCATGTATAATAGCTCAGGCAACAAACGAATCAGGGATAGATCCAGAGGGCGCAGGGGGCACGGTACGTTTTAATATATCTTTTTCAATTCCGCCAGTACATTGCCTATAATCACGCCCTCACCCTTTTTCCCAAATTGTGGGATCCAACACTGTTAATAGATTGAGATGGTTGTTCCTGGCCAGCAGTTCTCTGGTCTAGGTCAGTTACACAGGTGTGGCCAGCAGCTCGACTCTGCCAGTGGTAGTATTGAGTACTATTGACAGTCACGAACATATAGAATAATTCCAGTTTTAACACGCACCGTCCTGACTCTCACAGTTACGCAGCGAACTGGGGACAAAGACGTTTCTGTCTAATTGTTTATTGTCAGAACTGCATTTAACCTCATTTCACCTTAGAGTTAGAGTATCCTGTGACCAAGTGGACGGACGTTGTGACTTCCCAACAGGAAACGCGTAGGCCACATGCTATTGATTCGGGTAAAAAAGAACATCTAAATGCACTATGAAACAATTATGCTATGTGTATTCCTAGAAGCCAATAGTTACTCAATAAATGTAAGAGATTGCTATGGTCGTATTGTGCTTTTTTTAAATTCCAAACCAAGCCTGATTCACGGTTCCCCTACCAAAGTCACCTGGAAGGTGTTTCACAAAGAATGTAATAATTATATGGATTGATCTACTCTGCTTATGAGTGGTGTAAATAGAATGCAGAATAGAATGATTCTTAGGAAAATGGCAAGTATTTCAAAAGAATTTCGTGGTTTTGAATTAGAATTGGGTTGTGGGTGGTGCATGCACCATATTCATTCTATTTCCATTCTAGTAAGCCACTATAGAACACTCCATAATTTGAATTCAGTGTCAAACCATTATGATAAATTGACAACAGAAGACATATAACAGTTAGCACATTCCCGAAAAACGACACATATCATTATAGGAGCTGCTTTTCTCCCTGTTCAAGGTTTTTGAAACACCTACATTGTGGTTGTAACTTGCTTATGAGTGCAGTTACCACCCGTAAATATCGCTTGTAAAACCTTGGGAAACAATTTCTTTGCACCCTACTGACGACTGATCATTATACTTGCGACCGGTGTCGCCATAGAATGGTAAAATCTACGAGTGGTGGGCTTTTAGAAACACTTGGAAAAAGAACAATCTATTTCAGGCCTTCTGAAGCAGCTTCCTAGCCAGGTTGGAAGGGGCAACTAGTTATAACTGGCCGCAGATAATTATAACTAAAGACTATACAAGCTCTATGTAGATCTAAGTACATGTACCAGCTGTGTACAACCATTTGCCAGGAGTGTAGTATTACCTGAAGTTATAACATTCCGAACAACCCTCCACCCTACAGTTACTGCCACTAACCCATACCAACAGCCTACAAGTGGTACGTGTCATCATATATCAAGGTCTAGTTGCTAATCTGAATGGATATCTATAGTAGTTACCAGTAAGTGATATTTGTGGGTGATTGGGGATCAAACAAATCATAGGTTAGCAGACAGGCAGATTCAGGTAAAACCTACCAATGAGGACCCATAGTGCTTCCCCTTACACAGGGAATACTGTTGGTTTGTATGATCCCCATGGGTGTTTGGTCTATACTGAAACCACCCTGTGTGTTGTTTGATCCCCGTTAGATGCCGAGGCATACGGACTGGTCAAGTCTAAGAATAAAGAAATTAATTTGACACTGCATACTCTCAAAATATCAAATGCATCCACTTCAAAGTGAAGTAGAATGTAACATGGAATTTACAAAGCTGGTGCAGGCGTATCAAAGTTCGTACATCCGATGATTGGGGCTCAAAAATAAAGTTTCTTAAATATAAGTCAGGACGTTCACAAATATTAACATACTTCCTATCCTATCTATTCCATTCCCCCTTATTACCAGCCATTTTGTTCAAATCAAATTTTATTGGTCAATATATAATATGGTCATTTTGTAGTAAGATCTTGCACGATTGTTTACTCACCATTGAATTAAAGTACACTGTAAATACCTTGGTTGGTCCCCACTCTCTGAGCTGTTCCTGCCTATGAATACCACTTTAATGTCCTCCAACCCATTAAAAATATACCTTTACAGGCTATGGGATATCTTTATGAGCAATTTAGAATTTGGTAACTGTGCACATTCCTTGGTCCTGACAACTGATGTGTGGCCGTTTCCTCTGTTTGTCGGAACCAAACCAGTTAAATGTGTGTTTGCACTCCTTAGGCACTGGGCCATACTTTGCAATACAGGGCCGACCTTTTGACCTCTTTGTCTGTTTCTGGAAATCATTGATTAATTGTGTGGGTCGGAAAAGTGGAGTATTATTAATACAATTACTTCATCTCTTTGGTTTCAGGCAAGATATAAGATAATTATCATTTAATGTCAGTGTGATATTAAAGGGTCCATACAAACATTTTGATGGTAACATTACGGCTTAACTTGTACAGGTAGAATTTCGATTCTAAATATTAAGGGATTTTTAGAAACGTGCAGTTAGGGTTTTATCATAGCTTAGAGAATCTCTCTGATGGATTTCCTCAAGTACTTCTGACACTAAGAAGTAGCCTATGATAGCTATCATTGTGATATTACTGGGGGGAAGGGAGGGGGAGGGGAGGGGGAGGAGGAGAGGAGGGGAGGGGGAGATGAGTGATGAGGTGATACCAGGTTCACATAATCAGCATGTAAGTGGAGTCAGGTTGGTTGGATATGTAGTATACTTGTGGTCAATATTCACATATATAATGTGCTTTTCCATTCAGATCCATACATTGTATTCCAGTGAGTTTTATATGACCTGGATTTCTAAGGTGTTTGTGGGGATAGGACACGATTATACACCCAGGAAATTGGGGTGAGGCTAGGGCATGCTAGTGTCAGCTAGGGCGAACTACTTTTGTGCCTAGCTCAAGGGGTGAGGTAGTGTGAGCCTTGGGTGAGGTGCCCTAGCCCTTCCACATGCCCACTCAATCCCACCCAGTGGCTAGCTGGTGGTGGGGGAACTTGGGTGAGAGGTGGGTAAGGGCTTGCACAAGGTGTGGGGTTGTCCAATGTGCAATATTTATCAGTTACGTATATATCACCACCTCACACCCACACTGAAGGAAAGTGGTCAACAACGTCGCCTTGTACCCCAAAGGTCTAGGGTTCGTGACTCGGTCATGTCAACTTACCCACCATTTTTCCTTATAGAAATAGAAAATTGAAGATAAAATGGTGGGAAAGTTGACATGGCTAAGTCACGAACCCTGGACCTTTGGGATACAAGGCAACTGTGATGACCACTAGACTACCATGTGGGTATGAGGTTGTGATATCTAAGGAACCTATATGTATTGTACATTGTAATGTTTTAACCTTTTGTTCCTAGCATTGTCCTCATGCAAGCCTGAATCTTGTGCTAGCCCTATCCAACTCTCTGCCATGTTGCCCAAATCCAGGCTTGATGGCTAGGACTGTGTGGCACTGTGGAAGAGTTGCGACAGGGGCTTGCAGTAGCATAAGAACAATAGACCAGTGAGATGTATTTTGTTGACAATTGTAAAGTTAGGTCAGTAAAAATAGACAATTAAAGATAAAATGGTGGGTAGGTTGACATGTCAGAGTCTTGAACCCTGGACCTTTCACATACAAAACGGCAGTGATGACCACTGTTCTATCGGATCTGTGTTGGTGGCCATATAAAGGAACCTCTATTTATCCACCATGGCTACTACTGGTGTGCATGCTTGGGTGACCTTGGGTAAGCTGATGTGTCAACACACAGACCAGAGGGTCACCCCCAGTGTGGGTTTGGGCAGAGGAGGCTATAGGCACAAGGCTTGCCCAGTCTAGCACATAGGGTGAGCTTCTTTACACAGGCTCACTCTACCGTGCTCTATGGACATGCTCGCACTAGTCTCACCCTTCCGCACACCAGTTCCCTGGGCAGTATGAGATAACCAATACCTATGCAACCATATAGTGCCAGGATCACTAATGCTATACAAAGTGTATTCTAATTGCCCACCAAGTTGAATAAATGCAATGAAAAGTTAATTTGTAGCATGTTATCTAAGTGGGCGTTGTGGTGAGGAGTTGTATGTAGTAATGCAATTTACAGATTTGTGAATTGAAATGCTTCAGTACACTACCATTCAAAGTTGTTTTCTGAAATTCTAATTTCAGGTTTGATGCTATTCCTGGTGTTATATGCATCAACAGGAAATGATACTCATGCATCACCCTCATTAAATGGTAAATCTTACTGTGTGGGATACATGACCGACTCATTAACTCTAATACCAGATGCGTTTAGCATGTCACCAGCCGATCATAGTGAATGGCTTACCGCATGACTGACTCATTAAACTCTAATACGAAATGCATTTAGCACCTCACCAACCGATTATAGTAAGGGGAACTCTAAGAGGACGGCACTTACTGTTGTTAGTCCCAGGTTTAATACTCCTGCCATAGTTCAATTTGAAGGAGTCAGAAGGCTTTGTTGTAGGATGGTGCAGCAAAAAGCAAATACTAAACTAAATGCTGAATACCGCCATCTTGTTTGGTCGGGTGACCCAACAGATGGCACTTAAGCATTGCATCAATGGGACCCAACTGCAAGGGATATTCGATTTCCTTTGAATTAAGCTAAATTTGGCCATTGATCACCTTCATTGCTTTTGTAATTATTACATCTTTATTCCCTAATTTATATATCACATTAAAAATTGTATTAATTCTAAGAACATAATTTAAAATAAACATTTGAAATAAACATTTTTGTATTCATGGCAATTGGAACTTACAAGTCTTAAGTAGAAGCTTTGTGGTTCTACCACTTTGACGCAGACCTTATAATGGCCTGCTTCCAGCTGAAACTCTTTCTGCGGGAATTGTTACATCCTCTATAAAATCACAGAAAATAACTATTTGAGAGGACACATTTGAATCAAATCATCCTTTGAAAAACCTGCATCGGCTACCAATTGCAATGATGTATTAATTGTGTCAATTATAGTAGTATGTCCATGCAGAGTGATCATTAACACTAGTATGCTGTTCCATTTCTTGCAGATTTCCCAGCGAGACACAAAGTGGATCGCCCCGTTTTGCGGCCGTTTTGAGGAAATGGGGCACGGCAGTTTGCAGCAGTTTTGGAGTCTAAATAGTGAAAGGGCTAAATCCTCCTGTTGCCGATACTGTTGTTGATCCTGCTGTTTTGTATTCTCAACCATCATAGCAGACAATGTAACACCCCCTGGAGGGTACCAGTCAGTCACTGTGTAAATAATGGAGAGCAACCGGCTGTTGCCCTGTATATATAATAGCCCAATATCCTTCAGTATGTTACCATTATATCCTGCTTTATTTTAGTGCATGAGAATTCAGCTTGCTCATCAATTTGACAATACTTGGCATAATGTGACATTAGGGGAAGCCCCCTTCATTTAAGGTTTATTTGTCAAGCTGGACATCTATCAGCCTATGGAATGGTGTATGTTGGCTGAGGAAACATGTTTGCTATAAGTGGGTATTCCACTGACGGAATTGGTTGTGATTCTGTCAGTCGGACGAAATTTGTCCATAAGTTTAACATTATAGATTTTTACGGATAACAGAATTTCGGCCGACCGACGTCAGTGGAATTCTCCCTATAGCCAAACGACCTAAAAGATGTAGTTATAGGGCCACTCATAAAAAATAAAATGGTTTATTTTGCCAATTTTTGATGAAGAAACTGATAAGAATGGACAAAAATATATGGTATTTGGTATCAAATTAAAGCTAATAAAGAAAAGCTAATAATGCCAGCAATGCAGTGGTCTAAAGATAACTCACATTTTCTCCACTTTTAAAGATCAATTAGTTCTTAACCAATAAAATGTGAATTTTGGTCACTAAAAACATAACTTATCGTGCACATTTTGGCTTGAGAGTAAAAAGTAAATGGAAAAAAGCCACCCTTATCAGATTTCTCAGACCTTGGTGATGAGAAATCACTTTTTTTGAACGGCCTACATAGGGAAGTCTCTCATTCTAAAAAAAGGTAAGCAAATGGTTTTCATCGCGACCAAATGTGCTCAATTTGGGTAAAAACGACTTAGAATGCAACAAGAACCTCCATTGTACCATGTATAATTCAGATTTCCTGAAACATTATGAGCATTTATGGGTATTTCCCCTAAGGTTACCATTTCGCATATTTTGTCACTTTATTCAGAGAGACAGAGCTCATGAATCACATTAGCTATAGCCTGGTAGGCAACCCTTTCGTAAAACGTTTATCTGCACAAAAATGATAATCCAACTTTCCATATAACTGTAATAATGCTCTAGATTCTGATAATGTAGTGTTTTCATGGTGCAATTTATCAGAACAATAATGCATGGTAGATCTCAGCCTCAGGAAGTGCATCTATGGTGATAGTTAACAAATACTGCAGCGACAGAAGAGGGTCATATTCAGACTGCATCATTTATTTTGTCTGAAATAATGGACATTTATATTGGCACTGTGACAGTGTCACACACTATATCCTGTGTTTACCCTTAATACCCAGATGGCTTCTATTGACTTAACTATATGCAATGGGTATAGCTATGTGCATATTTCTGCCGTTAGGATGATAGATGAAGAAGGACTGAGGTGAGGAGGTTGACGAATGACACAGTATGTTCATGTCATATGGAGGGCAACGGGTGAGGACCGCGTATAAGTCAGGTCTGGGATCTCTTTCAGAACGACTGCCGTATCTGTCGGGTACATAAATTAAGGTTTGACGATGACAATCAGGTAATTCGTCAAAACCGTTTCACAATATACCATCGTCAAAAGTATGAAGTTAACAGCGTGGCCGATAATCAGTCAGGGAGGGAGTGCAGCCCACCCACACACACACACACACACACACACACACTCACTCTGACCTATACACACCCCCCTGCTACACACTGCAGGAGGGTGTCACACAAAACCCCCAGGTGGGAGGGTGGCCAGCTGGGCAGACCTGCCACTATATAAGGCAGGTCAGGCCCCTCTGTGCGCTACACTTGGTCGAGCAGTGGAACCTAGATATGCCTTGTTAACCTTCCATACGGGGGGCACTTAGTATATTTTGTATACACATGTGTGCGGCTGGGAAGGGTACTTTTTCTACAAAATCGCCCTAACAAGGGTCCACTTTTCAATGAAAAATCGCTCTAACAAGGGTCCACTTTCATGAAAATCGCCCTACCAAGGGTCTACTTTTCACAAAAATGTCCGGGTTTTTGCCAAGATTTGCCCGTTTTCACAAAAAATGTCGCAGTTTTCAACAAAATTCCTCGCAAGAGGGTAATTTTTTCAGCAGATTTACACAAACATGGTATATTCTATTGTTTTTTTACCGAAACCTAGGCACTTTTGGCCGAAAATACCCTAACAAGGGTAACTTTTTGGCATCAAAATCTACCTTTTATCGCTTTTTTACCAAAACCTAGGCACTTTTGACAGAAAATGCCCTAACAAGGGTAACTTTTTGGCATCAAAATCGCCCTAACAAGGGTAAGGGTTGTTAGAGGTCCAGCCGCACACCCCTGTCAAAAAAAATTCAAGTGCCCCCCCCCCCGGAAGTGAGCAGAGGTGGTCATGGAGGGTATCTCGGAACATCAGTATTGTGAATCACCCCAAATATCTAGTTTGACAACCAGTGAAGAGGCATTGAATTGCCGCTGCCGAGACCCCTCGTCAAGTTCATTTTTACCATCGGCAACATATTTTGACGGCCCGACAGATACGGCAGTTGTTCTGAAAGAGATCCCAGGAAGGACCAGAACTATAGAGAGGCATCTCCCATGAGGTATGGTCCTGTACATCCATTGACGTTGGGCCAATGTTTTTGTCTCCGACCGGGTGCCGTCTCTGACCAGGTGCCCTCTCTGACCAGGTGCCGTCTCTGACCAGGTGTCAGAAAAAAGGTGTTTTAAAAAGAATTATACTATATATATATATATATATATATATATATATATATATATATATATATATATATACATATATATATATGTATATTATATATATATATATATATATATATATATATATATATATATATATATATATATATATATATATATATAAGGATTTGTTGAAACGTTATGTAATTATATAATTATAATTATAATTAGCCTCCTGCTGTTGGTATTTTGACATTATCAAGCCAAGCCGGTCAGAGACGGCACCTGGTCAGAGACACAAACCATGGCCCAAGGTCGTGAGACACAGCCACAATCCCAGGCCTTGGTGGTACACATATTGATGTCCAGATAGACGTATCGAATGTCATCTCCATCAATCGATAGTCTTCCAGAATCCAAAAGGTTTTAATGTTCAAGATTGAGATTAATCTTGAAGAATTAATATGAGATTTAAGTATCACACTGCCTCAAAGGCTTCTCAGATTCGAAAGCTGTGTGACCCAATCAATCTTAGAGTATATAACATCATTTTAAGTACAGCATCGTCGATTTCATAGTAGCTACACATATTAAGGCTATAGCTGTTGCTATTTTAATCATTTAAATGTCCATCCTTATGGTAATTCCACAGGGGTGTTCTGCAGAACGGGAAACGAATTTGTTAGAATAAAGCGTGAACCACATAACTAGCATAGTTTTAGTTATGTTCGTTTTAATAAATTTCTGAAGATCGGGGTAGGGAGGCCTCCAATTGTCACCCAACACTGAAATGTTTTATTAAAAATGTAGATCTGATTGAAAGAACCATCCCCAGTGATAGATGTATGATTTGATATACATTTCCATTCATTTCCTAAGCCAATACAAACATGTGTTTGATGTAGTTTACAAATGGTATTTTTAGAGGACATCGTTTTAATGGCAGTCATTTCATGATACATTTAGCAATACAGTGTTGCTAAAGGAAAATTACATCAATTTCTATTCTGCATTATACCCCTGGTTTTGTGATTAAAATTAAAATCCTAGCTTATTATGTCAACTGTCCTTGGAAATATAAAGTGGCGACAGTCGGTTTTATAATCGACATCTGATTACGATTACTTGTCCTTTGTTTGTCAGCATTTTAATTTAGTATATATATGTAACTGTCAGAGATAAATGAAATCAAAGGATTGGCGTTTCAGTATAGGAGTAATCCGTTTTAAGTTTGAGTTTAAAAAGGTTGCATTGGTCTGTCAACAAACACCAAAGCACCGTATATTCCGCAATTCAAATTTACATTTGATATGAAATGTTATAAGAAGCAAGCAAGGCTGGGGGCAATACATTCAATACGAAAGTGGAAACCATCATCTGCGTAATGGACTGGCCCTACACGGAGAAAGGAAACAGAGTCAAAAGGGAGTCCAGATTGCCTCCTAAATGGCCAGGCTGTCTGAGAGAGCCTAGGTAACTCCCTGGATGGTCTAAGAGAGTCACATAGGAGAGTTGTATTGTTCCATGGCTCACCTACCACCACCTAGGGGAGTCACATAAGGACCAGGGCTCCCCTAGAGAGGGGAGTCAGTCTGGAGGAAGCTTGGACTCTCAAATGAATTATCGATATGGATAACATATGTATACTCTAGTTGATTAACATCCCATCGAGTTGCCACTGGTCTTGGAGATGGTTCATTTATTGGCAGTTGGGGAACTTGGTAGATATAGAAACGGGGAGGGGTAAGTAAAAAGCCCTTCCTTGGGGAGAGGGGGCCTGTATACACTTCCTTACTAGTAGTCCAAGAGGCCAGACAGATCCTTTTATGTTTTAAGCACCAAAAGATTCGACAGCAGATTCTTTTGTAAAAAAATCTCACAAATTCAGATCTACAATTCTGTAAAAGTGAAACTTCCCTTGAACGATTCTAGGATAAAGGAGCCAGAAGGCTACAGGGATTAATTTGGAAATCTGGTCTAAGCAGCAAGGCGCACCTTGACCTACAGAAAGTGTTTGAGTACCCTTTAACACCTGTTCCTCTATCTCTATAGGTTCTGTTAATGGCAACATGAATTCAACAAACAAATATTACAGCACAAGATTGAAAAAATAGCTGGGAGCAACACAGAACCTGAGAGTAGAGACATCACACTCGTAGATGCCTCCTTCTTTCTGTACCAAATGATAAATCCACCCCTAACTTATGGACAGCCCAACATTCAAAGAATCTACCAGGACAAAACAACAGCAGGGAAAATCCAATAAATCTGTACAAATAACTGGATTAAAACAGCAACGCCTAAAGGACTGGAGGGCTGCTGTAAAATCAGGGTCCTTTAAAACATCTATGGTAAAGTTCCTGCTCCAAGAGCGGGCACAAGAAGCATAATTATCTACCCATCCTGAATGGACACACAATGTACATGTTCAGGGCCACTGGCGAAGGAGTCATCAGACCAGAAATCAAGGAAGGGGGGATACCAGAATAATATTCAACTCGACCCATTGCCTTGGACATAATCAACAAGCTGAGATTACTGTGAAAGACAATGACATAGATATTTGTTAATCAATGTCACAGAAATGGTGCGAAACCTTGACAGTGATGTGATGACTGTGTTCATTGCCCGAGCTTCATACAATAACAGGCAGTGACTTCACACCAGCTTTCAACCACAAAGGGCATGGGACCTTTGAATCTCTTGTTTGAGAAACAAGTCATACACTGAGACATTCGCAAAAGTTTAATGAGAATAATATAAACCATAGAAATCTGACAACTGAAGTTGAGCCAAAACTTAAGTCAGTGAACCAGGCAAGGCTAGCTATCTTTGAAACAAAGTATGCCCAAAAGAAGAAAGGAGATCTCCTACAGCTGGTAGCAAATCCAAGCAATTTCCCACCAAGTCAACCCCCTTAAAAGAAACAAGTACAGAGTGCACATCTGGTGTCAACAATGCGGAAGCGAGCATGGCATCCAATTTCTCAACGTTTGGACCCTGTGGAATATGGATAGACATAAGTATATCATGTATATACATTTCAGCGCTTATTGCTATATTATTGGTGCTTTGGAGCTATATAAAAAAAAAAATCTCTTTTCCATACCATGAAGCAACATGGTCATTGTGTTAACTATGGAAGAATATGGGGTGTCATTCAAAATTACATTTGGGGTCTCCTTGGTGGTGTAGCAACACTTGATATGGTAAGCTTTAAAAGATGCAAATACTAAGCAAGGTAAATAGTGTGATAAAGCTACATTTCATATGTACAAACTGAAACAATGTTATTATTACACACTAATGCAGATTAAAGAAATCAATATGGTGCTATTATGCCATTTGGATAAACACTAGACATGGTTCTAGATATATGATATCTGTAAATCATCAAAATTACTATTCCCATGGTGGCCATCTTGGAAAATATAATGCACAAATATGTAAAAACTAAAGGAGGTACCCTCACCCTTAAGACCATGCAAACCTTTGATCATAATTATTACATGATAATAGAGAGCCAAAGTGAAATACATTTACTTCCAAGGATATAGCCAGTGACCTACTTTGAGGGCTGATTGTGAGAAAACGCCAAATCGGATTTTCGTAAGAAATGCAGATCTGAATTCGTGAGAATTTTTTTACAAAAGAATCTGCTGTCAAATCTTTTGGTGCTCAAAACATAAAATGATCTGTCCAATTTAGTGCTCACGACCATGCAGCTTGCAACCTGCCTACCGTATTCGATATAATAAGCGCCCTGGGCGCTTATAAAATTATTTTCATGGCGTTTTTAGTACTTAAGAGTTTAATTCTCACCAAAATCGTGAAAGTTGAGCCTTAGTTCTAGTCTAAAAATGCCCCAAAAAGGGGGGGGCGCTTATTAGGGGGAGGGCGCTTAATACGTCGAATAGGGTATTCAGTCTTTTGGGGATCAATTCTCATCATGTATTACATTATTCAATCTAATTAAAGATACCGTACCGATTTTTATTAGTACGACTCGTTCTATGAAAGAACGTTTTGTGGTGCACACACAGATATCTCACATTCATCAATTCACATTTCATGAATTAAGAGATTACATTGCGCAGAAAGTGGATGTATATTTTCTAGCCTATTGTATTCGCGGAATTGTAAGCTTTTATTTGATCAGAAATACGGGACACACGAGGTGATGGGAAATCTGTTTCGTTTTGAGTAGTCTAACCATATGAACATGAAATATACACAGAGAGGCTACCGGGGCCGAAATGGCTTGGCTCGTGTTAGTATCGTAAGGGGATTATCAAAGGTCATATGTGCACCTCAGGCTTTACATGATGTAAAATACTATGATGAAAAGTCATATCCGTTGCAATAGCTATATCTGTATTACACACTAAGAACCATATAGCTGCAGCTTCTGGCACATACCCTGTCAAGATACCTTATTTTCGGACAGGCCAACAAGCTTAGAGGAGTTTTAAGATGGATAATGGGTATATTATATCAAAACGTTTCGAGAATTGTAACAGACTTGAACCAGAATTATTATTGTATACTTACTAGCATGACATTTCCTAAAATATGAGAAGACATGAAGTACTAATTTTAATTGTAATGGAGATATTTCAACCGCTTAACCCAACAACAGCTGACCCATGAATCCCTAACTGTTCAGCTCATTTTCAGATATGGCCCAGATCCTTTAGCAAACCAGTGGAGCTGATAGATATAAGTCATACAATGCCAAATCTTTTGGATTTGAGTCTCTAACCCAATTATTCACTGATTTATCAGCAATTTAAGGTCCGAGAATTGTGGGTCTAGTGGTGACAAGCTCCTAATGCATTAGTCACCTCTGTAGTGGTACATTTTTTTGATTCTGGTGAAGCACATCATTGAATACACTCAGAACAGTGAAACCTGAGTACCTTAATCTTTGCATATTTCAAGATCCGCTCAGAATTTTGGCTTGAAATCTTCGGACACTGCCCGACTAATGTCCAGCTACCCTTGAGTCGCAGACTTATGACCTTAGGCAAAGGTCAAGGTCACAAGGTCAACATAAGGCATTTAAGTTCAAATGAACCAAACTAGGTACCTTTCTGTTTAATTTCCTAAATTATCATGGTTTATGGATGGCACAATAGATTTGAGACCCAACAGGGTCTCTAAATGACCTACAATTTCAGCCAAGGTCACACTATGGTCAAAGGTCAAGGTCAAAAGCCTTATTTTCACATCAATATAGAGGAAAATCATTACTTTACATGCCAATAACTGTTTAAATAGTACGTATCAGTAGGTTTATCACATTATTGAATATGGCACCCATATTAGAAATATGGCACCCAAGGTCATTGGTCAAGTTGATAACAGCGACCTTGACCTTATATAGAAATATTCAATTGTGGATATCTCCGCGAATAATTAGCGTAGAGACTTGATTCCAAGTGCGTTGAAATTGTATAATTAAGCTCTATCAGGTCTACTGGATAGCATAGAGATCATGAGTAAAGGAAATGGTTTAAGCTATGTTCAGGTAGGGCCTATGAATATGTCAGTTGAGGCACCGGGACTTTACATCTTTTTCAATCTTAGGACTCGAGCGCAGTCATCTTAGATTTGATCATCTTTTGGGGGCTTCCATAAAGTATGTATGTATCCAGGGGCATGGGGGGGAGCTCATGGTAAATTCATACAAAAACGTAGATGAAAACTGGGGGAGGGGGGTCCAGAGCCATTTTAGCATACTCTTTATGTACATAATACCAATGGGCATACTAGAATCGTATACAGCCAATACAGCATCATGTGGGGGGTCTGTTTTCTGGTCAAGAATGCAGACTTCACTTAAAGATTATAGGAACATATATCCATTTGTATTTGTTCATTGATTGGACGTCAAATCAACCAATCACGTCTCTGAGCCAAAATGAGCAACTTTTGGCCGCTTGTGAGATCGGTGCTATAAAGCGGGGCATCAGCAGAGCACTCTAGGTACCCAACAGTGTAGAGAGTTTCAGCGTAGACCCTTCTCTACCCTCTTTGAGGGGAGGTCAACAAAATCTACCTATTTTCGGTGATGAAGCCCTGCAAAATGCTATAGACTGAAGGGCATATGCTCAAATGATTTCTGACTGCTCGGGGTTGAAGGGGGGGGGGTTGACATCAGAAGCAGGGGGGGGGGCTAAAGAATGAAAACACCCTCTGTGTTAAAACTGTGTCCACTCCCTTCAGCATGACCTTACTATCTATGCCATTTTTTTGAGCTATTGCACAACCAATTTCTAGAGTAAAATAATTATTTCTAGAGTAAAATAATTGAAAATTGCTGCCAGTATGACAACCATCTTAGATTTAGGGGGGATTTCAGTAAAAATCTGCCTTGCCCCCCCCCTCCTGTATTGGTTGCTGTCATCAATACCAACATTTTGAGCTAATACATGGCCAATTCCAGCCAGAAATAAGGATTCTAGAGTAAAATGTTTGAAATCGCTGTCGGGATGTCGGCCATCTTGGATTTAGGGGGGGTCTCAGTGAAAATCTGCCTTGCCTTTCCTCTTAAATTTATTGTTTACACCAATACCATCATTTTGAGCTATTACATGATCAAATCCATTGATAAACAAGCATTTTATGGGTGAATATTAAAAATATGTCACAGAGTCAGCATTTCCCATAGGGATTGCACTGGACGCCACAAAAACTACCAATTTTTTTTTTCAAAACAATTTCCCTACAAGATTTTACAGGAATTTTTTACCATAAATAGGCTAAGATAGATAATTGTTCATAGATAAAAGTTATCACTGGGGCTTAAAGAAAGATATGCCCATATCTATGTAAAACATGATCTTGTGCAATGTTGGGATTAAAAATACCCTCCTCCCATAGGAATTGCACTGAGATTGCAAATTGACACGGTTCAAAATTTTCATTTGCATTTCCCTATCACTAATATTTATCTTAGAACCCTCCAAATGGTACCAAATTAAAGCAGACAGATTTAACTATTCAGATATTGATGGGGCTAAAATGGATTACTATCATGGGATAGCACTATCCTTCGACTTTCACCTGATTTGTTAATTGAAAAATGTGCCATATTCGGCCCAACATCCAGCAAAATCTAGGGGGGGGGGCAAATTTTTTTTTTTTTTTCTTATTTTTTGACCTGAGTTTAATTGGGTTTGATAGGTCATTTGAATCCCAGCCAATCAGGAGATAGCTTGCTAAGGCTGTAAAAAAGGCCCAAAACTGGTTTCTGCCACTCACACAATCCCAAAAAATGTACCGTTTTGACAAGTCAAGTTTTCCCATACTTGCCCACACATATACACCTGTAAATAATGTAATAATTATGATGGAGACTATTCAAAAACACTGAAAGAAAGCTAACATCTTAGGGAAGCCATGAATGTAGGCCTCATGTCTGTAATCCAAAGATAAGTATGCAAAGGAAGCAAGGTTCTCCTGATATTGCCATCCTTCCCATTTGTCACCCTTGCAGCAGCTCGAGCTGAACCCCGGGGCCCCCGGGGGGGCCTAAGAGAAGAATATTAGGAGGACAGGGGTAGTCAGTAGAGTATATATCCTTGGACAGGAAAGCAAAACTCAATAGTCTGGCAAATAGACTGGACTGGCACCTCCCTAGGTTAGCTTATAGGATGTCCCTGGATAGTAGCTTATATATGGATGTACATCATGAATGTAAGACCAGAGATAAATTAACTACCAGCTTCCTCTCTTCTATTATTTTATCTTAAGTATTGACAATAAGCGATATAATTTAGTGAGGAAATACATTTCTAATACTGTGGTCCTATGCATATTGTAAGGTTTATGCTGAGTAGACTTTTCTTCTATAAAGGGAGAAAAACATTTGAGAACACCAACTTCTGGTGAAAGTAAGAGATCCTGAGTCGTCAACCGATTAGCCTGCTCATATTGCACCTCTGTTGTGTACACATACATTCACGTAGTGGACGGGTTTGCAATATCCATGCCACCCACCTTAAAGCTGCTATACCAGTTGGCACACTCAAACCTACATTTTTCCTCATTAGTATTTTAGATGATTCAATAATTCTGTCCCTCTTATTGTTGGGGAGCCAGACTAGATCTCGGGGGAGGAGCTGACATGATAACAAAAAATTGGTATGGATAGTGAACTAGGGTATTTTCGGTATGCTAAATCCATTTTCGCCATGTATAAAGCGCTATCTAGATCGGAACAAGGTCAAAATGAAGGTCAAAGTGAGGATATTATAAGAAATTGGACCTTCAGTTTGTACAATATATGTTGGAACAAATGCAAAAATATTACATCTTGAACTCTGGTATTCTAGAAGACTTTTATTATGTATTAAGATATAATTATGTATATAATATTAACTTTGATTGACGTTAAAATTGCTCAAGGTCATTTTACACAAGGGCAAATCTTTTACATGTACAATCTCTTGAATTTACTTTTTGAGATGTAGGCTAAAAAAACTTAGAGCTAAATTCCCAATTATTTACTTAGTATGCCCTTCAAAGCGGTTAAGCCTTCCGGCTGTGTCTGACAACCTTGGGCCAATGTGTTTGTCTCTGACCAGGTGCCGTCTCTGACTGGGTGCCGTCTCTGACCTGGTGTCAGAAAAAAGCGTTTTTTAAAATTTTTAGCCTATACTCATATTATAAGGATTTGTAAAAACTTCATGGCAGTTGTTATGTAATCATTATTAGCCTCCTGCTGTTGGTAGAAGATAACTAAACTCCAAAAGTGACGTCCGGTCAGAGACGGCACCATGGCCAGTCAGAGACAAAAACATTGGCCCAAGGTTGTGAGACACAGCCTGAAGGTCATGTGTATGACACATGTTATTGCATTTAACAGGCATAGCAACCACTGAACTGCACAGTTCTGCACTTCCAGCCACAGCATTCAACCTGCCAGGGGTCTGCCGAGGCCCACTCCTAGATATCATTAGCCATTATCCCACCATGTTTAATGCAAATTTATATGAAAATGCTACTTGTGTAGATTAATATAAAAGGAATATAATATGCATCAAATTTTAGCAAAAGACACAAAGTGAGTCCAGCACTGCCCGATTTTCTCTCCAAACAGGGTCCAACAATGCCTGACTGATTTTTAGAATGAAAATCAGGCATCCAGAATAATGCAGACTCTACAAAACGATGCCCTGCGTATCTGTGAGCGCATATGGGACCCCTGGGGGGTTAACATAGATACTCTATAGCTACACACCCGTAACCAGATACCTAAACTGCAGCTTATATGGACCATGGAGCTGTTACACCACCTCCATAAGTTCTCTGTAAAAGCTGAGAATGTTGTGCTACCAGTGTGGGTGCTGTAAGGTAATGACAAAGTTCAGCTGAAGGTGCGATGCTCCAAGAAGGGGATTTACGACAAGTCACCACTCTACCGAGGCGCGCCTTCTGGGGACAAACTACCAGCCACTACTCAAAAACTTCCCCATGAGGCATTTGTATAGATACCCTAAGGCTTAGAAATGTGTCATATGACCTTATGGCCCAGTGACACTTAGAAGTAGAAAACTATGCAATCTAAACTGACTCTGTCATGTGTATGTAAAATAGAACCTCTATCCAGCTTATCTCTGAAAGATAGCCTGCTCTTGGCTCTTGAATGAAAAACTTACTGTATTTACAACAACAACAACAACAGCAGGCAATGCTGTTCTCTCTATGGCTGACCCTGGTCACGTATAAGGTCAAGCACTGCCTGGCTTTTACTCTCGTGATATCCAGCCGTGCCATACTCTCGACTGAGAGACATAGTTAAACATTATGATTATGTCCTGAGGGAGCAGACCTATTATCTAGCTGTAATTCATATTTATTAGCCCCCTTCTATTGTACAAGTATTATGCTCAGCAGGGGGTCACAGCAGGTGGTATCTGCCCCCAAACCTCTAATGAGTATGACATACCTCCCACTGGGAGGGGTCATATTATAAGGGAGGGAGGGGTCATGTTGACATTTATTGGGGGGGGGGGGTTGGGGTGGATTTCAGAGAGATTAGACAGATTACAGCTTGTCTGTCCTCACTTTGGGCTGAAACAACCAAAATATGGCATTATATGTTGCTCATCTTGCAGTGATTGGCTCACTGGGTCAAATCATACCTGAGTAGATGCAGAATTTTATTCTCTACCTAATATGAAAAATGGTCAATCTGAGCTATACTACAGCCTATGAGAAAGAGAAGGAGGCTCAGACTCACGACTTTGTAACAATTGGATAGTCTTTGACCAGGTGACGTCTTTGACCGGGTGACGTCTTTGACCGGGTGACGTCTTTGACTGGCAATATTTAAACAGCTGAAATGGGGGGGGGGGGGGCTATGTACATGGAAATGCCGGGGAATTTGTAATATATATATATATATATAGTGTTATAATATATATATTAACTTTTCCCCCCGCATTTCATTCTAAATAGGTCCCTTTTCAACTGTTTTAATCTTGCCAGTTAAAGATGTCACCCGGTCAAAGACGTCACCCGGTGTGGAAAATAGACAACAGGTGGCAGCACTGTGTGGTCTCCTACCTGCAAGTCTTGCATTGCTGATCATGCCAACAGAGTCTACTATAACCTGGTGTAACACTACAGATAGCGCTACCTTGTTGATGTAATTAAGTGCTGGATAGAATGCTGGAAGCACTTTTGATCTATATCTTTGATCTATATCTTTGAATTTGGCACAGTTATAAGTCGCAAATTAGATTGAGATCTCATCAGTACACTACACAAAGAAGACCATTTATAAATGTTCAGAAGGTGAACTGTCTATATATCTGAGGTGGTATGGCAGCTTTAAAGCCCAGTATTGCTACACTGGGCTATACATATATATATGGTGCCGCCCTGTATTGGATTGCTTGTGATTTGGCAAGAAAACCATGGACATTGGGGAGGGTGACAACTATAGTTATAGGCAGATGGGCCTCAGATGGCCACGGCCTGAATACCCAAATCAATATGGCCATGTCACTGTCCCGAGGTGACTGGTAGTTCCTGGGGCACCCGGTCAAACGTGGCGAATGGTTATCAATGCAGGATGAGGGGCTATTTTGGATGGACAAGCATGTGACAATACCAACAATTTAACCTCAGGCATCTTTATGCTCGGTCAGTTGCTATGTCAATATTGTCGACTGATGGTTCTGTTGACAAAAGGCAATGTTTCTTTTGTACCTGTTTTTGAGATAATGGGAGGCATAATTATTGACCAAAATTATATATTGTGGCAGTAAAGTGGGGAAGCGCGGAGCCACACCCCGCAAGTTACGAACTTGTGGGGTGGTGGTTCCACCCCGCTACACTAAATACCTCGTTCTCCCAAATATTATGAGTTTGGAACATGTTGCTAAACCTGTATTGACTGTTACCCTAGCGTTATATTAAGGTGGTTAATATAATATTTCGTTTAGCCTGTTGCAATGTAGCTGTTTAGGATCATGTCAGTGGGTGGAGGTAAAGTTTTTATAATTGGGTAAGGAAAAAAAAGTTGCCAGATCGATTGTACATAATAATTATGTACAATCGATCTGGCAACTTTTTTCACCCATTGGCAATTATATTATAATTATATGTGATATCACAGCCAACATTTCGGACCAAAGAAATGATTACTAAAGTACTTATATACCTAATATGATGCAGTCTGAACTTAGTCATTTCATCGTTCTATCAAAATTCTGACCGTTATTTCAATGTTTCCAAATATAGAGTGTTGACCGATAATGTTCACACAAAGTCTCACTTTTTAGGTGATGATTTTTTATTGTGAAACCATCCCTAGTCAACCTGTTAAAGACACATGTTTTGTAAGCATTACAGACCCACAACATTTACCCCGTGCACATTGGGTAGCTCTTTATGTGTCAAAAGCATGTCGTCGTCTACCATTTCAATTCTTTTAGCTTACTACCATTGAGCACTGCATTCATATTGTTTGTTAACCTTATAAAACATATTAGTGGGACAGAAACTGTCTACAACTACAGCACTTGTACAGAGTCCAGTGGTGAGGGTGCCAGTTGCACATTAAACGGTCTAGAGTCGATGATGAAAATGCTGTAAAGAAAAATTAGTTGTACGCTTAGTGGTTGGCTGCAGATCAAATGAGTGAACCCTTACCTGATCTGTACAATGTCTACACCACACATAACACACTACTCTCATATACCTTAGAATATTGAATGTTAATAGATCGAGAATTACCCTAATGTAATGATTTTAAAGGTAACCAACAAGCCCTAGATTAGTATTTCTGTTTCACAAGTCGTTATACTAATATCTGTGTTAATATTTCTAAAATAGAAATATTAGTTTTTAGGGTTGGGCAACAGGCTATTTTTCGTTACCTATATGGCTACACTTACTCCGCTATACTAAGACCTCAAAATAATGGTCCTAGAAACACTTCTTAAGAAACAGGCCCCAGAGGAAGTCTACATGTGTACAACACTTACATACATTGTGCTGCATCTGAATATAGTTGACACAGGTATTACATATGACTCCTCAGTTTAATCAGGTGAGGTGTATCACCCATTGAATGTACTCTCCACTTCCAAAACAACTCTCACACCTGTAAATATTCATAAAATGATATGGCCTGTCAATTGAAAAGAAGACATAGAAAGTTGTTTTTCTGACCCTTTTATTCTCGAAGTCTGTCATTTCTGCTTTAATGTCCTCTAAATATCACAGCAAGATGCTGTTGTACACGGCAAGCGCTATCCGCACGCCACAGGCCTGTGAATAGGCATCATTATTCGCACCTTCATGGCGTGTGAATAGCGGTTCTTATTCCCACACCCAGTAGTGTGTGAGTAGTGGACCTTATTCCCATGCCCAATAGGGTGCAGTAAAGATTACATGTAAAAGTTAGGGTACCTCACCAAGAGCCCAAATGGAGCAGTAGGTAGGGTGATCGCTTCTTGCGTGGGAGGCCAGGGTTCACTTCCAGGACGAGTTTTTTTTATTTCTTTGGGGGAAAATGCACAGTGCGCCATACTCAGCACCACACTCTGCGCCACACTCTGTGCCGCACTCTGTGCCGCACTCTGTGCCACACAGTGCACCACACAGTGCGCCATACAGTGCGCCACACAGTGCGCCACACAGTGTGTCACACAGTGCGACACACAGTGTGCCTGAATTGACAGTTGACAGTAAGTTACTGAAGTTGGATTTTTCACTTTCAACTTTGACATTTGTATTGTTTTTGGTTTGATGTAGTGTTGAAAGATAGCAGTCACAAGTTGCTTTTTACTTGAATTGACAGTTTACAGGTGACAGTAAATGGTTGAAATTGGAGTTTTCACTTTCAACTGAAGTTGATTTTTTGCAAGTTGAAGTGCGTTTGCAATTTCAAAATCTACCCTCCTGGGCCACTGTACTCTATACCTTTGTGGCCATCATTCTCACCCATCGGCAACTTATTTATAATAAGTAATACCACTTAGTTCAATCAAGAGTACACCAAATTTGTGAAAGGGATGCCTCTCATAAAGTAGTGAACTAATTAGACACTATATTCATATACCAACCTAGGTCGTCATAATGACTAGGCTCCTGCCTCTGGTATTTCAGTGCAGATGGCATTGGACTGATGTAAGAGAATACAAGAATGGAGGGATGAAGCAGTAGGGCTATTGATGTATAATTTGGAACTTGTACCCATAAGGCAACGCTGTACTATCTGCTGAGACCTTGAATGATAAAGTTAAAGCTATTAATTCCTATCTGAATTCAGACCAAACCTTCCTAATTTATTCATGGTAAAGTGTAAATGAGATTCGCGGAACATTTTCCATTTTAGATAGGGGCAATGTTGGATTTATGATTGATATAAACATAGATATTGGTCAGAGGAATTCATAGAATATACATCAGTGTATAGAAAGGCCCCTGGTGGGTGAGAGGTGACGAATTTAGGTAATCAATATGATTAGATTTGTTGGTAATCAAGGCATCACAACTCGCATTGCAGGTTCACTTGTAAGTAGCTTTCTGTATAGTTCTCAGGCCTGAGTCAAAAAAGAAATCCAACCTACCTACCCTCGATATTGAGACTATATTATCTGAAACTCATCCCCTTTCTTTTCCTCAAGGTATATTATTTTGGGACAGGCTAGCAAGCATAGAGATATTTTAAAGTGGGTAGCGGGAACATATCAAAACATGTTTTTGAGAATTGTAACAGATTTGAACCAGAATTGTGATTCTAGGCCTACTACAATGGAATTTCCTAAAAATCATTATGAAAAAAGGCGGTACAAACAGGAGGTACAAAACAAATACACTATATTGTTTACATACGTCAAATTTTGTTTGACTTCAATATGACATACGTACAGCCACATGTCCGCGGTCAAATTCACTATATATAAGAACAATGAATGTTTGACAAGGCCTTCTCACTGTACATGATAGATAACCATCTTTTTTTTATTGTTCCGAGAAAATGACCATTATATGTAACGATATCATATGCACACACATGAATCATAGTCTTAAGAATATCAATCAAAATGAGAGAAAGCATTGATTAGTAATGTTGATAAACAAACAGTGTTTCATAATGCAGTTCCCATCCTATGTATAATGGTTGACATCAATTGGTGATACCATAAGGGGTGTGTTTTGAGGCTACCCAACCATATATCCAGCAAAAATGGACTGATCCTTAAAATCTCAATATGAGCTATATTACATTAGGTCACTTTTTTGATGGCCCAATTCAAGGCTGCAGTCCGTGAGTTGGCGCCTTAGTTCACAAGTAGATTTCCGGGTGCTTCTGAGGACTAAGTCAAAATCAAAAGAAACCAAAGGAAATCCAAAGTACCTACCCTTGGTTTTCAGACGATGTAATCTGAAAAACGTCTAGTTTGGTCATTATGACCCACCGACCCTGTTCTCATTGTTTCAAACAATATTTGTTAGTCTGATCAAAAGACCCACCCACCCAAGCAGTGACGAAATTGTTTAACGTTCCCGATCCATTGTACATGTTTTTCCCATTCTAAAACCTACATGGCTGGGTAAGATCGGATTAGTGCTTGGCTTAATGGAAACACAAGAGCCCTACATTTACGTTGACGTGAAGAGCCCTCTTGTAGACCACAGTCTTCCAATCAATCCGTAAACTTGCCAGCCCAAAAAGGCAATGTCACCCTTTTTTAATGTCATTTCATCAGTCCTTTCCTCTTTTAAGTAATTTGGTGTCTAATCTATACACGCAGGTGTAAAATAATAAATCTGTGATGTGACACATCATTGTGAAGAAACCCATTACATTCTGGATGATGTATAATAATAATAATGATAAATGTGACATGATCTGCGAAAAAGGCCCTTAGTGCAGGGTGCATTAAGGTACCTTTTCCCAGTACAAGCCACAGATTATGTCTCCAGTTGTTTGTCAAGCAGTGAGCCTAGCTGTTGTTGGGATATGACAATGTACATGTTTTCTAACTCCACCCAATTGCCGACTAGATGTAGACTATACCAGTAGTATAGAAGAGCTAGTGCTCGAGTAAGGAAGGATAAGCAGCTGTCAAGGCTTGTGTATATCCCTAAAGTTTTGCGTCCTTCCGGTGTTTTGGCTGCTTCCGCTTCCGGTGGTGAGCCGCTCACGGTTGCCGGTGCTGTGGTGTTAGCACCACTTAGTAGATGAAGACACCCCCCGTAGGGAAATACTCCACAACTACAGAGCATGACGCAGGGGGGCGCTGCTGCACCAAGGGCGCCCTGCAGGTGAAAAGCACAAACTGTGGGCTCCTTAACTACAGTCCTCCAGTGGGTCAGCCTCGAGCTCTCCAGGCCCATTGCAGCCGTCAGGCTGTAATGGGCCTGGACGATTTTGTATCTAATAAAAGCTATCCTACTTAGAAAATGATCCGGGATCCTGGATCATTTCTTAATGAGATAGGTAGCTCACTGATTGGTCAGCTATGGTCACATGATCATGAACCAGGTTGTGCATGGCCTCATGGGTTCGAATCCCACCTTGGGAAAGAGTAGGTTCGTTTTTTTACACTATCTATTTAGCCCATTTGAAGCATTAATTCACCTTAATTGATATAGTTAAATTAGCTATTAGATAGGTGACTAGGTAAACTATTTAAATTTAGGTGCAATATGCAGATATCAAAAGTATTAATAATTATGCCAGAGTGGGGTTCGAACCCACATCCCCATGGTTGCTGATACTAGTGGAACTATAGTACAGTATAGCAGGGTATGAGGCCAGTGTAGGTACATAGATCTAAGTAATCTCCCAGACTGTAAACGTACAGTCAGGGCCCGAGACTGCCAGTGGGTGCGCTGTCGGCTGGAGTTGGGTTAATTGTGTTTGTTGGCACCTTATGACCTGCTTTGTCAATCCCCTCACACGTTACCCACATCCGCAGCCAGCGAGGCAGGGACACAAAGAAGGCACCGCGAGATGGGCTTTCTACACCACCTTCTCTCCCTCCCTCCCCAGCCATGGAGACAGATGGGAGGCCTGTGTTGAGCTCTGTGTGGACTACTTGTGGAATAGCCACCACAATGAAGAGCAGGAAGGTAGAGGGTAAAGGGATCCTGTGTAAATGTGGGTTGGGCAAAGGGTTCAGATAAATCATGACAATGAGGGAAGAGATCTAACGGCAGTAGTTTATCAGATCTCTTTGTCCATACTTCTTTGGGAAGGGGATACCAGGACATCTAGAGGAAAATGTAACCCTGTAAATGCAACACCTCACCCCCAAGTAGAGCATTGGTCATCCAGGGTACATACAAAACCTTAATCTTCCAATTGTTCAATGTATGGGCTATGTTATTTGGTCTCATATATATATAACTATCATTTGTGTTGGTAGACTGCACGTAAGCGGTACACTGTAATAGCTATAAAATATTAGAGTGACTATATGTTCTTAGAAATGGACCAAAATGTTCACTATGATTATATCTAATATGACCATACTTGATCAGTTGCTACATATCTTATCTAATTAAAATCTAGCCCCCTATAGTTTAACGTAATTACAAATGTCAGCTTTATGCACAGTGGGCTACTTTAGAAAACACGTTTTAATTCCACGTTAGACCGCCCTCTTTCCCCTAAATATCACACTGCTATATTAGTTGGAGCAGACTTAAGATGTATAACTTTGAAATTCATTATGGTTGATTGATTCTGGAGAAGAGTGTGTCGTTCTATACACACCACAAGCCTCATGTTTCAACCCCCTCCCCCGCTTTCTGGTAGGAAGGGAGACAATCCAGTGTCAAACCTATGGTGAGAGCACATTATTTACATTAATAGCATAGAATACTACTGTCTGGTATGTGACTGCAAACGACATTATACAGGGCTATGGTAATTAAGTGTTGTATTATTCAGACTGCAATCTCTTTCTGCATCTGTTTCCATGAATTTTGAATCGTTTTAATTCACAAAATAGGTTGAAATGCTGCCAATATAACCAGTACACTATCTAATAATACTAGCATGATTATGATAATCAGAAATTGGTCATATATTTCCATCTTGTAGGCCATAGATTTCCATCTAGAAATGGTAACTGTATTCTGTTTTCACCATAGTAATCCTTGTGAATCATTCTATCGATAGGCTTTTTTATTTTCTTTATTGGAAATATAAATCATGTTTCCATGGCAACACAAATCAACAAAGACACCCATTTAGGCTCTAAAACGTTCTTTCTACATTGCAAAGAAGGAGGCTTTCTCATCAAAAACATACCCAAATCAAATATTAGACTGTTTCTTCCATTTTAGGCCATGGTGGAGCCTCCTGGTGGCTAAAATTGGGACTCATCCCGCGGGGATACCCCTTTCTGCTTACCTGCTCACATAATGTGACCCAACTAGCTCGTTATTCGCCAATTTGCGAAGAACGCCAATATATACATTTTGCACTGCGCTATTTACTAATATTGCAGGATCAGTGCCATGCAAAATGCCAACTGTGCGGAATACAAATGCCAGTGACGCGGAGAGCATCTGTTTCATTTGTAAGTTTCTGAATCAATTAAATACTAATGTATAGCAGTAATTTAGCTGCACCACATCCCTTAGTAAAAATGATTAATCAAATACATGTATCTGTTTAGAATATTAGAGTTTCAATGTATGCAGAATGACTTTATTAGAAACTAGCAGACATTTGTACACAGCGCACTGCGGATTGGCCACCAGGAGGCAAGAAAATGGCTATAGAGCGCATAATTCAAGGAAAATTAGCACGTAAGACACTTTCCGGTTGCCGTGTGAACCATTCCATTACCAAAAGTGGGAGATAATTATCTTAATCTCTTAGACATACCATCAGTTACTAAATTTTTTAGCTCATGATATATCATTTTTAAAGGGTATGACATCTTTCTTTTCCCTAGCCTGGTCACAATTATATGATTTATTTAGAGATTATGCATACATACTTAAAGGGATCCCTTCATCCACAGAAAGGGCCGCCAGGCTTTCAGAGGAGGAGGGAAGCTGGAGATGCAATGCTACGTAATACCACATGCCTATCACCCCTTCTGGTGTGAGGGCCTGGAGGGCTGCCCCCAATATAGATAAGAGTCTTCAAACACCATCACACTGTCTTCTATATCAGATCTATTTGTTTTAGAATCAAAGTATGTGATGCCAACAAATCTGATATAGAACACAGTGTGATGGTGATTGGAGATTCTTATCTAGTTTTGTAGGTAGCCCTCTAGACCCCCACACCAGGAAGGGTGATAGACATGTGGTATTATGTAACATTGCATCTCCAGCTTCCCTGCTCCTCTGAAAGTCCCTAGACCTTGGCATCCCATTCTGTGGATGAAGGTTTCCCTTTAACCGAAATCCATCAATCATTTGACAATGGCAACGGACCCCAGACAATCAGTTTGACAAGGTAACTCGTGAAACATGAAATGACCTCCATCTCGTGACAGAATGTATAATGGGAAGAACTATTGTGTGCTATGGTTACGCACTGCAGCTGACCAATCAGCATTCAGAGCCTCAATTTGGGATCCCATTCCTGTCAACAAAAATAGACTACACTCTCACAGCAGAGGTTTGGTTGATTGTCTAAATTTTGTATTTATGATCTCTAAGCAGATCTAGGACAGGGACTTTTGATGTGGTCAGGGATCTGGGCAACTTGTGAAGCTGCATTTGTGTACAGGCAAGGGAAAAGGGAAATTTTACCAAGCTTGTATCCAGTTTTTGTCGGCTGAGTAAATATAAAATGGTACTTTATCAGTGGTTTCAACTTAAAGGGGGTCTGTCCTCGCTAGAGCACATCCATGTTGTGCCATATGCCACACACCAGGACCCGCCCACAGGTTGTGTTATGCACCTCCCACCTACTACCACAGTGTGTGTGTGGGGGGGGGGGGGTAATTATCACCTTTCTGAGCAGGCTATAGCGGCTTAGGTTTGTCCCTCTCCCTCACTGAAGGTATATGGGGGTGATCATTGTTGGGAGGTAAGGGGTCTGCATCAATTATGATAACATAAGATGGAAAAATCTGTCATCCCCAATGAAAGATGGATAAAAGAATGACCCCCCCTCCCCCCAAAAACTTTCATGCACAGCAGAGAATTGGGGAGCAAAATAGAGGGGGAATAATCAGAATGTTTAAAGCCCCCCCCCCCCCGCCCCTTTCCAAAGAATGACCTATCCCTGTGACCAAGAAGGTGCCACAAGCAGGTTTTACTATAGTATAGGCAATACAGCGCAGTGACAG
The DNA here is from genome assembly GCA_947462335.1 of Harmothoe impar. Classification (NCBI taxonomy): domain Eukaryota; kingdom Metazoa; phylum Annelida; class Polychaeta; order Phyllodocida; family Polynoidae; genus Harmothoe; species Harmothoe impar. The sequence continues at coordinate 28,919,667 of OX381706.1, read as the reverse complement.
GCATAATAACATGCTTGAATGGACAATCAATATATGCCCTTATAAGGTACATTGTACTGGGGCAGGCAAAGGGCTCCAAAGGGGGAGGGGCAGAGGGAGGAGCACCTTGTCGTCACTGCAATGCCCTCTAGTCTTGGCCAGTGCGAATACATTGCTAGTTTAAATGTCTCATCATGTGTGATTTATTGAATTACTGAGTTTGTTTTGAGTAACCTTTAATCAGTGTCCAGGAGGTTTATGTTTTGTTTTGAGGTGCAAAAGTGTTCATTTAGACAATAGACGAAACCTGGGAAATCGTAACATTAGGGGGAATAGCCATAAATGCTCTAAACGTGAAATTTTAGGAGATATAGCTAAAAATGGGAATACTTAAGAGAAAATGACCTTAGAGTAACTTTTCCCAAGGAATCTTTTGAAGCTATTATCAAAATTCTACTTTTATTCTAAATTGGTCTCATTTGGAATGTAAAAAGAACGTTTTTAGCCATTTTTAGCCCATTTGTTGACATTTGGTTGCCATGGCAACCATCAATTCATTCTTTTTGGAATAAAGATTATCCCTATCCAATTGCCTCATACATGAGGATTTCAGACCTGAAAACAGAATGCCCATATTCCTACCAGATCCAAATCTGTGTACAATAATATGCATTTATTGGTTCAATTTCTAATAATTATGATTTATTTGGACTATTTGAAAATAGATTGATATGTGATCACATTGCAATCTATTCTAAATTCCCACATGTCCCTACCATCCCATGTTTGAGATGTCATTTCTCAGCAACTATTTCAAATATTATGTTGATGCTTGAAGCATCAAATTTTAGCTGAAGACATGAACTTAAATAAAGGTGTTTTCCCCTAATGTCACATTTTCCCACGTTTTGTCACATAGTGGTGATGTATTCTAATATAGTGCATCATCTTGGACAGAATGTATAATGCCATTGGACCCGAGTTAAAACGTCCCTTTCCTACTGAGTGCAGCCCTAGACAATTATACATTTTGAAGTAGAGTAGGCTGTAATGAGCCACATGACTGTATTTAGTTGATAATTATTGTTTTCACCATTCCCTACTTCAGAAGATGCATTATGATAATGGGTTTCAGCCTCTGCTGGAATTCTTGAACGTGGATTCATCCCACACCCGGGATTCCCTCCCTGGAATTCACCTCATTAAAATTTCCCCACCACGAATTATCGAGGGAGAGGTAGGAGGGGGAGGGGTTTCAGGTAGAAGAATTCTAGGGGAATAGTGTACGTCTAGAACCATTTTGATGTGGAACTATAATGTAGAACGTGGTCAAGACATCCTATATGTCGACACAACCTAATGTATACTGTGGTCAATACCAATGATTTAAGGATCAATAACAACATTATTATTAATAGAAAATTGCCGTTGGTTATATGGAGGCTGGAGGTTACAAGTAATATGTTTGGTCCTATTGTTGACCAATCCTTAGAATACATGTAACCCTGGGACAAATATTGTACCTCTTAGCATATACATGACCCCGTGAACTAAGCTAACTTCTTACAAATGCATGACCCTATTATCCATTATGTACTTATGGTTTACACTGTTCATGACCTAGGCTATGGTTTAGACATACTGGTAGAAGTAGACTACAAAACCCCTTATCCTTACTGGACTCCTGTGACCATACAGGATGGCACTTGTGTTGTGATGATACCAAAAGTGCCCATTGATGTGTGTGAGCAGGAACATCATGGACACAATCATGAATACATGATGCAGCAGAATTCTGCAAACCTGAAATGATAATAATTATATCACATAGCGTTGATTCCACCAAAGCCAAGTCATTCTAATATTTGAATTGAGGACATTTTCAGTAGACGCTTACACAATGACTTAAACTTCAGCTCTCTTTAAAGGGTAGTCATGTCATCATTATCCATGCTGATATCCTAGAGCTTACAATAGTCACTATCACAGGATTAATGAAACACTTCATAGAAGAGGAGCTGAAAGTGATTCAATAGTGTAATCAAAATGCAATATAACTTTGCAGAACATATAAAAGGCCTGTCAAAAACATATTGATATATAGTAGAAAGCTTTTATTGGTAGATGTACGTGATAAGGTCATGATAGACATAGGATGTCTAGCGGTACATTATAATTACAATCTATAATGCTGAAACCCTCAGTTCTCAGGGTCCTCAAAGCTGACAACCTCAGGTCATCAAGGTGTAGACCTCAGATATATAGATAGTTCAATTTCTGCATAGTTGTTAAGAGTCTGCTTGTTAAAGTGTACTGGTAGCATCCCAATACATTTTGTGTCTTTTAACCATGTTAAATTTAAGGAAATAGATGAGGAAAAATAAAATGCTTCCAGCATTCTATTCAGCATTTAATTATCATCAACAAGGGAGTGCCATCTACAGGGATACACCTGTACTAGAAGACTGTGTTTGTGAGCTGAGCAATGGAACACCTCCATGCTCCCCTCCACTCCCTACTGCCACCTGATGGCTTTGGTCAACACTAAATATCCAATCCCCTCCAGAATATAATTAGTAGTTGAGATTGGAGTCCTGTCTAACATAATATTAAAGCTTTCTTGTCAGAATAAATGACAGATTATAAGAGGGAAAGGATTATACAATATTCTGAGAATCAAATGAGGAAAATGTAGATTTGAGAGTGGGAGGACGTATAGCAGCTTTAACACATCTGAGCCCACCTAACGTGAGTAGTATATGGACGCACAGTAAATGCGAGTAGTAGCTATGTAGCAGGCAGGGGGTGGACGTGAGTAGTATATGGACACACAGCTATGTAGCAGGCAGGGGGTGGATGTGAGTAGTTTATGGACACGCAGCTATGTAGCAGGCAGGGGGTGGATGTGAGTAGTATATGGACACACAGCTATGTAGCAGGCAGGGGGTGGATGTGAGTAGTATATGGACACGCAGCTATGTAGCAGGCAGGGGGTGGATGTGAGTAGTATATGGACACGCAGCTATGTAGCAGGCAGGGGGTGGATGTGAGTAGTATATGGACATACAGCTATGTAGCAGGCAGGGGATGGATGTGAGCAGTATATGGACACGCAGCTATGTAGCAGGCAGGGGGTGGACTGAGTAACTAGTATATGGACACACAGCTATGTAGTAAATATATATATATGAATAGTTTGGATGCAAAATGACATGAATACAAAAACGGGAAAGAAATACTTAGAGCCATAGGCTAGGGCAAACTTAAGATAATTGTGGAAAAATATTATTCAAACTGTCCTCACAGAGCTATGTAGCAAATTCCCTAGTTTCAATATAGGTAAGGGAATAATGTCAGAAATATACTCCGTTTTATTGTCAAAAGAATCCCTCCGTGGTAGCATAATGAACTAATTCCCATCTAGACAATGCTCTTTAGAAGACTGCAAATTATTATTAATTTTTATCATCCCTAAAATACAACGGTTTGGATGATTGATTCCTTATAATCTAAGCTAGGAGCATGTGGTTTCAGTCCCACTCTGATATGCATCGAATAGTATATGTTTCAATTGGGTTTCACCTGGGTTGGAAGGGGATAGCATGGGCAGGTGTCCAAGGGTTTCCATGGGCTCGGCATGCATGGGCTGCCATAGGGACCCTTGGCTGTGTGGGCTATAGCATTGTTCCTGAACTAGCCGCTAACCGCTTGAGAGCACAGGAGATGTAATACTCTACCGGCATTTTCTTGTTTTTATTACAATGGGACATCAACCCTTAATCACCTTTAGTCTATTGTCAATAACATGAATGAGTTTTCATAGTTAGTGTTTTATCAAATTGTTTCCACCATTTTGCAAAATAGATAGGGAAACAAGAAAAGGTCTGATACTGACACTTAATTTGTTTTCTCAATATCCATATTGAATTTGGAGGAATTTTAATCAGGAATAATAGCTCCTGGGGGTTACTAGTTCATGGGATAGTGGGCTGTACACTCCATCCACCAGGGGGCACCACCGTCTATACAGGAACTGAAAAATGCAGTATTCCAATACTTTTTTTGAAATATGCAGTATTCCAAAACCTTTTCTCAACCATTTCTCAAAAATATTCAAAGTGTACAGAGTAATCAGAGTTAATACATATACAATGTCATATGCTTTGAAAAATATTATCATCCTTTGGGGTATTTAGAGGTATTCTGATTGCTGAGGGGCAATGCTAACCTATGGAAGAACAGATAAGTGGGCCCTCTTAGTATCATTTGCTCTTTGCTTACAGGCACCCTTACTCACCCTGTCACTCACAATCAGCTAAAACATAGTTTACCTTGGATAAGAATAGTTCTATTCTAGATAAGTAGTCTTCCTATAAGTCAATTCACGAAACTAGACATTATAGTTGCTATATAAGATACTCGGAATAACAAGGGTTTACAACAATGTTTCTAACACCAGGGGTCGAGAAGTACACTGTTACAAAGAAACCCGAGTTTCTGCATAGAATCATTGTAAAATTATACAGCGAAACAATGGCGCCACTCTTGCAGCTGGGTCTGTTTTTACCTGACATTCACCTTGGTCTGAGGCATAGGTCACGAGGTGAGAGCCCTGGCTCCAGGACACACCTAAGTAACATGTAAACACCTACCTGAAAATCATGGGGTTCTGGGTTAGTAACGTAGAATGTTCGAGTTGTGGAGGGAAGCATCGTTCCAGTTTAGTGTCAGTATCATTCAAGCGAGGGTAGCCCCCACTCCTCCTCGCGATCGTCAATGAGTCACCTTGGCCTGCTTACACAAACATTTTGATCATATCTATACTATACTCCACCTGCACAATGTGCTTGAATATTGAGACCTGTATACTGTAAACACATTTTATTACGCGCTGTACATATTTTCCCAAAACATAGCCAGTTTTAGTGTCGACCTACAGTAAAAGATATTGCACTGCATGTGCTCATCTCACAGACTAAGACACTGCCAATCATTTTAAAAGTTAGGGAAGATGTATGGGATAGGATATACAATAGTAATATGATAAAATTAAAAAATCTCTAAATATTTAGCTGATACACCACCTTTAAGAGCGCTAAAACGTATACCAATATTATAATCCTCCTTTTTACTGGTGATTAATTGCACAATAAATAGATTGTATCCTTCATGCTGTGACTATGTCTTAGGCGGAATAAAAGGGTCTATGCAATCTGGGGGCCTTTTTTGCAGAACCCTTGAGTTCTAGAAGTGGTAGCTGTTGTTTCCCTGATTGTTAGCTCACCAGGTTAGTCTTTCTTGTCATCTTGTATCCATTAGGTCCTCCCCCTCCCCGTTAATTATGTTTGCTGTGTGGCTTTAGTCATTTTCCAACTGCCATCCAGTGTGCAGAGCCTTTCGTTTTATGCTCTTAATTTGTCATTACCATATTTGTGGCTATTGGCCTGATTAACTGTCCTTTAATCTAACCTTTATATACAGAGGCACTTGTAAAGCTACTATTTTACGTCAACCAATATGACACCATTTTAAATGCCATATTAAAAGTTTGAAGTGTTACATATATACAGTGCTTCGCCCTTTGCCATTGTTTTTAGACGCCTTCAAGGGTTTCTGTCATGTGGAGAGGGCTGTGAGCACCTACCCTTGTTGCTAACATTGTGGTAATTGCCTGCCATTACCACAGATTGGTCATCTGACATGTTTTATTGTCTTTACTCTACTGTGTGTAGTGGATGCTTCCTACTATAGTCCCGACATCCGTGTCTACCTACTGGGGCAAAAATTAGGAGTGCATCAGCTCCGTAGAGTCAGGATGATGAGATGAGCTATTAAAGGAATTATGTCACCATATTAATGGTCTGCCTTAATTCCATCAGTCATCTGCCAGTCACCCAAAAAGCTACAGGATTTTTTGAGTCCGTGTATATATTTGTTTCTATATTTAGAGGATTGTAGTCCGTTCACCAGGGCCATATACAGCTGGGATCTAATGAAACTAATAAATTGTCCCATGAACCTAACAAAATGAGTGACTTTTAACTGGTATTTTTCTTTACTAAGGCTGTATTAAAATGTGCAATGCATGATATATATTATTATATATATATCCTACAAACAAGATCTCAGGCAGAACTCATGCGGTTCTTGAGTCACAACCAGGGATCCCTGCGAGAATTGTGCACATAAAATTATCTGGCGCGAGAATATGTGAATAGCTTTTGACCATGTCATATTCTGTGGAATTCCAAGTTATTTATTTCAAACAGAACTTGGGAATTGAACGTTCACAACTAGGTAGAATCTGGGTAGGTCAAAATGACACAAGAAAGGCACGAGATATTCCCAAGAATTGTGAACATGTCCTTGTCAGAACTTGGGAGTTGAACGTTCGCAACTTGGTAGAAATATCTCGTGTCTGTTTTTTAAAGGATTGATAAGTGTATATCGGGACGTAATCATACTTTTAGGTGGTTTAGTTTTTTGCCAATAGATGCAACATACATAGATGAGGGAATTCCCTTTAACAATAATTTTGTATGAAAATAAATGATGAATAAAAGACATCCATTAAATACTATATTTAACTGCAGGCGGTGGTTACAAAGCTGCATGATAATCTGTCTAATGCATGACCATTATACTTAGTATCTACATAGCAAGGTTAACCCTGTTTTGGGGGAAAGCTAGATATCTATGGCATAGTATGGCCAACTGGTTTCAAGGTTCGGAACTATCAAGTAGGTTTGTCTTGTCCAAACCCTATCTGAACCCATATCTGAGCCCAATCAGACACCCATGTTGAAACCAATCGGTGTCCAAATTGAAACCAATCTACATCTAAATTGGGCAGAGACATTTTCCAAACGGTTTGCCTTATTATAGCCACCCGATTGGGCTCTGAGTGGAGCCAAGCCATCTGCATAAGTTAAATATTCTTAATTCGAGCTGAAACTGAAAAGTGGTCACAAAGGATTTTACCATACTTCCATTGCACCCTGCCTTACCTCTTATTCATGAATAAATTATAGAACGAAGAATATATTTGATACCTGTGACATTTATTCCACATCATATTGATTGAATCACATAAATATAATAGTTTATGCATAGAGGAACATAAGCCTCTGTTTGTCAATGGCAGAATAGAGTCATAACTGGTCAGTTGACTAACTCTTTCAATTCAATGTTATTTCATCAATGGAGGAATCAAATCCACCATATGCAGTAGAATCTTAGTTAGGCCTTGTCAGGACATTGGTACATACTCAGTTGAGCAATGGAATGGTGTACGATACCTAGTTCCATATTAAAACATACTTTTTAGCAGACACATATAAAATGGATTTGGAACAAGGAGGAAACCATTATGATAACCCACTTACCGTGCATTACTAGAGTATGCCCTTTTGTGGTCATGGTACATGAATGCAGGACCGGTAAGTGACCCACTAGTACTGCATTCATGCATATTGCCAAGCCTACAGAATTGATACACTCCCAAAGGGTTGGCAATGCCATCATTGTTTCTTTTTGTGTTACTCGCTAGCGCTGCATTGGTGCTGACAAATGGACAAAACGGTGAGGCATCATCCAGTCTTTAAAAAGGGTTAAAACTAATTATAGATTTCTTGGAAACAATAGAAAATGTTTCTCATCAGAGGCAGTTGATCGTTTCTGGATTCTCTTTTATTTCAGGTTCAATGGATTTCATTATTGTTCTAACAGTAGTCTAAGATGATAACAACTGTTCAGACATTCTCCCACGCCACCCCATATGTGTGACCTCCATTGAAAGGGATGATTAACAGGAAATGAACAGGCAGAACAATGGTGGGCCTATAGACAGGATGGGAACTAGATACGGCTTGTAATTATCATTATTATAGGTAATAAGTACGAATAGCTGAACAGAGAAAAGTGCTGACAGGCCTAGGTTTCTTACCCTCATGCATCTGTTATAAATAGACTCTTGTAAGAACATATAGGTTGCCCTATATAAACAGTTTCGCCCAACAAACACAATAAAGGGGTGACTCCATCAAATGTGGGCTAATCCATCCGCCACAATTAGTCCATTAAATGTGTGTGAATGTTTTCTACTACCACAAAGTGGATAACTGATAGGAAAAGAAATCCCCCTTGTCCATTTTCCCATCAGAAAACCGAGATGTGTGCCAGCCTCACCCTTCAGGGAAAAGATTCAAACAGGTGCAAAGACACTTTCTAACCGAAGTCATCCGAAGAGAAAAAAAAAGTTGTTGTTCTTTGCGTTACTCCGAAGCGCAAAAATGTGCACCTCATCATAGACACAGGTAATACTTACATAAGCAGCACAAGTACATACACTGGCGTACGGTCTTTAGAACATGATTTTCACCATGGCGTTTACGAGGTAGAGCCATTACATACATAAGCACGAATATCATGAGATAATACAAAATGATCTGAGTATACATATATGTACCAATTGAACTGTACATATTGAACCATGGCAGTGTAAACCATCACCTGATGGAAATCATCACCTTCTAGCCTCATTTACTCTTCATAATTTCGAATTATGTACCTTTGTATCAAATCATTACATTACATGTAATATGATAGTAATCTGCCTCATTTGGATTGTTAAAAATATGTTATGTCTCACAACGTCTCCATAATTATGAAGCTAAACGAACATTTCTTCATCAACTGTTTTCATAATATCATAATGTAGCACCACCAGAAATCACAGACAATGAGGATACCATATGTAATTGTAATTATATACATAAATGTCCATGAGACTAAACATGGCTTTCCAACAAAAATACAGCATGAACAAATTGATGATGCACCTTGAATATTCCATTGCAAATCTTATATGAGTAATTATACAGGTGATGAACCATAAGCTGTCCAGCATTTTGCTTATGTGATACATTCCTATGTTAAAGTCTACGAGGTCTTTCAAGTGATTATCCCATTTAGTGGTCCATGAAATATACATCCCGTCACCGTGTAGATTCCTAAATTCTTCAAAACATATGATATGATGAGGAAAGCCTTATTGGTCCTATCTCCATGGGAACTAATAAAGCACAGGACGCCTGAGGGAGGTGCCATCGGCGTTTGTCCAACACTGGTCAGGTCTCTGTTCACTACTGGGATAATCCAACCGTGATGAAGCTGCTCTCTTTGACACATGAACCGTCCTCTCAGACTACAGCTCTATGTGACACATGAACCGTCCTCTCAGGCATACAGATCTCTTGGACACCTGAACTGTCCTCTCAGGCCTACAGCTCTATGTGACACATGGACCATCCTCTCAGGCCTAAAACTCTATGTGACATAGTAATTGTCCTCTCAAGCCTACAGCTCTATGTGACACAGGAATAATCCTCTTAGGTGTACGGCTCTATGTGACACAGGCACCGCCCTCTCAGGCCTATAGCTCTATGTGACACATGAACCGTCCTCTCAGGCTACAGCTCTATGTGACACATGAACCATCCTCTCAGGCGTACAGTTCTATGTGACACCTGAACCGTCCTCTCAGGCTACAACTCCCTGTGACACATGAACGTTGTATTAGGCATACAGATCTCTTGGACACCTGAACCGTCCTCTCAGGCCTACAGCTCTATGTGACACATGAATCATCCTCTCTAGCCTACAGCTCTATGTGACACAGGAATCATCCTCTTAGGCATACGGCCCTATGTGACACAGGAACCGCCCTCTCAGGCCCACAGCTCAATGTGACACAACATAAATTCTTTCATTCCTGCTGCTCTCTGTGGCAAAGAGGGAATATTGGTCGCATGGCGAAGTGAAACATCCGTCTCCTTTGATGTGGCTGACGTCATAAATGTGTCACCATTGTTGTGCTACGAAATGAGGAATCACGTCGCCAGCTGACCGACCCTCGGGTGGTGTGTCGACTCTTGATGCCTATCAACGCCAGGAACCCTTTATGAAATGTAGGGAATAAGAGTCATAATTAGGCAATATTAGTTATGTGTTGATATAGTATGTATAATAATCTATTATGCTAAAAATCAAGGCTGTGGGGTTGAAGTGTTTAACCTAATTTCTAGAGGTGAATGACTTCCCTAGTATCAAACATGATATACATGGAAGTTTATGTGATTAACACTTTTTCTAATTTTTTCGCCTTAGTATTGTATCAGAATTAATTCTGTCGTTCATTAGTGAAGTATCAATTTTTAAGGTATCAATAGAACCAATCTGAAACCAGGTTTTAAAATACTGATTTCAGTGCCACCATGCCATCACGACAGTTTACGACTATACTTCAAATTGTTAGTTGTATACATCCAATAAATAGGCGAATTTCCCCCACTCAATACAACAATGGGCATATCTAGGGAGAGCTCCACCTCTAAGGTACAGTGCATCATTTTTGATTGTTGTTACTATTTTCCTTTACACTTTCTCCAGCATAACTGGCGCCAATCAGGCTCATATTTGGGATGTTTCCATGATAAAACCTCCAGAATCATGATCAACACACTTGAATTACCTTGGAAACAGCTCTCGCCTGACAGCAAATCAGCCTTGTTACTTGTCTTGAATGGAAAAGAGAACCTGAACATCCTCCAAGTAGGTTCAATCACAGCCACGCTATAGTGGCCTGTAGACAAACAAAAAGCTGTAGTTGCAACTTACCTCGCTGGAACTTCTCATTAAAGCCCGCGTAGACTACAGGATTGAGCACGGAATTGAAATAAGCCATGAATGTTGCCGCAAATTGGAAGTCTTCGTACCAAAGGGGTAGCTGTAAATAAGAATGATAACAAGTAAGTAAAATACATGAAAATGGATTCACTGTCATGGTAAAGGTCCACGAGTTTTGGTCTGTAGCCTGGGTTATTTCACGAGTTGAAGGTAGGGCCGTATTTCACGAGGCCGCAGGCCGAGTGAAATGCGGCCCTTCCTTCAACAAGTGAAATAACCCAGCTACAGACTAAAACTCGTGGACCTTTGTATTTATTTTTTATGTTTTCCGATTCAAATTATTGAAATTCTGACAGGGGGAGCCTAAAATAGCCTTAATCTATGCCCTACAAATGTAAACAAACCGTCTTTGATGACGTCACAAGGTCGTGCAATACGGACATGGGTTATTTAACAGGGGGTGTAATACGGCCTTCCTTGGTTAAGTCAATGGCACTGCAGTATTCCATAAATAAGAAAAATTGCATCCGACATATTTAAAACCTGTTGCAATAAACGATTAGCCATATTTATACACTAATACATAGAAACATGGAATTTCCCGTTTCAACCTGTAATCATTTTATTGCTCCCTGTTTTTAATTAAAAAGTACAGTTGCAGATACATCATCATAGTTATCAAACTCAAAGATTGGTTTAACTTTAAAATGGATAGGGATGTCATCTGGAGGCCAACCCATATATTTATGGTTTGCGAAGCAGATCTTGGGAGATTTTCCAGTAACTTGTTCATGATGAATGGTGTCCAGTATTAGATCTGTCTAAATATAGACAGGGTGCCGCCTACTGGGTGACCCCCTACAGCCCGTTCTGCTGGTAATAGTACCTCCAGGGGGTGACGCCTTCCTACACAAATCTCCAGCTGAGAAACTCCCTGATCGACGAGGGGCTTGGACCACTGAGTTATAGCTATTAGGAGGTGATCATCAGGACAGAAAGGAAGGGGGGTGATTTTGGGCCAGCGTCTTGAAATTCTTTTAACATGTTTTAACTCCAACTTAGAGGGATTGAGGATCCTTATGTTCAACCTGGCCTTAGAGACTTAAGAAAATTAAACCTTTCTTTCATAGTCCATCACAATATTGTTCTTTGGTGGAGGATGAGGAATACAAGTAGTTTGTGTTTGACTTTATGTAGTTCTTACGGGTGTTTTACAGGGGTTGTACACGACTTGATGTACATGATTTTGAACTGTTTCTTAATCAAAGTGTACTAGCGGTGTCCTTATACCATGTCCATGCACTTTGTCTATTAACTTAGAGAAGAATTTGAGCAATAGATTACATGCACAAAATGTAACTGGAACACAATTGTGAGTAGTATATAAAGTGTAAGTAGTATATGAAATTGGGCCATGGTTGCAGGCATGACTGATAAACTATCCACCAGGGGGCAATAGGGATCCTGTAGTGAGGGGAGGGGTGGTTACAGGCTACATGTTACATGCATGGGGGAGGGGAGCTGGTCAGCAATACCAGGGTGGCCATGCATCATGACACATGAGTGGGAGGAGAGAGACTGGGACAGGGAACTAATTAATGGGTCGATGATATTCCCAGGCCCACAAGGTGCGAGTAAGAGCTATTCCCACACTGGGTAGGGTTTGAATAATAGTTCTTATTCCCACACTATATAGGGTGTACAACACAGGTCTTATTGGCACCCTAGTCCCAATGAAAGATGGATAAAAGAATGACCCCCCTCCCCCCAAAAACTTTCATGCACAGCAGAGAATTGGGGAGCAAAATAGAGGGGGTGCCCGAATAATCAGAATGTTTAAAGCCCCCCCCCCCCCGCCCCTTTCCAAAGAATGACCTATCCCTGTGACCAAGAAGGTGCCACAAGCAGGGTGATTACTCAAGTGTGGTGCAAATTCCCCTTGCCAAAAGGTGCTCCTTATAACGAGATTTTACTATAGTATAGGCAATACAGCGCAGTGACAGGCATAATAACATGCTTGAATGGACAATCAATATATGACCTTATGAGGTTCATTGTACTGGGGCAGGCAAAGGGCTCCAAAGGGGGAGGGGCAGAGGGAGGAGCACCTTGTCGTCACTGCAATGCCCTCTAGTCTTGGCCAGTGCGAATACATTGCTAGTTTAAGCAATGGAAAACTTCTAGGTTCCTCTCCACTCAGTACTGCCACCATGTGGCCTTTGCCAACATTAAACAAGTTAATCCCTCCAGAATATAAATAGTAGTTGAGATTGGAGTCCTGTCTGACATAATGTTAGATTTTCTTGTCAGGATAAATGGCAGTATTCGTCTGTAATCATGCTTCCTTTGAAACGCAGAATGGATGTAATCTGAGTCTATTCGACTGAGCAACACGTTACAATGGCTTGCCCAAAATGGATATAATGAAGATGTTATGAAAGCTTATAGAATCATGTCGTTTCTGTATTATTTTATGACATAAAGGGGGCGGGTTGTTTCTCTCACAATGGGAACCTTCCCGGCCTGCTGACGGAAATTCAAAGCAAAATTGATGTAGATCCAACACCATTTGATTTCATATTCAATAACTATAATATCGCAAAGCGGGGCGTTATCAGCCGTTCATGATCGTTTTCTCATTGAACTCTTTAAATAACTATTTTTATTATGATACTGAAAGTGATAAGCGTATAGGGTCATACAGTTAATGTTAAAATATATACATGTGTACTTATAGTTTTTATATCTGCTAGAATATTATTCTGTCGTCAGAGTGACTACCACAGTTGAGTTCATCTATGTGGCTTGGAGGCGGTACTGAAGCCCTTTATTAATGATAAATAAGTGCATTTATGTCACGAGCAAATAACAGCATTCTTCAGAAATATATAAAAGAGCATCATTTTCTTGACGTAGTCAGGATGATGCCACAAATCTATCCCGTAGTTCATATTTAGTCTGTGTCACCCCATACTCTCATGCTACATCCTCATCAGTCTTATGAAATAATTATACTTGTGCTTCCATAATCCATCTTAAGTGTTTTTGCTCCTCATTTCTGTCCACTCTTTTGTATACATGACTGTTTTCATCTATAAAATTCTCTTCTTTTTGATTCTAATGTACCTTTCCCGCCATGCATGTGATCTTACCAGTCAAAATGGCGTAAACAAGCATTACTTACTCGCTCACTGAAATATACTTCGAGGAAAAGGATTAACACCTGAATTGTGACTGATTGCATTATTTCAGCAGGACCATCGCACCTGTATGCATATCTTTCAGGAAAAATATACAGGTGACAGTTTCACTGCATGAACTATCCGATTAAAGCAACTTTAGGCAAAAGATCAAGTTAATTAATGGCCTGCTTTAAGCAGCTTTAAGCAACATTCATTTATTTTTCAGATTAAGTTGATCCAAGCTGACTAGAGAAGGCCGTTACTCAACTTTATTTTCTGTTTAAAACTGCTTAAATTAGATAGTACATGCAGTGTTTCTATAAACATAAGGTTCCAACAACTAAAAAATCGCCTTACCTGACTCCTACTGTCGTCTCTATACTCAGAATAGAGGATGGAGCCCATCAAAGGTAGCCAGCAGATAACGAACAGGGCCAGCAGCACCACCAGCATGACCACCACCTGTAAAAGACAGACCAGGATCGGGCCATCAGAATGAAGCAGTCCACCAGACACCTCCCCGTGCAGCAGCTTCTCAGTTTCATTTAATCATATCTCCAGGGAGTCCCAGAGGAAATGCAGCAGGGATAGTGATTATAATAGCAGCTGGAATTGATGAACACAAGAAAAGCCTTTGTTGTATATGATTATTTTTATGGAATGTGACAAAGTTGTGCATGTACAGAGGAATGCTATATTTCTTATGGGCATTCAATGATGCTGCTTATAGCTCTGATGAGGGAACGATCATTTATAAGGATAATTACAATTAAGGGATGCGAAATAAGGCACAAAATCACAACTGGTGCTTAATCAAATAGTATCTTACATTGTATGTAGCTCTTCCACAGAGGGGCAATTTTTGGGTAAAAATAGAAACGACGCCCATATAGTATTGAGGCTTTGCATGACTTGAAAGGCGTTGTAACTTTGGTCAAAGTCAACACTGTACACACTCTATCACCACTCCATCATAGAATATCTATTTATAAATAGCTACCGTCAAAAGGGCATGCTATCTAAAGGATGTACCGGAGAACTTTAATTTCTCAGTTCCTTGATTAATGTTCAAAAGCCCTATTGTCGGCATCCCTTTTAGTCTTGGTAGTTTTCTGGTTAAACTAAGTATCACAATTTGTTACGAATAGTCTGCCAGTGGGTAAAAATGATGACCCCCAACTGGCCCAAGGTATTGAGGCTCCTTCGTCCTCTACCACCACGTATGGCTCATGATAATAAAAGCTATGCATTCAATTGACACTGATCATGAGTGGCAGCTATATGCCAGAAAGTAACTCCTGTATGACACGTTTGGGTCACTATAGGGACAACGTAAGGCACATCTGAACTTGAAGATTGTCATAAGTGATGACTTGAGGTCTTCAATATGACAAACCTAGGGCTGACATTTTGACAACCCAAAGTCACAATCACTGTGCCAACAGAAGCTCTTACCTATGACAACCAAGGGTCTCAATGGATCAGGTGACAACCTAAAGTTGTTAGAATGATTGGGTATTATTTTCACTACGTCTAATAAAGTTAGATCTGGCTAGAAATAGTGGCTAGATAAAGTCTATCAAACTTTAAAAGGGGTAGAAGGTGACAGATAACATAATTATAAACTGAGGAACACTGTGCTTTGAAAGGATTTGATAGCTGAAAGGACTAGTAGTTAATGGTGTGAGACGACACCTTTTGCTCCAAAGGCATGGTTAGGCCAACGGTATACTTGTAAAGGTATAATATAGACACAATGAAGTAAAAACGTCCTATTTAATGCGTCAAGTCAATATGTGTGGCCAGGTGAGGGAAAACGTGCCTCCAGGGGAGAATTTTAGTACTGGTTTTGGCCACCAGGGGGCAGTATATGGGTACATCACTGAAAAATATACTAAAAAATGCTTGAGACCAATTTTTAATGTGGAATCCAGTAATATGCTTAGAATTTGTCCATCTCCACTGAAAATGTTCCATTTTTCGGATGCAAATGGAACATTTGTTGCCATGGAAACACTCCATTATTCCAAATGGGAACTTTTTTGCCACAAATGTTTTGAAAATTTCACAAGGAACTCAGAATCGAAAAAACAAACCTCAGAAATTACCTCTAGAACCAATTTCATGACAACCCAAAGTCACAATCACTGTGCCAACAGAAGCTCTTACCTATGACAACCAAGGGTCTCAATGGATCAGGTGACAACCTAAAGTTGTTAGAATGATTGGGTATTATTTTCACTACGTCTAATAAAGTTAGATCTGGCTAGAAATAGTGGCTAGATAAGGTCTATCAAACTTTAAAAGGGGTAGAAGGTGACAGATAACATAATTATAAACTGAGGAACACTGTGCTTTGAAAGGATTTGATAGCTGAAAGGACTAGTAGTTAATGGTGTGAGACGACACCTTTTGCTCCAAAGGCATGGTTAGGCCAACGGTATACTTGTAAAGGTATAATATAGACACAATGAAGTAATAACGTCCTATTTAATGCGTCAAGTCAATATGTGTGGCCAGGTGAGGGAAAACGTGCCTCCAGGGGAGAATTTTAGTACTGGTTTTGGCCACCAGGGGGCAGTATATGGGTACATCACTGAAAAATATACTAAAAAATGCTTGAGACCAATTTTTAATGTGGAATCCAGTAATATGCTTAGAAGTTGTCCATCTCCACTGAAAATGTTCCATTTTTCGGATGCAAATGGAACATTTGTTGCCATGGAAACACTCCATTATTGCAAATGGGAACTTTTTTGCCACAAATGTTTTGAAAATTTCACAAGGAACTCAGAATCGAAAAAACAAACCTCAGAAATTACCTCTAGAACCAATTTCATGATAAAAACATCAGATGTCTTTGGTTATTTTTCAACAAAACTGTACTTACATTATTATAATAGTATTCATAAAAGGATATAGTGGACATAGAGCTTATCTGCCATTTTCAGTTGTACACAGCAACCCCGGTTTGACAAGCAGTTACAGCAAAACTACTTGGGATGTTTTAACTCAAGATATCTTATTATAAAGCCTGTAACATAAACTTTGAAAAGCCATTTCCCCCCTGGAGGCCCTTTTTCCCCTCACCTGGCCACATGCATGTGTCCTCATGTAATGATACATAATATACAGCAGAACTTTGACCCATATATTAACTACGGCCTAAATCAGGAATTGGGACGGACATTGGGGTGCATGCATAGTGACGATTAGGGATCGCCTCCAAAGCCGTTATAGCCGCTTCAACCACAGTCAATGCATGCAAATGGGGAATTTACTGTGCCTCTGAAGGTGAGACTATCTATGAGCATCCCGATTCTCGCGGGTCAATCGGGGTGTGATCTCAGGACGGCATGACTGAGAGAGTACGGGGGTTAGGCTTGTAAACAGCAGATGGCACCATTTAACGCCCCAAACACACAGAGAGTTCCTGCCTGGGCGCGGAGATTTCGACCCCATATCCTTAGGAGCGCCAATGCTTTCTGCCAGGGGACCCCCAGAACGTACTGATGTGGGGTGTAAAAATGGCCCTCAAAACGCCAGTGCTTTCTGACAGGGGACCCCCAGAACGTACTGATGTGGGGTATAAAAAGGGCCCTCCAAAAGCCAGTGCTTTTTATCAGGGGACTCCCAGAACGTAATATGTGTAATGAATTTTTCAAGTTTTTGGCTCCCAGAGCGTAATGATGTGTAATCAAGGACTGATTTCCCTCTTTATTCAATATAAATTCTGATGCTCGATACACATTATCCTACTCTGGTAGGTCCAGCTCCAAAAGCAAAACTCATAAAAACGTTCTGGCATTTCTTTAGCAAATACACATTAGTACCTCTAGTTGTAAAGAAAATACGTTTTAGTACCTATTGGCATTTCTGTTTTGAAAAATATTTTACTCATGCCAGAACGTACTAGAATGTTCTATAAAAATATTCTCTGATATGAATACGTTTTAGAACACTATGGCAGCTGGATGTCTACATACAAGAACCTTCTATAAAAATATTCTCGGATAGGAATACGTTTTAGAACGTTATGGCAGCTGGATGATTCAGAGTTTCCATGAAGCTGCTCATGCCAGAACACATCAGAACGTTCTGTATAAAAGATTTCTTGATAAGAATACATTCTAGAACGTTATGGCAACTGAATGTATGGAAGCTCCCATGCATTTGCTCATGCCAGAACGTACCAAAACGTTCTGTGGAAAATAATTCTTGGTAGGAATACGTTATAGAACGTTATGGCAGCTGGATGTATCTGAGAACCTATGCAGCTGCTCCCCCATATGGCTCAGTCTCACGAATTTGCAACAATTGCATCTTGTAACACCTTGTAATACGAATATAGTAATGGGTAATGTTGGCCTCAAAGGGCTAACTATGGTGAATGTCGTCTGCTATTTCTTATGTACCTCTGCTACTTAGCAGGCCACCACAAGCCTCACACATTCCGCATTTATCAGTAGAAAGTCCAATGAATGATCTAATTTGAGTACAATACATTATTTATGACAGCAGAATTGCAATCGCCAGAAAAAGCTACCCTAATTTCATATATTACAAGTGATATATAATCGAATTCCAGGTGGTGGCTGTAGGTGAGCAGGTGGCTGTGGGAAAGCAGGTGGCTTGGGCTTGCAGGTGGCTGCGGGCGTCAGCGCCAGGCAGCGCGTAACCCCTGTTTGACGTCTCGACTGAAAAGCGAGTCAATCGGAGCGTCAGCAGCGACACCATCGCCGTTTCCGTTTCGCCGTGTCGGTCGGCTGCAGGGCGGCGTGTGCTACGTGTCCATGCCTTTGCCATCGATCCAGCGCCCCCGGTCTACCTTGATCCCCTTCTCCCTTCATTCCCTTCTCCCTTTATCCCCTTCTCCCTTTATCCCCCTCTCCGTTTGTCCCCTTCTCCGTTTGTCCCCTTCTCCGTTTGACCCATTCTCCGTTTGTCCCATTCTCTGTTTATCCTGTTTATCCCGTTCTCCGTTTATCCCATTCTCCGTTTATCCTGCCTATTCCATTCTCCTTTTATCCCGTTGTCTGTTTATCCCGTTCTCCGTTTATCCCGTTCTCCGTTCATCCCGTTCTCCATTTATCCCATTCTCGTTTATCCTGTTCTCAATTCATCCCCTTCTCTGTTTATCCCGTTCTCCCCGTTCTCGGATTATCCTATTCACAGTTTATCCCGTTTTCCATTTATCCCATTATCCTGTCCTCCCTTGATCCCATTCTCCCTTGATCCCATTCTACTTTGATCCCATTCTCCCTTTATCCCATTCTCCCTTTATTCCGTTCTCCCTTTATCCCATTCTCCCTTCATCCCATTCTCCATTTATCCTGTTCTCTGTTTATCCTGTTCTCCATTCATCCCCTTCTCCGTTCATCCCCTTTTCCCTTTATCCCGTTTATCCCGTTCTTCCTTAATCCGGTTCTCCCTTTATCCCTTTCTCCGTTTAGCCGTTCAACCCCATCTCCCTTCATCCCGTTCATCCCCATCTTTGTTCATCCCCCTCTCCCTTCATTCCATTCATCCCGTTCTCCGTTTATCCCATTCTCCGTTCATCCCGTTCTCTGTTTATCCCCTTCTCCATTCATCCCTTTATCCTGTTCACCCTTTATCCAGTTTATCCCGGGACTCCATTAAATATTACAGAGAACAGGATAAAGGGACAACACAATAAAGGGAGAACGGGGGAAAGGGAGAACGGGATAAACGGAGAAGGGGATACACAAAGAAGGGGATAAAAGGAGAACGGGATAAATGAAGAAGGGAATGAACCCGATAAACGCAGAACGGGATAAACGGAGAATGGGATAAACGGAGAATGGGATAAACGGAGAAGGGGATAAACGGAGAATGGGACAAATGGAGAACAGGATAAAGGGAGAACGAGATAAAGGCAGAACTTGATAAATGGAGAAGGGGATAAACAGAGAAGGGGATAAACGGAGAACAGGATAAACAGAGAATGGGATAAAATGAGAATGGGATAAAAGGAGAATGGGATAAACGGAGAATGGGACCAATGGAGAATGGGACAAATGTAGAAGGGGACAAACGGAGAGGGGGATATATGGAGAAGGGGAGAAAGGGAGAACTGGATCAAGGGAGAACGGGATCAAGGGAGAACGGGATAAACGGATAACGGGATTAATGGAGAATGGGACAAAGGGAGAATGGGACAAACTGAGAATGGGACAAACGGAGAACGGGACAAATGGAGAACGGGATAAAGGGAGAACGGGAGAAACGGAGGATGGGGAGAAACCAGGTACTGCTGCCGCATACAGATAAGCTGTGAAGCTTAAAAGCAGCCCTTCATACTGTTCTAACTCTCTTGTAGACATTAAAGTTCATGGAAGGTACCATGTCTTGTCGAATATGATAAGAATAGGACTTGACTAGAAAATACCTAAGCAAGTGATTGCCTACATTTGGTTGTAATTTTTCAAGCTTTCCTCTGCATGATGAAAAATGTTAGTAAAATATACAATGAGACCACGAATGCTTGTCGAACTATGATAAGCAGGATTTATGTAAGAGACCAGACAAAGAACCACTCATGCAAGATGAGTTAGAATAAATGATAAAACTATCAACCACAAAAAGAGGGAGAACGGGATAAACTGAGAACGGGATAAACGGAGAACGGGATAAACGGAGAACGGGATAAACGGAGAACGGGGTTAATGGAGAATGGGACAAACGGAGAATGGGACAAACGGAGAATGGGACAAACGGAGAACGGGACAAATGGAGAACGGGATAAAGGGAGAACGGGATAAAGGGAGAACGGGAGAAACGGAGGATGGGGAGAAACGAAGAACGGGAGAAACGGAGAACGGGACAAACGGAGAACGGGACAAACGGAGAACAGGAGAAGTGGAGAATGGGACAAACGGAGAACGGGACAAATGGAAAAATGGGACAAATGGAGAACGGGACAAACGGAGAACGGGACAAACAGAGAATGGGACAAATGGAGAACGGGACAAATGGAGAATGGGATTAACAGAGAATGGGATAAAGAGAGAACTGGATAAAGGGAGAACGGAATAAAGGGATAATGGGATCACCATAAAGGCATACGTTCCAGCTTAATCCATCCACTGGCTAAACTGCCATCTGTTGGGATAACATGGAAGTATAAAGTACGTAGAAAAACGTAATATAACGTTTTTCAAACCTACTTTACCATGTGCTTACCATTTTCCTTATTGTCGTCCGATTCACTTATATTTCTGCTATATGGTTGGAATATACACTATTGTATTAGATGAGATATTGTCATATGATTCTCTATCCCTTATAGATTGTATATTATATATGAGCAAATCCTATATCCTTGTTAAAAAATTTAAAGGTAGAGAACTGTTTTTTCTCATAGGTAAATTAGCGTACACAAATACGGGGAAAGGGAGAAGGGGATAAACGGAGAAGGGGATAAGCGGAGAAGGGGATAAACGGAGAACGGGATAAATGGCCAACAGGATAAACGGAGAACAGGATAAACGGAAAACGGGATAAACGGAAAACGGGATAAACGGAGAACGGGATAAATGGAGAACGGGATTAATGGAGAATGGGACAAACGGAGAATGGGACAAACGGAGAATGGGACATACGGAGAATGGGACAAACGGAGAACGGGACAAATGGAGAATGGGATAAAGGGAGAACTGGAGAAACGGAGGATGGGGAGAAAAGGAGAACGGGAGAAACGGAGAACGGGACAAACGGAGAACAGGAGAAGCGGAGAACGGGACAAACGGATGCTTGTCGAACTATGATAAGCAGGATTTATGTAAGAGACCAGACAAAGAACCATTCATGCAAGATGAGTTAGAATAAATGATAAAACTATCAACAACAAAAAGAGGGAGAACAGGATAAACGGAGAACGGGATAAACAGAAAACGGGATAAACGGAAACTAGGATAAACGGAGAACGGGATAAACGGAGAACGGGATTAATGAAGAATGGGACAAACGGAGAATGGGACAAACAGAGAATGGGACAAACGGAGAACGGGACAAATGGAGAACGGGATAAAGGGAGAACGGGAGAAACGGAGGATGGGGACAAACGGAGAACGGGCCAAACGGAGAACGGGCCAAACGGAGAACGGGACAAACGGAGAACGGGACAAACGGAGAACAGGACAAACGGAGAACGGGACAAATGGAGAACAGGAGAAGCGGAGAACGGGACAAACAGAGAACTGGACAAACAGAGAATGGGACAAACAGAGAACGGGACAAATGGAGAATGGGATTAACAGAGAACGGGATAAAGAGAGATCTGGATAAAGGGAGAACGAAATAAAGGGATAATGGGATCAAGGGGGAACGGGATCAAGGTAGAACTTGACAAACGGAGAAGGGGATAAACAGAGAAGGGGATAAATGGAGAACAGGATGAAGAGAGAATGGGATAAAAGGAGAACTGGATAAACAGAGAATGGGACAAATGGAGAATGGGACAAACGGAGAGGGGGGATATATAGAGAAGGGGATATATAGAGAAGGGGATCAAGGGAGAACGGGATCAAGGGAGAACGGGATAAACGGAGAACGGGATAAACAGAGAACGGGATGAACAGAGAACGGGATAAATGGAGAACGGGATAAACGGAGAACGGGATAAATGGAGAACGGGATAAACGGGGAATGGGATTAACGGAGAATGGGATAAACAGAAAACGGGATAAAGGGAAAATATAGAGAAATGGGAGAAAGGGACAAACGGAGTTTTATTTTCAAGTTGTAGTATTAGAGTACAGTAGATTACCTACTGCCATAGCGTTCTAAAACGTTTTAGGCTACTTCCAAGTTGTAGTATTAGAGTACAGTAGATTACCTACTGCCATAACGTTCTAAACGTTTTAGGCTACTTCCAAGTTGTAGTATTAGAGTACAGTAGATTACCTACTGCCATAACGTTCTAAAACGTTTTAGGCTACTTCCAAGTTGTAGTATTAGAGTACAGTAGATTACCTACTGCCATAACGTTCTAAAACGTTTCAGGCTACTTCCAAGTTGTAGTATTAGAGTACAGTTGATTCCCTACTGCCATAACGTTCTAAAACGTTTTAGGCTACTTCCAAGTTGTAGTATTAGAGTACAGTAGATTACCTACTGCCATAATGTTCTAAAACGTTTTAGGCTACTTCCAAGTTGTATTATTAGAGTACAGTTGATTCCGTACTGCCATAACGTTCTAAAACGTTTTACTTCCAAGTTGTAGTATAAAAAACGTATCAAAACGTTTTAATGCTATACTTTGCATATCACAGGCAAAAGTGCCAAGTCCTGCTAATGTGTATTGGGAAAAAATGCTAATTAGCATGAAATTCATGATATCACATGGTATAATTGATGAAATATTGAGATGATGCTCAGCTAAAAGCATTCAACCATACTTACAACTCAAAATAATTTGGATTGAGCTATTATATCATCACAAGATTTACTACCATATTTACCATGTTATTTCAAATATTACAAAATTAGGATATCATCGATTTTCAAGGTCAATTATGACTAATAAAGCATTAAGTTATGAAGTATATTTAGGCAGTAGTCATAGTCCCTTTTATCACACATTTACA
This sequence comes from Harmothoe impar, assembly GCA_947462335.1. Classification (NCBI taxonomy): domain Eukaryota; kingdom Metazoa; phylum Annelida; class Polychaeta; order Phyllodocida; family Polynoidae; genus Harmothoe; species Harmothoe impar. Next base: position 28,896,212 of record OX381706.1, on the reverse strand, counting down.
TCATGAAAGAAATAGTAACCATCTAGTGTAATCTAGGTCTTATATTTTGCATTGAAAACCTTGAAATATGTGAAAACCACTGGCGTTTGGAGCCATCATCCATCCAAATTCCTGGCATTTAGAGGGCCCTTTTCATACCCCACATCAGTAGGTTCTGGGGGCCTCCTTGCATAAAGCACTGGCATTTGAAGGGCCATTTTTATACCCCACATCAGTACGTTCTGGGGGTCCCCTGACAAAAAGCACTGGCGTTTGGAGGGCCGTTTTTACACCCAACATCAGTGCGCTATGGTTGTGCTAAGGATATGGTGTCCAGATGGGGCAAAAAAATATCCGCTCACTCTCGCGAAAACATCCTATTCTGAGATAATATTGATGTCACCGGATGAAGCCTGATGGCTCGGTTGAAGCCGAGGAAAACAAACACAGGTAAACGTTCGCTTCCGAGATGCTTTCTGCAGTGTCACCCAATGATATGGAGTATGAATGTGTGATGACAGGAGCCGTCAGAATGTGATAGGTGCAGCTATTAATATCGGTGAATGACGTTATTAAGCACTACCTCCCTGGTGCTGTGACGCACATATTTTGTCAAGTGGATGTTCTGCCGTTCCACTCGTCCACCTGAGTCGATAAAGGGGCTTCCCTTTCAAGGTGAGACCAGGGGCTGTCCGAGTATTTTATCATACTCTGATTCCCACTGCGCTCATGACAGGAAAGCACTTTGTGAGAGCTGATAGTCCTGAGCAGTTCCCATGGGGGCTGTATCTAAGAGCACCACTTTGCCAGGTTCAGTTGCACCACCAATATAAAAGCCTGAAATGCTGCTACTCCAAGGGAATCCTTGAATTAATGCGTTTTGTCGTAAACCCCTCTTATTAAGGATTGATAATGCTCAGTTTGCAAGGCACGCGTGGAGATATTACCACTGCCTAATATCCAAATATGATTAAGCCTACTGCAAAATTATAAAACCGCATTGGTGTTCTCTCCATATTTAACAAGGTATGATATAACTCTAAACTATTATTTTGTTGCCTCAGTATACAAAGGTCGTAAGTGAAAAAAATTGATTTTCTTTTTATTCTTAAATATTTTTCTTTATCCCATGGATTTTCCACAGTTTTTGGAATTTTTCAAATATGACCATTTTCTGAGAGGCTATATTTTATAGATCAGTATACAAAGATCGTAAGTGACAAAATGATGTTTTTCTCAGCATACAAAGGTCGTAAGTGATCTGAAAATGTTAACCAAAATGTATTTTAGCATTAAAACAGTATTAGACTGGTATCGATATTGTAAAATCTTCAATCAAGGGGCATTATGTTTTGTGGGGTTTATCTAACCATTTTAGATAATTCCCATCATATGTGGCACGATCTGCGAAAAGGGACCTTAGTGCAGGTCGCACTAAGGTCCCTTCTCCCAGTGCATGTCACATATAAGTATATCCGCATATTTTTACAAAAATATGGTAATTTTAAGTGTAAAACGGGAAAATTTAAGGGAGAAATGACTGAAATTGCTCATTTTTGGAGAAATGTCACTGTTGCTAGGCAACAGGAAAAATTGTTTTATTTTTTTAAGTTGCATATTTCAGTAGAAATATTATAGGTACATCTAGTGACCATTAAGATTGCATTTACCAATCATTGGAGTAATTCTTTACAGTTTTAAACTCAAGAAATCACTTACAACCTTTGTTTACTGATTAGAAATGCAAATGTATACATGAAATTCAGTATACAAAGGTTGTAAGTGACCTCATTTTCCCATTTTTCCCTACTTATTCCATATTTACTAAGGGATTAGGTAGACTATTTTTCTATCATTAATATAATTTGTTCTTACCTATTGAAGTTTACATGTAGGACGTTTTTTGGGGTAATGTACTGTATATTTGAGAAAATACAGCAGTAAGACCACATTGCTTTTTCTTATTTTGCCCATATCTCAAAACATGAATTTTCCACTTACGACCTTTGTATACTGAGGTGACGATTTATAAGAGGTATAATATGATTTCTCCATATTATATTTGATATGGCCTTTATAAGTGTATTCTACCTGGCAATATACGAGTTAATAAAGCGTACTTATGTAACTGACATTTTGTTTTAAATTGTTTAATTTGGGTAAATACTACAATTGCTAACGCGCATGTATGCTATTGTAATATTTGTAGTATTTACACAATAAAACTTTTTTTTTAACGGAGGACAAATCCCATTCTCTCGGCTGGTGCATGGACAAATTACTCTAGAAGCCTGTACTCTTAAGTGACGAGTCTCGCTAAGCATTGTATCACAGCAGAGCAGCTAGACCATTGTAACCTACAACGGGTCTCCGTTATGTTGAATTGAATTGAATATTCGTTTATTTAGACTGGAAAAATGGTAGGTCAATGACCTGTATTCACCTTATTCCAATTAATGGAACATGATTGTAGTTGAACATATAATTCTTCATGGTGTACATAAATAAAAGAGAATAAGAGGCATAGGCTTAGAGCCATGACTTAGTATAATAGAACAGGTATTAGTTAATGATACGGGCGGTGAAGGCTGATGTTATTGCCTTTTGGACTGATGTTGTAGTCCTGGTCAAATGATGGTCAGTTAGTTGTACGTCTATTATCCTGTAGGACTTTATGGTATAATTCTTTCCGATGTATCAGCCGATAGTGCATCCAAATCGGTTAATGTGTTATGGCTCTTACATAAAACCATACACATACCTGCCCTCTCACCCGTCTGACCCAATTATCCTCATTCCATCACTACCAAATCACGGGTACCGGGAAATGTGGTTAACTTGTGCTATTGTTATGCCCAGAAGCACGAGGCTAATGCTAATGGCCACTGTCCACTAGGGAATTTCGGCCGATTAAGCCCATACATTTACATAGAACTTTGGCCATACTACCCTGTACACCGTTAGACCTGTGCTTGGCTTGCTGCTGCTCAAGTTAGATAAGAGCCCATGTTATATAGAGTCTAGTCTATTGTTTGGGCTATTGGTACTTCGTTGTCTGGTCATCCTCGAATCGTTACATGAGTGACACATCTCTGAAACCTTTCGATGTCTTGAACACTATACTTTTGTTGTCTCGTGGCATGTGGTTATGTTGGTAAAGTTATAGCCTGCCTGCTGCACAACCTAACCTACTTCATTCTGTGGATGGGGAGTAGGGGGACATCCAAATAGGCATGGTTCCATATTGGATTGATATTTATTGAAAACTAAAAGCGTCCGCAATCGACAGATAAGTAGAATTCTGCATAGTATAAATGAAGCACTAGTGGATGTCATCTCGGGGGAACGTGGATAAGAAAATCTTTCCAATCTTAAAACGGTCAATCTTAAAAATCTCAAATTCAATATTCAAAAAACAACAGGTGGTACCACTGTATTATACCTGGCACAGTTGTCCATAGTTGTGTTTGATATCATTTTCGAAAAAGAAAGAAAAAAGAAATAGAGAAAAGGGGGTTCGGGGGCAAAGCATTTCTTTTCTCTTGTGACGTCACTCTTGTCCTTCTTTATTTCAGGTTAAAATACTACCAATGCATATCTTAAAGGTTTATATTTTAGAATACTACTAATCTATATTCAAACTATTGATATAACATCACATAAAATCAGGCTGGTCTTTTCTTTTAAAATTGGAAAGATTTTCTTGTCCACGTTCCTACTGGAGTATGTCCCGACGAGCATAAATGAAACTGAATAGATCATGCACAGGCCTTAAGAAGACTGTATGAAATTGTGTTTTGTGACACCAGACCTAATCTTGGTTAAAACGGTCTTTTCAGAGATTACAGAGGGTAACATATTACCTGCTTGGAACTAGAGTTCCAGTGGGTGTTCTCCTACTAATTGCTAAATGGCAAGAACTCAAAGGTCCACACAAAAAGACTAGTCATCTACTTCTTGTCGCAAATTGGTTCATTTCAAAATCAAGGGTGGCAACAGAAAAAAACACATGCCTTTTTATTAGAATGCCAGCAGGACCGTGGCAGGAAGACTCTGTTTATCTGCTGAGCAATTGGGTAAGAGTAAAAGATCTTTGATCTGCTGTAATTATGATAAAGCGATGAGGCAGATGAGGAGCCACTGCTGTGTGGTGATCAGTCAGGACCGCCCAAGTTTACTCAGCTACCACCAGGGAAGTGTTTCACAAGAGCTGAAATGGATCAATCTTCGATAATAATCCTTTCATTGAGATTTGGGAAGATGTGGTCTGTTCAGTTTGGACCAATCCATGACGAGTATATGTTTTTGAGCTCGATATTGGCAATGGTATCATTACATTACACACACATAAATGGACAGACTCATGCAGTCAGTGGCATTTTAGTTAATCACTTATAAATCAAATGTGTGTGCAATGACACCAGTTTTATACAAGCGTCAATCTATATAATTGACATTTTCTACTATTGATAGACAAGTTAGGAATGCTCCTTTTGAAAATTTGCTATCTTGCTCAAATTATGTTCTATTTACACCACTCATATACATAATAGCCCTGGGAGAATAGCTCAAGCAATACACTGCATTCCTTGTGAAACATCTTCCCAGAGACGGTACTCATCCACACCATTAGGCTGTGGGGAAATCAATTATAGAGTCAAACCAAGCTGAATGACAGGAAGCAAACATGTTCCTAAGTCATTTATTCCCACCGACATCAACCTACTTTCCAGACCTAATTTGTGGATTAATCAATTAAAATGGTAGCTTATATCAGGTTATTGATATTATGATATTACAATGTAATTCCATAGACAAGTGAATTAATTGCTTTAAATCTTTCCTTCAATAATGAATTGCACTGGTCTAATATCAGAGGTGGTATACCTTAGAAGCTAGTAGATCTTTCTTCTGGGCATAGCGGTAGATTGGATTGCTCCAACAATACCCTTAAGGGGAATGCTTACAATGGAGTACAATGCTCGTGAACTACTGACCTCTTGCTGGGATAGATGGTGCAATACCCCAGGCTCAAACACACACCCTATAGACTATATAGAGTATATTGTGCAAGAGATCAATATGTCTTAGGATTGAAGGTGTCAGCTTTGTCCGCGGAGTTATAACTAGTATGGCCAGTGGTTGTGGTGCGGGTTAATACTGAACTTGCAAGTCACTCCCTATGAGGGTAAGTAGTATAGAAACATGGGGAGTAGGTAGTCTAAGGACATGGCAGTAAGTAGTATGAGGACATGGGGAGTAAGAAGAATATGCTTGTATAATATTATGTATTTACAATATGTGACCCGTCCTCAGAAAATCTGCCTTTGGAAGTTTAGAGGGGATTTTTAGTTCCGGTTTTAACCACTAGGGGCCAACATAATGGCAAAATAGTCTAAAGTAAACCAGAAAATGTCTCTGGGTAATTCTTTATGGAGAATACAGTAGTCTTTTGAGAAGTGTTTCATTTTCAATGCTAATATTCCATATTTGGCATGTAAATTGAATGTTTTCTATGGGAAATTGGCACATATGCCACTTTCTAGTTGCCATGGAAGCCACTCAATTGTCAATAGTGGAACATTTTGGTTGTCATGTGTTAGGAATAACATCATTTACTCAAAGCCGAAAACAGACCTCGAAAATTCTTCCTAGAACCAAATATACACCAAACAATGACACTGTTTAGGTTATATTTTAATATTTCTGATTTTCAACCGAGTTTAGTATCTAGTACAGTTGTTACGTTAAAAAAATTATCAACCTTTCATAACTACAGACAATGGCCTTCTGGTTGATTGCCACCAACAAAGGCACCAGAGACCCTAGCTCCCCCAGGTGGGCAAGTGGTGAACTAGGTAATGCACTTTCCACCAGGGTAATATCTCCCAATGTTGCCGCCCAACATTGGCGTCATTTTAATTATCAATTCCCCCTAGATACCCCTTTTCACTGGTCTGGTGACATATGTGAATTTCATTGAGCACTGTAAATGAAACTATAAATGATATTAGTATAGGTTCTTTTGTGAGCTCACACTGATAGTACATTAATAGAGGAGCATATAATGTCATGATGACAATTAAGTCAATAGTGCTTGAATGAGAGTTCTTCTTTAAATACGTCTTGCCTGAATGGAAAGAAACATGATGCCCATTGATTAAAACAATCACGAGGATTACTACACTGAAAAAGAGAAAATATAAATAGCTATAATCAACTGTCTCAAAAGGTGGGTCAATTACTAATATTTATTTTACATTATAGCCAAATCTCACAATGCAAAAAAATGGGTGGGAAAGTACTGCGAATTGGCCCCCTGTCAGCAGGGAGCTGCTGCCGATTTTGTAAATCACAACACTTCTACTGCATACATGGAACCTCCAGATCCCACTGTAGCCAGTTTAAGGAAGCAATGCGTTGCCTATTGGACTGCACTGTTACGGTTTACAAGGGGAGTTACTTCATAGTATGATTGTCACTGATTATTTCTTACAAACTTGCCTATAAATATCTGGAGTGTCCCCCCCCCCTGTATAAACCATACCTCTGTCAGACTGTAATAAGCAACATTTTTCAGGGTAATCGGGAGAAAATATCAAACTTGTTTGATCTTTGCGATTAGCCAATACACAAGACATACAAGAGAGTTATATGTTGATTATTGGCCAGCCTTAGCCAATATAGGGGCCAATATCCCCAACGGGGCCAAATCACAACATTTTCTGGCTCTCTCTCGCATTGTGGGATTTGACCTTTACTACGCTAATTAGCTATAGAATATCCAAAAAGTAATGAGAGATTACTGGGGTAAACTCAAAAGTGTGAGTTAAACCTCAGATTTCTATTCATCAGCTTATATATAGTTTCCATTTCTCAACCACAGACTTGCCAACGGGCATATTCTGTTAAAAACGAATTTCTATGATAAGTCTGTGATTTGTAAGTATATCTTATGTTTGCCAAAACCACTGCTGCTTCCTTTCCATGCGCACACACCGTCAGATCGGTAAGTGTGACCGAGCCTCTGATCTACTAATAGAAAAGAACTTGATCTACGTGAAGAGCTGGTTATAAGGTTGTAGGAGCTAATACCTTAGCAGCACGACACTGTGCCTGTTAAAGTGGAATCCCTGCTAGAGGATACTATATCTAATATGAGAGCTTCGTTGATGTGATCATCTTATCATCTGTGCTTGATGCATGCTATCCTATGTCGTCTAGTCCTGTTTAGGCCGTTAACATAAGTCTTCATACGGCCTACTGAGCAGCTACCCATGCCTTACATCGGTATATGCCCCAGGGAATATCCCAGGAATGACTAGCATAGCTGCACCAATCTCTGCACCAAGCCCCCAGAAAGCCTCCCCACCCCTATACAATATGCTTAGTTATACGTTGACTTATTTGAGATATCTATATACAATTCCTAGATCATTGGTAGAAATATTGTCCTGGATAATGTGTGTCAACCAGTGTCTTACATTCTGATGTTTGAACCTGAGTTCTTTATTTAAATTGAAAGTGTCATCTTTATCATGCATACTGGCTAATTGCAACCTATACTTCCAGGTATGTACATGCAGCTAATTTCTGTTTGGTTTAGGGTGTTCTTTTGATAATCAGGAATTTATTGTAGTCTTTTTAATAATCAGGAATTTATTGTTCATAAATAAAAACAGAGACATGATAGTGATGAATCCCGGTCCACACTCCAATGGTAGTTAACACGTATTGTTTAGTATTAGTAATCAGCGCAAATTTGGTTCAATTTTCAAATCCAACCTCCTCAGCTCTGTTGTAGATATGATAGATGCTGAATTTTGAATTCCAACGTACAGCTTGAAATTGATGATAGGTTCTGGCATTGTCTCATGTAGTCTTATATTAGAAGAGCCAGAGAAGCTAAATCTCAGAATTATGCGCCAGGCATTGAATTGTTTTCAATCTCAAATTGAAATCACTACGTTTAGGTAACAGGAAGCTGGACATGGATGGCTCAATCTATGTAACACTCCCATCATCGCACTACAGCAAGTTGTCATATTTCTAGGTCTTCTCTAATCCATAGTATACATGAGGCTATCACTGGCTATCTTACCCAGCTTCACCATGTCAGTAGCTGAAACATTATCATAATTCCCCTCTAGTATTTGCACTGTTATGAGCAGTATTTACACACCATGGCGTAAGGGTATTGCACAGACAAATTACATTCTAAATATTCAGTGACATCACGGAGATATGAGCATCCTATCACAGGCTTGGGATATAGAAGAACTAGTGATTAGTAGCATATTGGACACTTGTATTATCCCATTGTGGAGATTAGTGTAATACCCTTGTAGTATGCCAGAATAAGTAAGGATATCGGGCTTTTATATAGCAATTATTAATATGAGAATAATCACTATTTTCTAAGGAAGAATAGTGATTGAAGTCTAATCCGAAATGAGTGAACTAATTAATCTATCAATAGCAGGTCTACTTTCTTCAAGATTGAAAAGGGGCTATAATCATGCTCTGATGTCTGTTAATCAGACAACTACTTCTGTCATTACTGATGACTAAATTGCAATCAACTGCTCCTCTATAGATGTTTTGGGCAATAGGTGTTCACCGTAATATTAAAATTAGTCAGTCAGTGCATTTGGTCAAATAAAATATGCAAGATAGAAAGTGAGACGATAATGTGAGCTGCCACACAGAAATTTTGTAAACTTGGTTTTAACCTTGTTTCCATAATCTTTTTATGGGAACTGGATTTGAAATAAAGCGAAATTTGCGACAATCTGGCATTTCGTATCACTGGACGTGTGAGGCACGTATTGAACTTGATACAGGCGCTATCAATGCGTTTAACGTTGAAATTTGGCATAGTCATCACATTATATTATCATTCTGAAGCAGCTCCACGAGTTCTAGAATTGGGTATAAAAATACATGCTGCCAGGCAATTCTATAAACTATGCTATAGCGGTTAGCAATTTGTCTGAGAATTACAGAGCTACCCTACAGATAACAAAATCTTGCCTGCCATTCTCGCCTTACACATACATCCGGATTGGTAGGTATGAGGGGGAACAGTGACTACCCTAGGTGACTAAGCCAGAACACAGGGACAGATGTGGGCTCAATATGTTCCCCTACAAATACAATGCCTTGTATATCTAATTCCAAATTTATATGTGTATATATGGTTAAATTAACATACTTCACCCATCTTTAACATTTTACATGGCGCTTTTCTTGGTTTCATAATCTTTTTACCGCAGTCCCTTGGGGGGATGGTATCTTGGATACTAATAGTATGTGTTAAATATAATTACCACTAGTACAGTGATTTCTTATCTTCACAAACAAGTGGTAAAAGTAGTGGATACCAATGGTTTGTGTTAACCCTTTCGTGCCCAGAACTATTTTGACAAAGGTCAGTTTTCACAACATGATTAATAGATTGTGTAACAGCTCAATATTTTGTGCTGAGATCAATTATATATTGTATTTTCTAAAACCTAATGGAATATCCTGTCTAATACTGTCTGACAGAACGTCAGAACATCATAATTCAGTTTACCATGGCAACCAGAAACATTATTTTCCCTAATATATTAAACAATACGGTAAATACGGTAAATATTTCCAAAAGCGCCCCTTTAGTTTGGAATAGACTGATTGGGCATGATAAACAAGCTTTTGCTATTCCGAATAAAGGCATACATAATGAAAGTGGAAGAATACCACCAATCTAATCGGAATCTCCAGAAAAAAAACACCAAAAAGGTTTTTCCACTTTTTTTCAATATTTTCTTTATTTTTCAATATTTCTTTACCCCACTTAGGCCAATGCGTGCATTTTCAATAATTTTTGGGCCATTTCTAACTCATTACATTTTATATTTAAGCATACCATCGATTTTCTATACATGTCACCATAGATTATTTAGTATCGTTAGAAAGCTTATGCAATTGCGCTTCATTTGCATATAGAATCATCCTGATCTGACCACTATAGCACCTAGGGTAGGTGCTCTGTTGGTCTAAGCAACTGCTAGGAGGATAGAACGCCCTGAACTGAAATGTCCGTCCTCATTCCCGGGGGCGGCTAGTGACCAAGCTGCGATAGGCGTGCAACATGAGGGGGTGGGGGGGGGGGGGCAGTAAGGGACCAACCCAGCATGGCTACTATGCCACCAACCAAGGCACAGGTAAGGCTTGCTCAGTGTGTCTAGATGCCGCATTATTAAAGTCATTATTCCTCAGTGCTCCCGCAAGGAAACCTTAGTGCTTCTGGATTCACCTAGAGGAGATATGTATCTGTTGTTTCATACTAGTGATTTTTTTCCAAAACCTGCCAAAAAAATCACAATTGAGTTATAGTTTTACATTTCAAGAATTTTCGATTTATCTAGCCAAATAAAGACATTTTGTTCATACTTAATACAATCTAATTGCTTAAAAAACACAGGAGTATATAAGGTACATCTTTTACTTTCCACTGATGCATTTTCAAGCATAAGGAAGGACGACAACTTGGTGAAATTCCAATTTTTATTAGATAACTATTGGATGACAGCCATATACTAGGATGCTGCTATAGCTCACACCCTGGGCGTCCTCCGTCATGAGGACGGCCCTAGGGGTAGCCATGTACCAGGAAGCCGGAGTTGCCAGGACGATATATAGGTGTAAAAGCGTGCACTTTTGGAGTTCTGGGCGCATAAGGGTTAAATATAATTACCACTAGTATAGTGATTCTTAAGGACTCTCAGCACCCAAATTAGCTAGATGGTTCAAATGATGTATAATATGTGTAGAGGTGTAACACATGTACTTGGAATTAAACCCTCTTTAAAGACGCCCACAACACTGTATGAAACCCCTTCCCCACAAATGAGTGTTAAAAATAGTGGGAGGTAAAAAAGCCGCCCATCCTGATACACCAATGGCTAAATTAAGGTTACTACATACATCAGGATTTATGCCTGTACCATTTTTACATTTTTTATACTTTGGGAAATGTAAGTCCAAATCGGTACCGCTTTTTTCCTGGACAGGCTAATAAATCTCTGAAGCTATTAAAACGCTTTACATAAGTCGAAAGTTTGAGCATACTATTGCAAGTTAATTCCATCGTGGTTTACAATGGACATTCAACATAGTAGTTCTGCTATCATCCAGCAGGTCAGAAAGCTACTGTATAAGTTTGTCATTAGATGAGTAGTGTACACTCATAAACAGAGCCATGGTTTAAATCGCTTACATGCATTTTAGGATCTCAACAACAAGGTGGGAGTGTTGTTTTTTTCAAGCTATTCTCTTTCTTTCTCATAATATTATTAGTATTAGGGAAATGGTTTGTAGTTTTCAATTGGCTCTACTGCATATAAAGAGTTTGAATGCAAAATCTCCATTCAGAAATTGAAGCATACAGTGCTTTTTGTAAAGACAACCTAGGGCCAATTATATTATTTTGGAAATAGAGTGTATACTGACATGAGAAATAGTCAATCTTGGGAAAATAGTTCGTGGATTATATCTAACCACCCCACACCCAGATTTTTGTCAGATCTTTGTCTCTTTTTTGGGGGAAATGGCGCTTATGTCGTTTTGCATTCAAACTCTTCATATTATTGCGCTATTGAAACTATACTATACTTGAATTTGAGGAGAAAGATAGGGTAATAACAGCACAACGTCCAAAAAGTGGTCTGCACGTACTGGTTGTGGAAAACATGCCTGGGGGCATTATCTCAATAGGTCGAATAAGGGAAAGTGTCTTGAATAAGGGTCACACGTTGGTAAGACTGTTCCCACTAGATTATGTACACCAATACCATTTTATATGGCAGGGGATCATAGAGGCCAGATAAAAGCATGACATCTCGATAAAGATTACCCCATGGAGCACCCATGCATTTTAAGACTACTTATCTAGCCATAAAGACCAGTAGATGACTCCCACGGGACACGTGCAACATTGCAACAAACTCAGAGTTATTTCTGGACTGGCCAAAAAGAAAGTGACTCAGGTTAACCGACCCCACCTGGCAAAACAGGGATATTTTTATCCAATCTAGAAGAATCATCAGTTTCGACCATTTTAGGTTCTATTTTAGAGTCGATTGAAAGCTATATGAGCTGAGGCCTACTGTTTAAAAGTTAATTTCTGAGTACTTCTCAGGCCTGGGAAAGAAATGAGAAGTTTGAATCCAACCTAGCTATCCTAGATTTTTAGATCATGTAAGCTGAAACATACATCTTGTTTTTTTGGTGTCAGCAATGGTTTCACACCAACAGCATTCTAAGGTACTACATCACCCATCGATCATCAGGTGGCAGCACACCCAATATTCCAGCTCCATGTGGTAGGATGAGAGGCATTCAATGAAGACAAAGATTATAAAGACAAAAATATCTGATGAAGATAAATGGATGTTTAGACATCAATGCCAATAGAATTAGTCATTGACTCCATTTAAGTGGCAATAATTATATACAGCCATATTTAAATCAAAGCTAATGACAGGTCTTCTATTTAATATTTAGCAAAGTATATTATGTGCTTGGACAACCTGCACAATATAAGTCATTGGTTCGTAGCTACATATTGTAGCTTTGCAGAATAAAATGTAAATATTTTCATTGTGTAGTACTAGGAGTGTGAATTACAATTTTGTTTGGTAAACCTCGAATGGAGAATCGAAAACAAAACTGCACAAATAACAGTTGAGAAATACAGTTCCAATGGGTCTCTCAAATGTCTGAGTTCTTTCTGTGTGGAAAGAAAGTCATCATGGATAGATGCGGATACTTCTATAGCACCCACTATGATATATGGAACAGTCACACCAACTGGAGCCTTTAGAGCCACTATAAGAGGTGGCTGGGTCCGCCTGCGGATACAAGATAGTGGCAGGCACTCTCTGTGATATTTTATCTGGATCATCTGTTATTTTGCAAATGCCATGGGGCAACTTTGAGGGGAAAAACAAGGTGTTGTGCACTCCAAGGCTCATGATACGAAGGACTGAGCCTTCTGAGACTGGCAAGCCTCCAAAAGACACAGAGGTATAGTGTTCTCAACAAGGCATAATTGCATGGCAGATGTAAAATGCACCTGGGGTAATTTCGCGGGCACCTTCCTTGTGGCAAGAGAGCATGTCCAGGCCAATGGTTAGATGAAAGGACTGTCAACAGTAGGGAAAAGGGCACCATGTCTACTCTGGAGTCTGGCAAGTATGAGATTTCAAGTTACGGTGCCATATATTATATTCAAAACCCGCATTCGGGATACAATAGCATAGCTATCATATGGTTTATGTCCATAAAATCCTATACGCTCGTGAATGCTTGTGAACTAATTTTTAAAAAGGTTCGTTTTAGGTTACCCAACCTTACCTAGCAAAACACCTAGAAATTGTTATCCAATTTTGAAAAATGTTTTTATTTTAACTTATTCTGAGGCTAGTTGATAGCCCATGAGTCAACGCCATTGTCAGCAAGTCAGCGCTTAAGTTTGCGAGTCAATTTTTGGGTGCTTTTCAGGCCAAAGTTGTTGTTTTTTAATTATACAGAAAGAAGTCTAAATTACAGAAAGAAATGCAATCTCATGTATCACCATTATAACAGCATTCCAGTTGAAAGGGTGTGTTGTCTAGGGAGTACCTCTTTAGATATACAATTAACACAATCACCCAAGAGGATATCGTCATTATAGCATTATCAAGGCTAACGAAATCGTCATTACCTGTGCAATTTTAACCCCACTGGTATTTCTATAGACGCCAGTCCATTTCAGTGGTGACCAGGGGTCACAGTATACTAGGCCACAAATTGAGCAGCCGCCCCTCTAATGCATACTGCGGAAGTAAGGCCATCAGACACAGAGGCAGATTGCCAATTAGAGTCATTACATGTCGGAAACCAGATTCACAGGGATCACAAATCAGATGAACAATCAACTACAGGTAATGTGATATGAGCGAGAGACACATAGATTGACCTTATGGCCAGAGACCTATGGAATTACATGTTGTACAGCATTTAACATATTTCATAGAGGTTTTGGAGTGACAGCCTCCTTTCATGCCGATAAAATGTTTTGCAGAACATCGATGTCGATAAATCTTCACAGAACTTTAAAAGGTGTTACCTGCTTGGAACTTAAACTCCAGTTGGTGCTCTCCTACTAATTGCCGGATGCCAAGAAGTCAAAGGTCCATAGAAAATCTAGTTATTTACTATCTTGTGGCAGATTGGTTGATTTAAAAATCAAGGGTGTGGGGAGAAAAACGACATGCCTCTTTCTTAGAGTGCCACCCGAACTGTCAGCAGATGTGATCATGATCAAACGATGTGGCAAATGAGAACAACCTGATATCAGGTGATCAGTCAAGGTCACCAGGCTAACACAACCATTAGCCACCTTTTGGGCAGCAGGGAAATTGATGAGATCAACATAATATTTTCTTCACACATTTGAGTCAAGTCCCTCCTGCAAATAAGATCTCAAGCAGAACTCGTGCCATTCTTGTGTCATGATCCATGATCCCTACGAGGATTGGGAGCGTTTCTGGAACTAGAAAATATGGACACTTTTCCCCCAAGAAATACACAAGATTTTCTTGTGTCATATTCCCGGGAATATTTGAACGAGTGAACCTAGAGAAATACAATATTATCATTCTATATGTGGACAAATTGTCTCAAGAGATACCAGGATTTTCTTTTTTGTGTCATCTATACTTAGGAATTCCTCGTTATTTGCATGAGTAAAACTCAGGAAATACACATCACCATTGAACATATCACTAGGAACGTTCACTATTCTCTGTGTCTAGCTTATGTCTACAGCTAGTGCGTTTCCAGAGAAATACACAAGATACCAACTTGTGTCTTTCTTGAGTACTGTTTGGAGGGTGTCTTTCTGTGTAGTAGCTCAGACCTCTTCTGCGGATAATTAACCTGAATAGAAAAGGACAGAGGTGAATATGTAGCACTGTGCATGTATAGGCCCTATACCGTTGCTATACCTTAGTCCCCTGATATTGCAACTTTATCACCGAGGTTCCATCTAGCCTTCAGATAAATCTTGAGTAGGTGGTAAGTACGGAATGGATGATTTGACATTTCACTATGAACAGCTACGAAAGATAGGCTGAAGAGAGAGTCTCATGTAGCTCAAAGACAGGAAAAAGTACCATTCTAGATACTAGGCTATGTGTAGCTGCCACCGATAGATCAGTCCTCTTTCATTCCCCAGTCTTGTTAAAGGTGAATCCACCAAGCATAACAAGTCATTATCAAATGCTATCTGATAACTGACATTTTGATGATCCCGTAATTTTGTATACATGCGGCGTAGGGAGTTTGTAGGCGTTCATTCAACTTATTAGGATTGACCTGACAACTACAATTGCCGTAATAAATTCTCAGTGCCAAAAGGCCAACACTTGGTTCTTTGAGTCTGTCTCTTGCTCAAGGCTGCGAACTGCGACATATCGTATTATTAGCGGAAAACATGTCATTGAGGAAACTGCAAAAACTCGGCTGCAAATTTATACCCTTAGGATTTTCCCTAGACTGAGCCAGAGGCAATATCGTAGAAAAAGATGCATCCTTACCGGGAGCTGCAGATGCTTGACAAGCGTTGTAATCAACAGTTACTGTCCCATGTGGGAAATACAGTCTACAATTACTAGAAAGTCTTAATTAATGATGGGACAAGAGAAGGAAGAAAGATCAGGTTGCATATCCGGTGGGCCCGTTCAAGGTTTTACCAGAAAGGAGCCTTTCTATAGAGGTGTACAAAGTCTGGGACAAGCTTTACGAAAAACACGGGAGCGGGGGGAGGTGGGATGGGGGGGGGGGGGCAGACACTCGGGCCCCTAAGTTGAATACTGTTATTTCCATTGATGAACATTCACAATAAGAAAACGAAGTTCACTGCCTGACTTTCAGATGAGAGTGGTTTTAGCGACAATGACGCTGACTTTTCTGAGTGTGTAGCTTAGCAGTAAACTAATATTAGAGGCCTTTTGTCATATTGGATATTGGTATTAAAGGAAAAGCATTACTGTTAGCTTAGTAATGAAACCCTGCCATCTTTCTCTGTTGAGGTGTCTGCCTCGTAGAATACATCCGTATTGACGCCATCCCTATTGAGGACATCAGATACATGTGATGGAGGTCATGCAGTATGGCTAAACGTACCACACTCCATGGGAATATAATATGGAGTATGGAGCTCCCATAGGTTGACTCCCCAGATATCTGCCATACACCATCCTAAATAAAGGACATGATTATGAATAAGTACACCATCAGCTGTATGTTACATTCATCAAATAAGAAACTGATTAACCTCTTCAAGGATAAAAAGGGTAGTAATCTAACACGGCTCTCTAGAGATTATGAAATTAATACTTGCAGGGAGATAATTAACACTCGAAATACCCTTCTGTGTGCCTCCCTATACACAGTGTCAATAGGTTCTGCCCTACATTAAAGATGCCTCCATTAACATTGTTATTTCCTTAATGGTGTACTATTTTCCCTTGGTGCTTAATATTGTAGTGGGACTTGTCTTATATATTGACCATACAACACCGCCTTGTTTTAGACCCTGGCGTATACCCAGTAAGCATGCATATAAACGACAGTAATTGACCCAAAAATATTTTCTAAGAAGTTATTCTTACCTTGATTGCCATATGTCTTCTGGGTGGGGATTGGTAAAGTTTCATTGTCTGGTTGTATGTTAAGTTGAAAATGAAATGTGATATTTGTGTGATATTGTGGATCTATTTGTTTACTCATTTGTGATATGTATTGATGATAATGTGTTGGATATTGTTGAAAGACTTTACTTAACTTTGAGCCAAATAAAAAGTATATAAGTGAAAATTCAGGAATCTGAAAGTGATTGTAATAACCATTAGAAGGTGACATAAATATGAAGGGGGAAAAACTATTTTAAAGGAGTCGCATCAAATCTATCCAGGGTTTTCCTTTCTTTCAATGTTGAATGTCATGAATAATGTTATGTATAATAGTTTGAGCTATGTTATTGTACAGGTTCATGCTCTAAGTCAAATAGGCCATTGCACTTGGCAGGGGTGATGATTCATCTCAGGTTTGTAATGACACCATTCAGACAAGTTGTACACTTTTTGCTGCACTGTTGTATGGCTTCTAAACCTTAGTGTCCCTTTCTGCGTTTGAAATTGAGCAAAATGTATGATCTGTCATTCTATGTCACTGGACTTGTTTTTAGACCTGCTACCGCCTCTTTCTATGCATTTTATGTTGTTATTGCAGTCTGCATAGTTAGCATAAATCCTGTGGACAAATCTGTTTATTGACTTGAAAGAATCAGCCAGCGCCATATTGTATTCTGTGGACATTATGAAAATAGATATACATTGCATATTTGCATGACCATGGGCTAGACTGTTTGCTATTAAGGAATGCCCTCGATTGTTAACGCCTAACTCATGCAGTTTATTATTTTTATAAAATATCAGAGGACAATTTAAATTTAAAGAATACATTCTCAAGGGTTGAGTAATTGAAACTATGAATATCTTTGCATGGAAAGCGTCCAGGTATTGAAGCATACTGTAGGATATGATGCTCCTGTATAGAGTTAGGGGGGAAGGTAAAGACATGTGTGTGGGTGTGTGTGCAATGTAGGGGGGTGGAAGAGGCATGTATATATAGATCTATATGTATATGCTGAGCTGGTGATGGTGGTCAGTGAGCATGCCTATCATTGTGCACGCTCAGGAGGATGCACTGACCACCAGGGGGAGAGCTCATGAGCAGCTCTGGGCAGAGGGGAGGGGGTAACAGGGGTACTGCTGATTGGTCAAGGGTCAGCAGCAGCCACACTGAGGCTGCTGCATGTACTTTGATGTAATTGCATATACACTGTGTGATGTTGGAAATATAATCAGAGCTATACTGCACTTGGTCTTGGAGTTACTCTTTCCTGGTTTACAATACATCACAAAATTAGGAAGCATTTGGTATACCCTCCATAATTATAGGCAAAGAAAAAGAAAGCCTGTGACTGACATTGCATATAAGATTGGGTATATTCTGTACTCTTTCTTGTTCATCATTATGGCCTACATTCTTGGGAGCTGGTAACACTATTGCTGAGATGATACTGCATTCTAGGGGAAAGTGTGGTCATCAAGACATAATTGAAATAGGTCACACATGGGAAGGTATCCTCAGGCCGTGCATTAATGAGACTGTTCCGGCTACTAAAATATGGACAGCAACATCACGTTATGTGGCTGGGCCAGAGAGGGTGTAGATAAAAGCATGGACTACCAATAAACTACCTTAGGGAGGGGCTCTACTGAGTTTGAAGGCCACTTATCTTGTCATAACTACCAGCTACTGATACTGGATGTGAGCCACTCGACCTTTCAACAATCCCAGTGTAACTTTTGGCCTGCCATGATTTGATACCATCAGTTCTCTGAGCTGACACATCACCCATACATTACCAGGTGGCAGCATGTGCTATAGCAAGGAATAGCAAGGTTTATTTGATGTGTGATACAGTAGTCGGTATCACTGATCTCATACATCAGTGCTCTCCAAATATAAGTTGTCAACTGGTCAGAGTTGTAAATTTACTGCCAGTTCATCGACAGAGACGTTTTGCAACACTCTATTACATTCCAACATTTTGATCGTTAACATCTGAATCACTACTATCACGATAGAGATAGTCATACTGGTATAAAAGCTGTTGGAATGAAAACATTTTAAGGTCTGCATGTTAATAATATCCATGTCTAAACATGACATTTTTTTGATTAAATTTACATGGTTGTGATCTAAAGTCCCGGTAGAAGAATGTTGATTGTTAAGCACATTGGTTTGCCTGCCAATCTTTCCCTCTACTGCAATAACAAAAGAGCGTCCTAGATACATGCCTACATCACAAGATGCATGGTTGATAGATCCAGAAACTTCAATCAGTATATATATGAGGATGGAGTATCTGCACCATTTACAGCCACTAAGAGATATGTAGGGTGCATGTTGCACAGAGATGCTCCAGCCCTGGGCACTACCAGCACCGCTATTCGGACTACACTTCCAAGATACTTTATTCCCGTGTCAGTATGACCGTGGGCCGTCTTAAGAGAGACAGATATGGTGTTGTTTACTGCTAGAAGGCTGAAGAGACCAAGCACTAAGCCGATGAACCCGGACGTCCATAGTAATCTGATTGATGGCCATCCCTATAAGAAAGGGTACCACATGATCCACTAATGGACAATTGTGGCTGAAGGAGTAAATCTGGTGACAGGGAGGAATATTTCCCATGCGTGAATGAATCACCAGCTACTGGGTTGAACACTTGGATGCAGGAAAGGAGTGGAAATTCAACAAGTCACCCCAACCCCTCTTTTCACCGATAACAAGGAATACTCTGTGACTTATAGGGCTCATTGCATTACCCCTAGCTAGCCATTACATGATAGCAAAACCAAGACACTTTATTCCAAGATTACCAAACTTTTCCAGCCTAGCCTGCCTTCAAAACATTGCTCGTCTCAGCTGTAACTCAGCTGTTCAATAAACTGGTTTACTGCAAAACTAGTAAAAATAGTGTTTACCTGCTCACTTATAGGAAAGGAACACAACAGAAAGGAAAATGGTGATGGCAATAATTTAATTAAAATACGATGTTTTGACACAAAATGTACATTACATGTATTATTACTCATGAGATGAGACAGAAAATAGTTTACTAGACATTTCACAGGGGGCAGTCCAGAAACAATGCTAGACATCCACAGTGTCCTGCACTCTACCTTACACTATAAGGAACCTCAACTATAGGCTGTAGGAACGTTGTTTTTAAGTGTGTTATTTGGTAAAAATATCAAGTAATTATTTGGAATTCAACGCACATATGCTAGCTTTTGTAATTGTTTTTTATTACCCAAATAAAACACTTTTTTACAGCCGACCAAAACCATTCCATCGTTCTGTAGACAACGGGCTGTAGGTGTGAAAGATTATTCTGCTGTTATACCTCAAAACACAAAGGCGGTATATTTCTAACCTTGTCAGATGCCAAGATTTAGTTCTGATTTATTATAGAGGCCATTGGGGTTAGGTTTAGAATCAATTTATTTTAACCTTAATGTTTGGCGGGTCTGGTGTTAAGTGATTTATTATGGAAGATAATTGATTTAAATTCCCAAGGCCATGGCAGGCAAACTGTTGATTGATAAGGGCTAGGGGAAATGAATTATGAGTTCCGCGTTCACATGGGGAAAACGCAATGGATAGGGATGTTAGTTACATCAATAATCCATTCAAATAAAGCCCCTCACCTGCTCACAGTATGTTGTGAATGATGGAGCTGATTAAAACATGTAATTCGGCACACTTTTCTTGTCCAGCATTCTTTGTGTCTTTCGAGGATAAAAATCCAAAATAAGGCAATTTCTATTGATGTCAGAGTCTCAGTCTGAGGACATAGACAACATTTTATAACGTTATATAACGTTTCTCTAAGGCTTCTCACTATGGCCTTTTAGCGTTATATAAAGTTTTAAAACGTTATTTTGACGTAAAGTAACATTTTCCTGTCAGCTGGGATAGCAATCAGTGTCTGACTTGACACCATTTGTGAGAGAAAGTTATAACAAACAGCATGTTTATGTCAAAATTGAATAGCCTTTTGGTTCAAATTCGACACATAAAGTCCTTTTGCACTGACATTAGGCTGCCTAATCAGGTACATACAGGTTAAACGACCGCTATTCATGTTCACAATGACTGTAGACCTACCCCTTAACCACGATTTTAACAAACCGAGAATTGCAATGGTGGAGGGTATAGTCTTACTTGTGCTAGATTCATCTATATTTTAATCACCTATAACATTTCGATGAGAAACAGTGTGATTAATGCCAGAGTATTATGTTCTCTTACTCTAGGGACAGACTAAGTAATCCCAGAAGAAATTTGATAAATATGCTCGCGACGAACCTTTCTTGAACAATCTAACCCATATGAATTTTACACATCACAAAGTGATGAGCAGTAAAATATGTCCAGATAACTTACCTTTCTCTTTACTCTATTTTGTGCCACAGTTCCTGACTCTATCCTTTCTCCGGGGTGTCTCTTAGACCAGAGCCTCCAACTTATCATGGCGTAGGCCATGGACATGACAACGATGGGGATGAAGAAGAGCACCACGCAGACAAAGGTGTAGTAGACGGCCCTGGAGGGGTGGGCCACGGTGACCATGCCTGTAGCTGCATCCCGGGTGACTACTGGAGGCCAGGTGTCATCACACCACACCTGTAGTGTACAACAGATGCAGATAGTTACAATACTTCATAGAATGTGGGTACGATGCAGGCTCTTGCAATTGGATTCATGAAGTTGAGATGGTCAGGATGGTCAGGATGGTCAGGATGGTCAGGATGGTCAGGATGGTCAGGATGGTCAGGATGGTCAGGATGGTCAGGATGGTCAGGATGGTCAGGAGGCAGGAGAAGTCATATCAGAGGCGTCGGAAGCAAATCGTTGTTGGTGAGGAGGAAGGGGGGGGGGCAACCATGCATTTAAGGATTGGGTTACATGCATGTATGATGGCGCATGCACATGTTATGAATACAGGAATTAGAGAAAGGGTTCATAGTGGAAGACAGGGCCGTGGAGTATGAAATCTAGTTTCCCCACCCCCTATGGAAAACGGGTCTCCCAATGCTTAACTGTAAATACTCTACTAGATTCTCAACATAACTATTTAAGCCACCACACCAGGTAAACTAATCCATTAGAGTAAAGAAAACTGAAATACTGTGGTTGAAAGAAAAGGGTACGACCTACCACAAGAAAAGAAGGACTGCAAGAATGCAAATAAAAGATATCGGCCATGGTCAGCAAGTAAAAGGGGCTAGTAATGAGAATGTGGACACACCTCGTCGTGGTCTAACCACTTCCGCCGGAACTGCTGTCTGTAGAAGAGTAATGGGGCTGCCACTGCGCACGCGCACAACCAGACGACGACCAGACAGGAGTGGGCCCTCCGCTCAGTGAGGTGAGCCTTCATGGCGAAGATGATGCCAAAGAAACGGTCACAGGAAATCAGCATCAGTGTCAGAATGCTTGACACCAGGGAGAGAACTGAAAATAGAGGGTAATTGGAGGGGGTTAATCAGGGTTACTGTGTGGAATACTAATTCGGAGGTACAATGCTACGGCTTATATTGGGTATGCTATCTGTCCTTATTTCATGTGGAGAAACAAAGTTACTATGCTTAAGTACTAGAATGGCCATTCTCCACACCCCTGTACACGTGGAGAAACTGATGCTCGTTCTCCATGGGGTGATCTCAAAGTTGATGTCGTTATAATAGCTATGAAACCAATCTATAAATGTCATTTTTAGATATAATTTATCAATGATTACATGAAATAAACACAGAGATCCACTCTAATCATTCTGAATTCCGGGTTTCTCCACTTGTGGTACCTTGGATCATATCACACTCGGCTCCGCCTCATGTGATATGAGAAATCTGTTGGCACAGCGTGCATGAGATTCCAACCATTTGGGAGTGTCTCAACCCTGTACTTTGTGTCGACATGAAGCATTAATGCAGTACACTGGCGAGTTACTCGCCTGGGATTCTTCAATACATTATGGCGACAAAGAACATAGTAAAAGCACTATACCGTCCTTATAAAGAACTTACATTTTATCTGATACTGCATCGATTAAACAGTTATTCTTTGAGCATTGATATCTCTGCGATCGCTGGTCCAATTGACTCGATTTTGGTAGTGTTGGAAAGAGGGGAACAGCTACCTCATACCTGATACCATTTACTGATGTATAAGTCAAATCGTAAACGTGGTAAGCTTTTAAAAAGAAAGATGTTTCAACCTCCTTTTCAGAGGTGCGGGGCAGGGACGGATAAGGCTGGTTTTCCCTCGGACAGTCACATAATATGATGATACATATATCATTACTCAAATGTTAATGATAATAGGCAATCTATGTATTTGCTGTTAATCATAACATAAAGTTCACAGAAGAAGTTTAATTTTTGTTTCCTGTTGTTGCCCTTATCAAACATTGCTCTTCTTTGTAGCGGATTTGCTGGGAGACTGGATATCAATTAATAATGAGCAGCTGATGAGACTAAGCGTGCCATAATTACCAGCTGTTTGGCTTTAATTGCTCTCTATAGCCATTAAAAGCCCCTTAAAATGTATTTGATGTCAGGCAATCACAAAGACTATATAGAAATACAGACTTCTGAATTTTACACAAAGCAATGGTTAGGAGTAGAACGGGAGAAGAATGGAGATGTCTGCTCAGTCTGTTTTCAATAAGAATTAGTGATGGGAGGAGGAGAAAAAGATGAATTGTATGTCTGTGAGGGTTGACTGGCTTCCTGATACACAGTCAGTTGATGTATGTCTATCCATAGTGTTGAGCCCTGAGCTCAGACATATATTAGATAAGACCGCAGTAGTGCAGCGTGGGCAGGGATGGGGAGAGTGGGGTACATAGAGAGAAAAGTAAAAGAGATAAGAAAATAATCAAAGGGTGTAAAAAGCCAAAGTCAGCTGGCATCCTTCACACCCTGTGTGCTTTCCGGCTTTGAACTCAACAAGGCAGCTACCACAGGGCTCATATAGTGCCAAATGATATTGTCTCCAGCTGCAGATAGTCCTGTTCTCCTCACATCATTGTAATTCACTATAGACCCTGGCCTACATGCTACTATATCAATATCTAAATTGCCAGTTCGCAATTTCAACAACAGAATCTACATTTAATGTGCATGGACCCTTGTTCTCTGGAAGAAGCGGATTGAAATAGAGTTAGAGCACAGATGGATTTTATTCAACCCATGGAATAGGAGGAAGAACAGAGCAACTAATTTTCCTACGTCTGTACATTTCCCTTTGATTATAGATCATATCTAACATGGGAAATGGAAGACCAATATGCAGACGGGAGTATACAATAGGTTGCCATACCTATATATGTGAGTCAATGAATTATTGCTTTGTCATTCATCAGGGAAGTGAAACGGTCATATATATATATGTCTAGTGTGTGATGGATTGCATATTCTCTCAATGAATCAGGGAATATTGGATTGGTGATGGTTGCGTGAATATCAGACTTATTACGTGTATGGAAAGAGATAACTTATAACTTATTCATGGTACAGCCCGCCACTTCAGCCCCCTATGATATGCTGAGAGAGCAGTCATTATTATTTTCATAAAAGGGGGGTCGGGGATTGGTAGGTTTGAAGCAGCTGTGAAAAGGAGAGCCAAAGACATATCAGTTCCTCTATAGGCGACTGGTCAAAATGTCACCCCTTTTAAGTGAAAACCCAGTGTCTTACTCCAGTGCAAACTAGGGGAGTGGCATTTGCATCTAAGTTAATTTTCCGTAATTCCAACAACATGTAATGAATACGATAAGATGTGGCCAATAAGATGATATCAACCTTCAGCTTTTACATCAAAACCTCCTTTTTTTATATACTGACTGCTCCTCATATGACATAGTGACTTCAGGGCACACTGTGACATGGTGTCACGTGGGTTAATCGAATATTCCTGTCGATAATTTATACTTGGGGCTGGGAGATGGAGCCTTGTGTATGATTTCTCAGGAGGTGCATGACATTACTAAATGGTGTTAAAACTGGCCAAACTGCTTGCAGCACTGGAACATCAGTTTATTTACTGAATGAGATGAAGGAACTTCAGAATCGTTGTGTAACCACACACACAGAAAAGTCAGCGTCATTGTCGCTAAAACCACTCTCACATGAAAGTCACGCACTGCCTGACTTTGATGTGAGAGTGGTTTTAGCAACAATGACGCTGACTTTTCTGAGGGTGAAGTGGAAGACGCTTTCCATACTTGTCAGGATTAAAAACCAATTTAAAAACAATCAATCAATATAATGATGCTATAATCCATAATATTAAGACCCTGGTGTTTACCATGCAGCTACAACTACAAAATACACACCATGCTCTCCAGATAAGGTAAGGAGTCAATCACTAGACTCTTTCAAATCAACCAGTACATCACCCTGACAGGTTCATTGTTTTTCTTTCACCATTTACTTATCCAATCTAGCTAAATCTATTGTAAGGTAAAGCTGCATAGTCCTGAAATGATAGATCCGTGTACCTGCAAGAGGCGCTCAGTTTGCTGAGATGTATCCCCACATTATACTGATGGACGTCACCAACCTGCTACACCACCTCTTGGCCTCAGGCCAGTGACAGTGGTGCCCTCCGCATGCAGCGGTGTTCTTCTGCACTAACATGATGACAGCACAGCACATTTGGCAGGGGACCCTATCACTATGATGATCCTACTAACGCAGCTGTACAACCAATGGGCATCTCCTTGATCTGCTGTTCGCAGTCATTAACTTTGTATTTCTTTTACCATCCTATAGTAAAGCAGTATGTGTGGAAATGTAGTGCACAAACACGTTCAATTTGAGTGTTTTCTCCAGCAAATAACAGATATTCTTCAACAAAGTGTCAAAAGTTGTTTTAGTGTTAGAAATCAGGTATTCTCCTCAAAGGCTGTCCAATGTGGTGCTTTAAAGGCGCACTGAACCCAGGACCTAACCCTGCCGAGTTTTGTACGCAAATGACGTCGTGGGTTCAGTGCGCCTTTAAAGGGGCATTCTCACCACTTGCACTTAACCACATAGTAGACTAGAACAGTACTAGAATTGTGAGTGGGAAACGCTTGGTGATTGTGCCACTTTAAAAAGCTGATTGACTTCCACAAGAAT
Organism: Harmothoe impar; assembly: GCA_947462335.1. NCBI lineage: Eukaryota > Metazoa > Annelida > Polychaeta > Phyllodocida > Polynoidae > Harmothoe > Harmothoe impar. Next base: position 28,870,377 of record OX381706.1, on the reverse strand, counting down.
ATCTAAAATTGGTATTCAACAGTCAATCATGAATATAAAAATACTGACCGTGTGAAAGAAATGGAAAGAAGCAGGTCATGTTTTATTCAAAGGAATTAGAAATAGGTATGGATGTCATGTATTACACGATATGATTTCCTGAGGTGAATGAAATCATCCGTATTGGGTATAATTGATCGTTTATAACTGCAGTACTATGATTTCAACAGCCTGATTTTCCCATGGGTCTCTCTTGGGTTTCCCATCGAACCAAATTGAGGGGGCAGAGGTGTTGCATGTGTCCCTCACAAAACAGTAATTGCATGTAGCAGACATGCATGAAACTGGCTACTCCTGTCAGGTGCTGACGTACCTGACGACTATGTAATTGAGTCATGATGTAGCAGGCCATAGTATATGCAAGGGAAGACCCTGCATCATGTTGAATGGTGTTAAGAGGCGATGCAACCGACGACAGCGCCAACCTCATTTTTCCCCACCATTGTAAGGAGCCCGAATTCGTCCATATATATAAATGCATTATTAGGTTCTGAGAATAGCGACCAATGGCACGTAAGGGATCCATACACATGGATGAAGGCGGGAATCTCCTATTACCACTCACCTGTTCAACCTAACTGCCCAAATTACCAGAACATGTTGTGTTGAGCCATACACGCTCAGGGTAATGTGTTTCCAATATTCAAGGTCACCTCCCATACAGTATTCCCACACGGCACTGTTTTGTGAATCTTTTGTTCGACGTACAACCCGAAAGAGGTGTATAAATTAAATGCTGAAGAGGCCTTGAGGATGACACAGGTTCCATTGTTGTTGTGACACTAGCAGAGTGTGAACTGCTCCTGACATGTGACACGTCATGCTGAGTATTTCACCATGACAAGGTATCAGCAGAAAATACTGCTTAAATATATCTGGGAACATTGACTTAATTAAGGATACTGGATACAAACTAAGTGTGCCCCCCCTGTGGATGCTTTGAGAACCTTCAAAATCTGTTTAGGGCCACCCAAGCTCCACCTGGTGGATGTGAAAACAAACACCAATTTGGAAAATATTTTAGTACTTTTCTCCAAGAGAGCCTTGAACTTAGGATCTCAGGATTTACAGACAAACTTGCTACTGACTGAGCTAACCAGACAAGTGTCTGTGAGAACTGCTAGTGATATGGTCAGTGGTACTTATCATGTCTAGTTTGAAAAACTTGTTCAGTTTTCCCCACTAGAGGCTTGAACTCACAACCTATGAATCAATAGGCAGGCATGCTATTGACTGAGCTAACCGTGCAAGTGTCTGTGAGCACTGTTCAGATATATATATGTAGGATCTGATCACTACAAGTGGAATATCCTCTAATGATGTGGTTTGTCAGGTGGTTCTTGCCAATTTGTTAAACATTGGCACCATGTTTGGTGCTGTTCTTTTAATATATTCCACCTATCATATATAGCCATGTTCTGACAGACTTTGGTGAGGAATCTATGGGTTGATTCCTTTTAATGAAGGGATTATCTTGCAATTTTCAAGCAAGTCCCCAATATCTAAATCAATAGTTTCAACCCTATTGAGATATAATATGCGAATTACATATAGGATCCTGAGAAATATCCTAAGTTACCTAACTAAAGTCATTTACTGTTATGATAAACATCTTGATGCCTTGTTTTAGGTTGAAATGATGTCTAGGATCTCTGTAAAAAGTCCCACCAGGTGGGGTGCTTTTATTCTCGTTTAGCACCATAAATCTCTTTCATATGTTTTTCCTGTACTATTTGTATAGGAAGATGTGGAGGGATTTTCAAGGGGTTTCTATGGTTTTCTGAGATTGTATCCAGTATCCTTAACTGATTTCAAATCGACCTAAAACTATGGTTCAAGAGGTCTTCCACGACCTTATTTTTTAAACCAATGCCATTTAAAATATTTTCTTTCAAATCAAAATCGGCTGACATAGATTTCAAAGAAAAAGAATTGGTTGAAACCTGGTTGACAGAGGTTTATTGAGGAGTGAAATGATCCTCACAACTAATGGAAAATGGCCAGGAAAGACTTTGACTATAAGATCGATCTGTTCTCTAATTATATTGCTTGTGACCTTGATCTAATATAATACGTAGAGAATGGCTTCATGATGCTATACTACACAATCTCTGACTTTAGTGAGAGCAGTTCGTAACGTTGGAACAACGATTGAAGTTGTTTCTTTTTGGTCTGTCTGCGTAGTCTAGACGTGTAGATACATTACATGGTATATGTCTTGTCTTATGGTGTTCTTTGCTTCAGCAGGAAATTGGCCTTGCGTTTTAGTGCATCTTAAATCCCTCAGGGTAACCTTACTGCCTGGGACATGGCTACATTTTGCAGGTTCTGTTATAATGAAGAGAGATCATGTTAGGTCTAACAAGCCTGTATAATTATGATAGTAAATTCTAGAATATTTGAATGCCGAAATTAATACTGACAAAGGGAGTACAATTATACGAGTTTTGGGAGCTAGTTTTGCTGTATTTTCATGACCACCCAAACAGTCAGAACAAATAGAATGGTTTTATTGTGGTGGAGGGGAGGGGGACGAGAAAACCCATTATCATCCATTTGATGATACAACATATTGTTATTGTTATTGTTATTATGGTTTAAGAACCATGAGTTGGGTGTTCCCACGATAATCATCAAATTGCATCAGTCACCCAAAGCATTCGGCAACTTTTAACAGTTCTGCTCTACATTAAAATGAAAAGTTGTCCATTTCTTGGCTGATTATACAATCAGGCTCAGTACACCCACACTGTCGAGAGAAACTTCCATATATTATTCACATTGCCCTATTTATACGTGACTACAGGACGATAAATCAGATTTATCAGCTGCAATTCATATGTCTGCTCTATGGAAGCTGTCAGCCAGGGTTAAGGGACCATTCGGTGGGCCTTACAATGGCATTCATTATTTGACATGCCTGTGACAGAGGGGTGGAACCACACTGTGACCAGCGTGATATATACATCACTGGCACGGAGGCTGCCTCTGATTATTTTTCCATTTCTGCAGAAACAGGTCTCTTATCGAGAACTATCCAGGTGAGAGACTGTTACCCATGACTGAACGCTGTGTGAGAATGCTATATATATATGTATGATATATATATATATATATATATATATATATATATATATATATATATATATATATATATATATATATATATATATGTATATATATATATATATATATATATATATATATATATATATATATATACATATGATATATATAGTATATATATAATTATAGCTAGATGTATTATATATATCTATATATATCTATATATATATATATGTATATATATATATATATATATATATATATATATATATATATATATATATATATATATATATATATGATACTAAATGCAGAGGTGCTAGCTGACCATTGCACTATTTTATGTATTATATTTTAAGGAATAGAGGTCGATCTACATTGTGGACATCACATGATCAACATCACAGCTTTAGTACGTGATGTGAAAGGCTCATAGCATGTTAGTATTGCAAATAAAACAGAAATACGTTGAAATCGTACCCAGAGGACTTCTCTTTTAGTATTGCACTGCTTTAGCTTTTGGGGATGCATTGTCATCATATTGGGGTTTGATCTGTGCCAGTACTGTCCGGATCTGTAGGGAGGTGAGACTATTGACATTTGAATTGTTCCAATATAATGGAAGTGGATATGAGAAATATGAGTACATGGGACAGTGTCGGATGGACCTTCAGATAACATGTCAATATCTCCACTTTCCATTTTCATAAGCAGCATCTCCATTTTGGTTTGTTGTGGAGTCTCCATGATACATGGTGTTTGACCATACGTGTGATTTGGAGTAACTATACTCGAAAATCCTTACCTCCTAAGGATCCATGGCAACAGTCATGTGTTAGAGATTTCACATATATAGACAGAGCTGCACTTAAAAGTGCCCTCTTCACTGGTTACTGCACGAGTGGTGCCTGGCCCGTATTGCACGCTGGCCGTAGGCCTAGTGCAATACGGGCCAGGCACCACGAGTGCAGTAACCAGTGAAGAGGGCACTTTTAAGTGCCGCTCTGTATTTATTTCAGGGTACATCGATGTAAAATAGATATGTAGTCTATGTTTCTTTACTTCCACGATGTTTCTTTACTTCCGCGGCGTTTGTTTACGTCCGTCGGCCGCCATTTTCAATTCCGCGCAAGTCTAGTGACCTTTGGTAACCTAGAAACGCCATGGCGACCTCCATGGCGACCCATGGCGACCCTTGGGAACGTTAAATACGGGCACGGCGTGCAGAACGGCTGAGGGTTATTGCACGCTCCTGTGGGGAACGGGCATCCCATTGCCTTAACCTTGACAGTCCGTATTCACCATGAAATAAATAGACAAACCCAGGTAAAAAAATACCATGGTCATTACCATGGTTTACAATTCAACACCATAGTACCATGGTTTACCAGAATGTACTATAGTATACTATTGTAAACCAGTGTATGTGTAACTCTAATCTACCACTGTACACCATGATAAACTATAGTTGCATTTATTACTATTGTAAACAATAGTTAGATGGTTAAAACAGCATCACTGAATACCATAGTATACTACAAACTATTCCACAAGGATGAAACTTGTAATTTACCATGATGATTGGATAATTGTTAACCATGGTTTATTATGACATATCATGGTAATATATTTTATCATGGTATATAATGATTGTCATCACTATGATTTATCATGGTATATCACTATTATGATAAACCGTGGTTTATATATCATAGTATATCATGGTTAACTGAGGTTTACTAGGGTGGTTACACTTAATATACGCAACTATAATATACTATATAGTATTCTTTTTACAATGGTATACCACGATGTGTTTGGATGATAGCAAACTACAGTTTTGGTACTATAGTTTACCATAGTTTGGTCGGTCATACTAGAGTAGTTAGACCTGACATAATGTATGTGTATATAATTATATATATATGTATATATATATATATATATATATATATATATATATATATATATATATGTATATTATGTATACAATGTGTTTGGATGATAGCAAACTGTAGTTTTGATACTATAGTTTACCATAGTTTAGTTGGCCATATACTAGAGTTGTTACAACTAACATAATGTATGTGTATATCTATATCTGTATATATATATATGTAACCATGGTATACTATTGTAATATTGTGTTTCTTTACTCATGGTAAACTCTGCTTAATATTGTTTAATTTGTCATAGGCATCATACACTGAGCACTCACGCTAACTATGGAGTTTATCATGGTATCTACTATGGTTGATATTATGGGTATATAATAATAGCTTCCATTGTAAACTATCATAGAACATAGTTTATTCTGGTATTTATCATAGTAAACTACTGTTAATTTAATAGTTTACCATGGTATTTAATATGGTACATTAGAATAGTTACCATTGTAAACTATCATAGAATACAATATACTTTATACATGTAGTGAGGGCGGCCTGAGAGGTACCTGGAAGGCGTTTCACCGTATGTTGATCTATTATTACACATACGGCTGCAAGATGCGGTCAAGATGCGGAGATAATACATCCAAACCTATTTTTGCATTTCTTTTCACCCTCCGCATACCCTCCGTATCTTTTTTTTTTTAAATATCAACATACGGCATCCAACATACGGCCCTCTCAAGATACGGACATTGTCACCTGTCTCTTTTAGAAAAATGTGCAAAAACCAGTCTACATTCCGGGAAACCCCTAGGGAATTCCCTCTGTGACGTCATAATATGTAGCAACATACGGAGGTAGGCTGGGGAGGGTATAAATAGGGTCCGTATGTTGGGGAAGAGACAGGGGAGGGACAGGAGAGGTTTGGGAAGGGACAGGAGAGGTCGGGGAAGAGACAGGATAGGTCGGGGAAGAGATAGGGAAAGGTCGGGAAAGGCACCTCTGTACTCTGATAGGAGTCTATAGGCAGATTTTCAGCTCTGTAGGGCCATTATTTACCGAGTTATTGAAGAAAAGACTCTTTTTCATGTAATTTCTCCCAAAATCCATATAATTTTTTATTTATTTTTGTAATCATGAAGGTTGATGTTGGACTTAACTTATTTACTTGTTAAAATAATTCTAGGGCCATTTTATTACATATATATATAGCACTTTAAAAGTAGTAGTAGTTGAAATGTTAGCACTCAAGAGGTTTTGCACCTGTGTGGATGGATATGAACTCGCCAGGGTACAGGGGTGGCCCACTCCAGATACCCAGTCAACACTTACATTGTAGCAGTGTGACAGGATTACATTACATTTACACAGGGTTTTTGCATATATATGATTATACTGGTGTGTACATGGAGCTGGCTAAGGGCCATAGCAAATGTATATTTATTATAATTATAATTGTGCTCCGTACTACCATTTATTACCTTATTCACACATTTTTTTCCTCAATACTTTATAAAAGCTAAGTTGAGTGTTATAAGTATAATCAATGCTGGTGTCAGATATTTTCGAGCTGTATAAGTTCTTTTTGTACACCAGGATAAAATAAACGGGATAGATGTATCTACATCCTCTCATACGTATGTTGGGGGAAGAGACAGGGGAGGGACAGGAGAGGTTTGGGAAGGGACAGGATAGGTCGGGGAAGAGATAGAAAAGGTCGGGAGAGGCACCTCTGTACTCTGATAGCTATTGTCTGTTTAAACACAAGGAGTCTGTGGGCAAAGTTTCAGCTCTGTAGGGCCATTATTTACCGAGTTACAGAAGAAAAGACATTTTTGGGTATAATTTCGTTGAAAATCAATTTTTTTAATTTATCTTTTTTTTATTATAAAGGTAGAAGTTGGGCTTTACTTATCTATTCATTAAAGCAATCCTAGAGCCATTTTTTTACATATATATGTGCACTTTAAAAAGGGAGAAGGGAGGTGGGGGACTGTACTAGCTTACAGAAAAATGGTTTAGGTCCACATGACCTCCAACACATGGCTTGCGATCTCCATTCCCTTATATATATATGAGAGGAGTTGAGGCCAGCTTGACTTAGCCTCTAGGTGGCAGCACCAACACAGCCCGGAATAAGCAAGGTAGTAACACTTTTATGATGGCCTGTTGGGTCGATATCTTTTGCCTGTCTCGATGCATGGACTGTGGGAATGTGAAGGACTACACCATGCCCCAGCTTATCGACCTAACCAGCCATCGTACATACTTGCCATGTATGGCAGCACCAACACAGCCCGGAATTTGCAGTCAGTAGCTATACTAAAGTCCCCCTTTTTAAAGTGCTATATATATATGTAATAAAATGGCCCTAGAATTATTTTAGCGAGTAAATGAGTTAAGTCCAACTTCTACCTTCATGATAAAAAAATAAATAAAAAATTATATGGATTTTGGGAGAAATTACATGAAAAAGAGTCTTTTCTTCCATAACTCGGTAAATAATGGCCCTACAGAGCTGAAACTTTGCCCACAGACTCCTTGTGTATAAACGGTGGTAGACAACAGAGTACAGAGCTGGCTGTAGTGGTGACGAAATGGTAGTAGTGGCTCCTACCATTTCCTCATGGCCCCTACCATTTTCTCACGGCCCCTACCATCTCCTCATGGCCCCTACCATCTCCTCACGGCCCCTACCATTTTCTCACGGCCCCTACCATCTCCTCACGGCCCCTACCATCCCCATCTCTTTGTCACCATTACGATCTGAAGTGATATGACACATACGGAGCAAAAATACCACATACGGCACACAAAAGACACATACGGCCCTAAAAAACAGGGTATATGTGCATTTTTTGACATAGCACCCCCCCCCCTACCCCTCCGTATATCTTGTACTAAATACGCCAAAGATGCGGAATTTTTGTGCTCCGCATGTTGAGCTGAAACGCAATTTTCGCCGTATGTACATACGGCCGGCCGTATGTACATACGGCGGCCGTATCTTTTTCCGTAAGATGCGGACATGTTGAGCTGAAACGCAAAATTGAACTGAAACGCAAAAAAGACACATACGGCCCCTCCGTATGATACGGTGAAACGCCTTCCTGGGGATGTAGGTGATGAGTTATAAGTTTCCTACACCGAGCACTCACAACTACAGAGATGTGGGCGGGCTGAGGGGTGCCTGGGTATGTAGGTGATGAGTTATAAGTGTCATACACCGAGCACTCACAACTACAGAGGTGTGTGCGGCCTGAGAGGTGCCTGGGGCCGCAGGTAGTAAACTATAGGTGTCCTACACCGACCACTCACACCTACAGAGGTGTGTGCGGCCTGAGAGGTGCCTGGGGCCGCAGGTAGTAAACTATAGGTGTCATTCACCGACCACTCACAACTACAGAGGTGTGTGCGGCCTGAGAGGTGCCTGGGGCCGCAGGTAGTAAACTATAGGTGTCATTCACCGACCACTCACAACTACAGAGGTGTGTGCGGCCTGAGAGGTGCCTGGGGCCGCAGGTAGTAAACTACAGGTGTCCTACACCGACCACTCACACCTACAGAGGTGTGTGCCGCCTGACAGGTACAGGGAGGTGCATGAGGTGAGATATAGGCATCATACACCGAGCACTCATACTAACCATGGAGTTCATCAGGGTATTCACCATGGTACATAATAATAGTTATCATTGTAAACTATCATAGAATATAGTTTATCATAGGAAACTATGGTTAATTTATCCTGGTTATTTAGCCTAACCATTGTATTTTGACAACAAAACTAAAATTTAGGTATTTTATTTAGATATGCGGGAAATACTATAGTAAAAATTTTTTTAAACTTGCTACATTATACTATAGTGTCAAGGTGTGTGGGAAATACTATGGTAAACTATAGTCAACAGATAATAATATAAGACATGTACTACTCTATCCTGGCCTCAAAACTCATTTTCCAGCCTTGCTAGGTTATCTAATAGTAATATGATAGGGAATATACAAACACATGAATGAGAGGTGCATGAGGTGAGCTATAGATATCATGCACCAAGCACTCACCCCTTCAGAGGTGTGTGCGGCCTGACAGGTACCTGGGGATGTAGGTGGTGAGTTATAAATGTCATACACCGAGCACTCACACCTACAGAGGTGTGTGCGGCCTGAGAGGTGCCTGGGGCCACAGGTAGTAAACTATAGGTGTCATACAGAGACCTTTAGCAAACCCAACGTAGCTCATTAAACACAGATGTAGCAGTGCTTGAAGACCACATCCGGAGGTTTTTAATTGGCAATTTCGCTTTTGTAATCAGGTACCTAGGTATGTTAACTGACTTCCTATCTAAAGGTAACTCCTGTAGAGCTATATTTATTCATTTATTACTTGGTTTAGTTGGGGGTCAATCCATGAGACCTCATATCCTAAATATCAGTGATTGTGCTGTCCCCAGTGAGAAGCACATGAACTACAGCCCAAATACCCAATGTGATCTCATATTGGGTGACAACCAAACCAATGGGGAGGCCACCCCATATATTTTCTATAGAAACTACATGTATGTGCAAATATCACTTCAAACCTGGTATTCTTATTACAAGAGGTAAATCAACAAACTAGCACTAATTTGATGAGAAACCCCTCATAATCCCTATCTATAAAGGGCCCCAGAAAGTACCCTTTCCCTTGGAATCATGGTCACACATGCTAGCCAAAACTGAGGGAGTGGCCCCCCTGTGCCCCTGCAGTGGTCAGTCTGCCTGAAGCACTTACCTCCCACTGGCCGTCCCTCCCTCCCCCCCCTCCCCAATCACTGAGCACTGGCCCTGATCACTCACCATACTTGAATCCAGAGTGTAACAACGGGCAATCCATAAGGTAGTTAACAGTTGTTAGTTTCCCTGCAAGCAGGTGGCGGGAGAGGGGGGGGGGTATGTGGGTACAAGTACACCCCCCCCCCCCACACACACACACTCTCTCTCACACATGTACTTAGCAACGGCCTCTCAAAGCAGACCATGTACAGCAGTGCCCCCTTGTGCAAAGTGAGGAAAGCACACATTGACCAATTCAGTATTTGGAGGGATTTACTATTTTTGCTAAAAACACCACTTTATTCACATATTCATGTCACATATACTAAGGGATTATTCAAAACAGTATGTCTGCAGTGGTATATTCTGGTTTTCTCATATTATTCAAAACCTCCGGATGTGGTCTTCAACATCATAGTATACCATAGTAACATAATGGTTTACCATGGTGTACCATGGTTTACCATTGTATACCATGATATACTATGGTGAGGCAACTATGGTTTATCATTGTGCGTAGTTCAACCTTTCCCCACTAGGTGGCAGGCTAGTTCCTGAGAGGATTTTTCTTGGGTGCTCTACATGTTACTGATGCTTATGAGTGTTAAATAAAACATAATTTCTTAACTTTCTCAAGCTATTGAGAATAAACTGCCTAATCTAAAGCTGTTTTTAGCAAAATATGGCTGATAAATTGATGATATAGGTCAGAAAGCGGTTACAACTATGTGAACACCCCTTTCTTGTTAATATGATTTACATATAACCACACTGTTGCAGATTTATTATGTATCAATCCTAAAGTAACATCTCATTGTGTATTACACAAATAAAGTGCATAGGAAGATTTTATGCACTGGGATGTCAAAGGCATCTTAAAAATAAGATGTTTTATTAAGTGGATGTGGAATTAAATAATGGTTAATTTTAACACAGCATTTTGGACAAGCAATACTACTTTGACCACAGTTAATCATGATGTTGACTGTGGTACATTTACTGCAGTAAACCATGGTAAATTTACCCTGGTTATTTGGCCAAACCATGGCATATTGACCATAGTTGATCATAGTATTTACCATAGTTAACCATAGTAAATTTACCCTGGTTATTTGGCCAAACCATGGTATTGATACCATGGTATATTCAGATATTAACCATGGTATATCATGATATATAGTGGTAAATCATAGTAAAACATTTAATTCAATCATAGTTGAGATCATTGTATAACATAGTAAATACCACAGTAAATCATGGTAAGTATTATGGTATACTGTTGTAAATATACCATGGTTTGGCCAAATAACCAGGGTAGATTAACCACGGTTTACCACAGTGAAAACCATGGTATTTTTTTACCTGGGAAGGTGCACGAGTAGAGTTCCTCACTGAGGGTTATTTCACGAGGCGAAGCCGAGTGAAATAACCCTCAGTGGGGAACTCTACGAGTGCTCCTTTGTGTTTATTTCATGTCCTTCTTAACCCTATTTGTCAAACTTCCAATTAACTGCATGAAAAAGCTACTTTATAGTGGTTAAATCATCAGTTTTGATGATTTGATAGGCCGTGAAATACGGGTCAGGGTTATTTCACGGGGGGTGTTAAATACGGCCTTCCTTGGTTAAGTGAATGGGAGTGCTGTATTTACCATGAAATAAAACCCTTTACTCAGCTGACATCCTCCTACATTGTCCAAGCCCCTTCCTCGCTCATCCGTCCAATTGTAATAGAGTAGTATTAGATGAGCAACAAATGAGCAACGGTTTGTTGGCATTGGAATACCCCCTATTCCAGCCGGCTCCATGTGGTTTAATCCCCCAGAGCCTGTGGGTTGCTAACAAGCAAAAAAAAAACTATTTTTCCCACCACTGGGCGAGCCGGAATTTGTCGCTATATAACTGTTCTATCAATGGTTCCCGGAATAGCACCTGATAGCACGTAAGGGACCCATACAGATAGATGAAGGCGGAAATCCCCTATTATCGCCCATCTGTTAAGGCTAACTGCCCAAATTACCAGAATATGTAGACTTCACATGTTGTGCAGAGTCTTACAATATTCTCCCATACAGTGTCAGCATATGGTACTGTTTCGTGAATCCTTTGTTCGTGATTCAACCGAAAGGGATGCGTAAATTCAATTCTGTAGGGGCCCAGAGGATGACGCTGATTTCATTGCTGCTGTGTAGGTGGCGCTAGGAGAGTGTGAGCTGCTCCTGACGTGTGACACGTCATGCTGAGTGGCTGCATGGACTAGGGTATTCACTGAGGAGGTATTCTAGAGGACAACACCTCATTTTCTAAGGATCTAAATGGCAACATATATGTCAGCGATCGATACGGGCAATAATATAACCTTTACTCAACCATAATAAACACATTGTCCAAGCTCCTTCATTGCTAATCCGTCATATTGTAATAGAATACTATTAGATGAGGAATGAACGAGCGTTAATTTGTCGGCATTGGAATACCCAGTTTTTCCAGCCAGCTTCATGTTGTTTTATCTCACAGAGCCTGATGTATTGACAAGCAAGTGTAGGGGTTTCATATGCGTACAACACGAACACAGGTTCCAAATTCGGTTTGAATGCAACAGGTCTTTATTCGATCACAGCCTCAAAAGTACACGAAGGTTTCTCACTCGGTTCACTTGGTCTTTCAACCATTCGAAGACACACAGGATTCTATCGATAGTTCGAAGCATTAGCGATACCGGACAGTTAAGCTCTGTGCCAGCATGGCTGGTGCAGAGTCCATAACGTGGGAGGGGTGTAGGTGCCCCTGTCAAAGCGAAGGTACGAAAGGTGCGGGTCAGAGCTCGTCCTAGGACTAACTGGTGAGGTAGCCAACCTCGGCCTCTTATATACCCTGAGCGCGGACCAAGCAGTGTCGACGTGGCACTCCTCCGCAGCGCCGTCTGGAGTGCCCTGCCTGGCTCCGCTACCGGATAACCGAAAGGACATGGCTCAGGTGTTGCCACCTAGTGTCCGTTGGAGGCACTTACCGCTCTGACTCCACGGACCTTATATGTACACGTATTATTCGTGCCCCTACATCACCCCCACCAGATTATAACTAGGGTCGAAATACATCTGATATAATATAATATACTCGAATATGGGAGAATAATATCAGTGTACATGATGACAATACCGGGGTGCATTTGAAGGTACGATATACGTTTTTACACTTACATGTAGAAAGTACAAATATAGATTTTAGATTTTACCTGTTACACAAACAACACTTACATCTCTATGTACAAAACAGGGATCTTATAGATCCAACACTATAACGACAGGATAGATACGTGAGTATCCATCTTTAATAAAGATATGAATATATACGAATATATGTTCTATACTACTTCTAACTATAGTGATCACAATTTTGTATGGTTTTCGTTGAGATATAATAATGGTTACTACATTAATCATTTTAAGGTAAGTTGAGATTGCACAATATGTGACTTTTTAGGACGGAATGACACAGAAGTAATGGCTCGAAAATATTTAAATGGGCGAACCGTCCCTGGAGAGGTAATTACGTGAACTATTGGAATTATGTAAAAATACTTGGAACCAACATAGTTGTGACATTAACTCTTATAACCAAGGAATGTAGTAATATTAGCCTCCATGTGAGGCAACCGATATATACCTTTATATCTTTAACAATAGATATACTTTCGAAATCCGAATACCAGTTGTTATGTCCAAAAAGAAAATTTTTGGAGATAAAGGTAGGTATCGAACATTATGTACAGTTTTGGTTCGAATCATAGTATGTAGTATCAGTTATACTACCTAAAGTATGAACACCCTTTGTTTTTTTTTTTGTTTTTTTTTGTTTTGTTTTTTTAGACAACGAAGACATTTCTTGACAATTATGCATTTTCCACCCGGCTTATGTTTACCTTCGAATCATGACCTTAATCATGGATGTTTTATAATAACAACACAATTATTACAGTATCATCGAAGCATCATATGCACAAGTCATCAATCACACAATCGAACAGCCGAACACCCAAGTTAGCTTATAAGTCCTTCAATACGCTCTGGAGTTCTTCGAGTGACCCACTCCATTGGGTGAGTCCTATACCGAATACCCGAATGAACTTAACGTTCAGGGCCTTCAGAGTTTTGGCCTGATCGTCAAGAGTATCTTCTGCAGCTTTCTGCAGACAACGAGCTGTTGAGAGTTCTTTCTTCGATTGTGCCAGCTGCTTGGTGAGTTCGATCACCTTATCTGGCTCCGATTGTTCGTCAATACGTTGCTGCTCGAAGATCTTCCTCAGCCTCTCGACCTCCTTGCCCTGCATGGTGATGGCATAGTCGGTTGATGCTCTCACCACACCGGCTGCATATCGTTGCATGCCAGCCAGGTGTTCCTGCAACCATCGTTCGTATAGTTCTTTATGCACCACCGCATCCGGAGCCTTTGGAGGCTCGAAGTAGTCCTTCGGAATCTGTATCTGGGGCCGAATGTTTTCACCACTGATCATCAGATCATACCACCGGTTTGGATCCACTGCTGGTTCCTCACGAACTCTGGGCTTATAGGGCACAGTAGCAGTAGTAGTAGTGGTGGTGAGTAGGGTGGCTGCAATAGTTGCTGCCTTCCCTCCTCCAGCAGTTGTCGTTGGTGTGGTGGTGACTGGGTTCGAAGTGGTCACTGGAACCGGGTCCACCACAGGCTCAGCTTTTATGGATGTCGAATCCGCACTAGTAGCAGGGGTTTTACGCCCCACTGACTTTGTAGAACTATCAGCCCTTGGTTTCACCTTGTCTTCTGCCCGAGGAGTGAGGTTGGTGGTCGTCACCACCAAGTCCTTTTTCCCAGGCAGCACAAAGTGATCCGAATCCGCCATCTCCACGTCCCGTGAGTCCGGTTGGCGGATGGCATCCATCACAGAGATGCCCGTAGGGAGATTCTTGTACGGATCCTTCTCAGTTTGTACCTCCGGACCAGGGAAGTCCATTGAAGGGTACTCGGCCTTACTGGCCAAGTTACCAGGAGTCAGAGGACGAAGGGTTTGCAGCTGGGAGCGACCCTTGGGGGCTGAGAAGTCCGGACCATAGTCAGGACGCAAGTCCTTCAGTGGAGACCGGTGCTCGATCGTTGTCGCGCGCCCTCGTGCTGCAGTTGGAGCTCTTGGAGCTGGAACCTCCGACTTGACCTTTTTGCAGTCAGGTTCGGAAGTCGCTGGACTCCTGTTCTCACTTCGTTTCCCTGGAAGGGGGTTGGCCGCTCTCCAGTCGTACAATTGCTGGTACAAGGTGTCGTTCAGGTCCAGTCGACCACGTCGATCAGTACGCTGGAAGACAGCTGACTGTTTCGAATTCCGGGTTAATTGGACCTTTCCGAATTGGAAGGTCTCAATCGTAATGGTTTCGAATTTGACTTTGTCCAGGCCTGCCACCAGGGATGCATGGAGATCTCCAACGTTCTTTCTGGCCAACATCATGGCTTGGCCATGACATTGTATCAGGTGCTCGATCATTCGGCCTCTTCTAGGGGTCCACATTCCCGAACACTTTTTGTTTGATTTGCCGATATCAGCGCAGACATACATCGCATGGTGGTGCATGTGCTTCTCCACGAGATGTCGCATGAATCGAAGACGAGTAGGCATGGGGCGGTTCTCGTGTGCGAAGTAGACGCGGCAGGAATCGAATGGGCAGTCCTCCCTTACCCCTTCTTTGTACCGGGCCATCGCCCAACGTATTTTGGGACGGCCCTCATGGTTGTAGTAAGTCTCAGGGAACTGTTTTCGATCCAGCAGCCGACCGAACCAGTTTTCTGTCCATGACCAGGAACTGGGTGAGCCCATATTGGATCTCATCCATCCTTCGTCATCAGACAATCCTTCATGGTCCGGTTCTTTGGGACACGAATACATATCCCTCGATCGTTTGCAGTGTTCCATGCACTCGGGCCTAAATTTCTTGAAGCCCCCACTGGCATTGCGCCAAATCATGTCCTCCACCCGAGAACTTGGGACGTCTGCCGAGGCACCTGCCCCTGCAGCTGGAGCTGGAGGGGGCGACGAAACCACTGGTGGTGTGTTCGATTGCCCTGACTCGGAGGACGTAGACGGAGATGCAGGTACCTTGACCTGCACTGGAGTTTTAGTCGGAGTTGCTGGAGGGGTCGAATGCGTCTGGGTGGGTGCCCTAGGAGGCGTCGAAGGTGTAGAGGCCGTACTGGATACTACGTCCACCAACCTCACGATTGGGGACATATTAATCGCAGTAGTTTGGGGAGGCGAAGGATGGGGTACACATGGCTGTCGTGCCTCATTCTTCTTTGCCTTCCGTTTCTGGCTCTTTGGAAGTTCGAAGGGGACCTCCTCCAGATCCGAAGCGTCGGATACGGACCGTCCTTTTTGTTGCGGATTGGGGTTCTTACGGGACTGGGCTCGAGTCATTGGCGTTCTGGGGGCAGTTTGCATAGCCTCCAGAGTTAGCCGTAACTGTTCATTGGCTGCCCTGAGTTCATCGGATTCTCTAACCACCTGAGCATAACAGGCTTCTTGCTCAACTGATCCTGAGGTATCCGAATGGATCTCCCGCGGAGCCAACTCCACGCTAGCTGAATCTTCTTCGAATGGGACTGGTAAAGGTCCCGGAGCTTTCGGAAGGGATTCGGATGGGGACTCAGTAGTCCCGGTGGTCGTAGTTGGTTCTTCGAATGACGTTGAAGCCGACTGGGAAGTACTCGAAGAGCATTCGGACTGGACTGGGGCAGGTTCGGACACCTCGGACTTAGGCGGAGTATTGGGAGGAGTTCTGCCATTAGAAGTTTTACGACTACCTTTGGTCTTGGAGAATTTCTTTTTCTTCCCCTTCGTACTGGTCGTGCTCCCATCACTTGAGGGCACTGCTTCCTCCCTAGCTTTGGCTTGTTGGAGATGCCGAAAGTTCGTACCACACTCTAACAGAATGTCACTGAAGACTCCGTTCTTAAAAGCTCCTCGAATCGCCCCTCCGTAACTGTCTAACCAGGTGGGATCGTAACGATAGAAGCCCTCCTCTCCCAGCCTGTCCAACATCATCGACATTAGTGTGGGATGTAGTTTCAGCGAGGAATCGAATGGCGAATCGCACGACAGCACTTCCATTAGTTGTTGCTGGGCCAGCGATGTTCGCACAACGTCCTCCATTTCTTCGTCAGATACTGCATGGATAGGCAATTTCTGGCTTACCTCTTCCAACTCTGGCATCTCGTCCTCTTCCTCATCACCTGCTGCGTTCAGCCGGGTTGACGTCGAATTGTCTATGTCTTTCGAAGCAACACGTTTCGGGACATTGCGCCACGGCAACGGCCCTAGGTTGACTGTAGCCGGGGGTGGCATGGTCATGCTGTCCCGATCAGCCGTCGAATAGGAGCCGATCCCCGCTACACGAACGGTAACCGCACTCCCGGTGGATTCAGAGGCGGATTCATAATCCGACTCACGAGCGTTGTCGAATTGGCCATCGTCCATCCCGAACAGATCTATCTCGTCGGACTGGAGGCCCTCACCGGGGGTGTACTGCTCCTCCATTGCAGTCGAATGTTTTCAGCGAAAACGAAGTTTAATGATCGAAGATTTGCGGAGTACGAAGCTCCGCGTGTCCTAATGACACTAGGAGTGGGAACTAACCAGGTTGGCGCGTCTTATGATGTGGTTTTGGAGACTTTTGGTCGACTACAAGTCCCTTCTTCCTCCTCCTTTGCCCTGCAGCGTCCGTGCGTCTTCTTGGCACTGATCCAATATGGCGACCGCCCTTCTTGTCTCGTGATGCCACGCCCGCCGCGGGAGCGAAGGTCAACCAATCAGCGTTCACGCTTCACCGGATAGCCCTTTTCCGACGGATAACCCGGCGGGAGACGCTCGCGTTTCCCGCCACTAATCGAACGGGTAGCTCACCGGAGTGTAATCCTTATTGAGTCAGTTCCACAGAACCAGGGGTACCGCTAATCATGAATTCTTCAGGAGTGTAGGCAAATGTCATTACGGGTAACATAAGAATACCCGCCGGATAAATCCGTCTGCCACCCTCGGGGACGTTCCTGATCAACACCCGCCCTAGTTCCGCTCGCTCGACAGCAATTAGGTCTGTACTACCATCATGGAATCGAAACTTCTTGTTGTGTATACAAATTAGGTCACAGCAGTCTCCGGATTATGCCGTGGACTGCGTCTTAACCCCACCTTGGGTTCTTTAGACCTGGTCGTCCGGGAAGATTCGACAGGATGTCCAGTAGTCAATTGGACAGCCCTCCTCCCCTTCAGACCTTCATTTGCCGAGACTTTTTTTCCGCACTTTTTATCCTTCTTGCTAGAAGCTCGAATTGGTAAATTTTTTTTAGGCCTACCCCGGCCCCGCTTTAATTTACCAATACAGGAGGCATAGGTTTTTTCTCATCTGAGGGTATCACTAGTTTCCTAGGTCTACCAGGACCACGTCGTTCCGGGGTGGTCGCTCTCCACTCAGTGTTATCTGACTTCGAATGCTCCCCTGGCTTCGAATGCGCTGAAGCATCACCCTGCCACCGGCGTAGGCGAGCTACATTGGATTTATACAGGCGTCCCAACAAGGATTTGATCACCACCGTGGATTCAGAAACAATCCGAACCACAGTAAAGGGACCATCCCAGTTGGGTTACAACTTTAGCTGTTGTAGGGGGTCGTGTAGCCTAACTACTTCATCCCCCACTCGAAAGGACCTAAGTTTCAAACCTACGTCATAGCCCACTTTTTGCCATGAAGCAGATTTGCTTAGTTCACATCGAACCATCTCGTATGCGGACTTGAATTGATCCCTCAATGCCTCCACGAACATCACCTGACAGGGTGTTCCAGCGTTTATCCCAGCTACGCCAAACACCAAGTCAGCAGGCATAATCAAATCCTCTCCGAATACCAACAAATTGGGGGAACAACCTGTGGAAGCATGCACCGTACTATTATAAGCATGTACCACAAACTCGCATTGCTCGTCCCAATCATCCATCTGACTGTTGACCAGAGGCTTCAGGACTTGTATCAAGGTTCTGTTGAACCTTTCTACTTGACCATCAGACTGAGGCCGGTACGGATTCGTTCTTGTTTTGCATATAGCAAGGCTATGGCACATTGCTGCCCATAACTCAGATTCGAATTCTCTGCCTTGATCACTATGCAACATCAAGGGTACGCCTAGATGAAGCACCCAACCCTTTACGAATGCACGAGCACATGTATGAGCCTTGTGATCTTTCAGAGGAAACACTCTAGTATACTTCGAATAGTAGTCGGAGATCACCATCATGCACGTGTTTCCATCAGGAGTGGTTTTTAGGCCACAAATGATATCAACCGCTATGCGTGCAAATCTAACTCCCCAGAGCTCTTGAGTTAGTGGCAACTTCCCCAGGCCTTCACCTGGTTTGCTCAGACAACAATCTGGACAAGTAGAGATCCACCTAAGCAGATCTTTACTCATGCCAGGCCAGTAATACCTTCTGGAGAGTCGCGCAAGGGAGCGCTTCTTTCCAAAATGTCCACTGGTCTGATGTCCATGTACGAAATACATGATATCCCTTCGCATAGCTGTGGGTATCACGATTTGTCGAATTTTGGCCTTGTACGGTGTTATCTTCCACCTACATAAGATACCGTCAACAACAGTTAGCTCAGACCATTGAGCAAGTAGCTGTCTCATTTCCCGGTTCTCAATCGAAATGGTTGGTCTTTGTGGTTGGGCACCACTGGAGACCTGTTCTATTAGTCTCGAAATGACAGCATCACCCTTCTGGAATTGCCTGATGGTTTCGGTGGACCATTCCATTGCTTTAGAATGTCCTACATCATACGGCATTCGAACTCCAGCTATTACAGCATTATGGGCTCCACAATCATCGCAATCCATTCTAGAACATTTCCGTATGGGTCTTCTCGAAAGGGCGTCAGCATTGATATGCTTGCTCCCTGCTCTGTGTTGGATTTGGCTATTTTCCAACCCGAACTCGGACAAGTGGGTCAGCCATCGACCGATCATTCCTTCTGCTTCCTTAAAGTTCAACAGCCACCTTAAGGACGAGTGATCTGTCCGTAAAGTAAAGTCACCTCCCCAAAGGAAGTGCTTAAACTTCTTCGTATACACCACTACCGCCAACAATTCGCGCTTAGTGGTACAGTAATTCCTCTGGGCCTTATTGAGGGTATTACTAGCGAAAGCCAGTGGCAATTCTATCCCCTCTTGCATCTGGGATAGAGCAGCACCTATACTGTCATTACTGGCGTCTGTGTCCAGTATGAAATGTCCATCAGCTGTTGGATATTTCAAAACTGGGGTGGTTCGAAATAGGTTCTTCACGGCTTCGAATGCTAGATCTTGTTCCGGACCCCATGGAAAAGGCTCCTTCCTTCTACCCGGAGTCCAGTGAGCTAGAGCCTGCATAGGCTGAGCTATTCTGGCATACCCCGGTAGGAAGTCTCTGTAGTAGCTACAGAAGCCCAGAAAGGACCGTATGTCTTTAGGTCCCTCTGGCTTTTCCCATTCCGATACAACATCTAGTTTCTCAGGATCCGCCTTAACCCCCTCAGTGGATATTATCCGACCGAGATAGTTAATAGAAGTCCTAAACAGGTGACACTTCCTTGGTTTCAATTTCAAACCATGGGTTATCAACCTCTCGAAAATTTTGACTAAAGTAGCCAGGCACGATTCGAAGGTCTTCCCGAAGACAATTACGTCGTCCAGGTACACCAAACACTCCTTCCATAACAGGTCACTCAACAGAGATTCCATCATGGCTTCGAATGTTGCAGGGGCGTTACACAATCCGAACGGCATCACATTGTACTGGAAAAGACCGACATGGCTCGAAAATGCTGTTTTTTCCTGATCCTCTTCCTTCATTCCAACTTGCCAGTATCCGGATTGCAAATCCAGCGTACAGAACCATTGGTTTCCGCCCAGGGAATCAATAGTCTCGTCTATACGGGGGAGAGGATAGGAGTTTTTCTTAGTACAACCATTCAATTTTCGATAATCTATGCAGAAGCGAATTGTGCCGTCTTTCTTAGTCACCATCTGAACAGGACTGGACCAGGGGCTAGTGCTGGGAACAATCACCCCTAATCTCAGCTGATCAGCGATTTCCTTCTCGGCCATCAATTTCTCCTTCAAAGGTAGGCGTCTATAAGGGATTTTGAAAGGTACAGCGTCCTCTGTAGTGATGGAATGTAGCACCTTGTCAGTTCGCCCCAAACCAGTGGGCTCCCCGAAGGCTGCATCATATTCCACCAATACCCGTCTCAACTGATCTTTCTGGTCCCCCGTCACCAAGCTCGAATCGTCCACCAACTTTTGGAGTTCCGGACGTAAATCGGACATCCCCTCAAGGTTCGGTTGGGTATCTTCTGAGAGTATACTGGTGCTTGCCTGTGCAACGATCACCTGCCCCACGGGAGTACCTTTCATCAGATAACGGACTTCACCACCAGGATTCGAAATAGGAATTAGATTCCTACTGCCACTGCCTACGAAAGTATCTGCACTCTCGAGTCCAATTGATGCAAGTCTCACCACATCGGGTTCAACCACCGCCATCTGGTCTCGGAAGATACTGTCACTCGAAAACAGGACATCACATGTCTGTCCTGGGGGTATCTTAACCGTCTGTACCACCGAGGCTACAGAAGATACCTTTCTCAACACGCATTGTACGGCCACCCTATATGGATGTTCTATCTTTAACATCCCCCTACAAGGTTCCAACATTGCACCGTACAACGCAGCGAAATCTAATCCGATGATGCCATCATCACTCAGATCAGCAATAGTAGGGGACAGGAGGTAATCCTGCCCACCTATATTGATTTCGAAAAATGCTTTACCAAACGTCTGCATGCAGCTACCGTCGGCCGAATGAGCTGTTACCCTCGTTGTGAAGTTATCTGGCTCATCGACTACAAGGTCATAGAACCTCTTCGAGATCATGGAGTGACTAGCTCCAGTATCCACTAGAAATTCTGCAGACCTTCCCCTCACTGCTACAGTCAAATACCACCTCTTCCCATCCAATGGTGATGGGTTGACGGTGAAACGTTCGAAATCCTTAGTGACACCAAGATCTACTCCCCGTCGTTTCAAGTGCTTCAAACAGGGGTGATCCGGGGACAATCGGGCACTGCTGACTACTTCCAGCTCCTGTATCCAATTCGCCGCTTCCCCAGTACTTCCTCCTCGGACGTCTACTATTCTGGGTTCATTGGACATACTTAGAAGGGACTGATCAGGCCCCTCCTCTAAGTTTCCAATCTCTACTGCACCTCGGACTTCATCGCTTGCACCGCTGGCGATATGTTGGCTTTCTTTCTCCTTAGGGGTTACTACCTTGCCATCCAGAGCAACCCCGTCTAGTTTTCCGTTTTCTTCTCTTCAGGCTTGGGTACCGGCTTTTCAGCTGGGCATTCTGCAGCAAAGTGTCCCAGGACCTGACACCTGTAACACTTCCTAGTGGTCTTGTCCACTCTCGGCTTCGAATTCCTCCCTGTTGATTGCTGGTTTCCAGACATTAAGTCAGTCAACCTTAACAGAAGTTCTTCCATAGAACTGGGAGTTGAGGAAGTAGTCGAAGGTGCGCTTGTAACTCCTGGGGTCACAGGTGGTGTTTTCCTGTCGGCCTTCGGATAGCGCTTCGAATTCGAATTGGAATAAGATTTGCCGCTGTTCTTTTGAGCAACTGCGCCAATCTCCTCCTCCCTTCCAGAATCACCTTCCTCTGTATCAGAGGCTGGTGGGTCTTGCACCACACTGGAAGTTCTCGAAAGTACTCTCGAAGATAGCAGATGCCGTTTCCTGTCATAGTCTTCTATGGCCATGAACAAATCAGTGAGAGAAGTTCCAGCTTTCCAACTATCACATGCAGCGGTCCGTTCATCAGAATCCCTTAATCCCTCAATGAATTGCGAGAACAAATCATCTAGGAACTGTGGGTCATCTAACTGCCATCTTGGTCTAGCTCTTTGCAAGAGAGATTGCAATTCTAGACCGAACACACGGTGTGACTCGTTTGGCTTTTGAGTCCGCTTCCGGAACAATCGAAGCGGGTCTTCATTACCCACATTACCTATCAGATAACTGGCGCATTCCACCAATTGGGTAAACGATCCGGCACCATGCATCGTTCTCCATCTCGAAACCGCTAGCTTGCCTGGGCCATTTCTCAATGCCCGTAAAAGTTCGTCCAACGATTCCTCTTCTGACCATCGATTATACCTCATATCGTCCATGAAGTCTGCGAACCAGTCCTGCCATGGCTGTCTTCCTGTGAACGGACTCGGAGTGCTGGCAGTGCGTCTAGCAGCGTTGTGGTTGTCCCTGTGCAACAGAAACGACTGCTCGATGCTCCAGTTGACGATATCGGCATTATCAGCTTGTCTGCTAACACAGTCCACTCCCATCTCAGCAATGCAGGGGTTCGTGTCGTAAATCAATTTCATCCCAGGGGACATCGATTCGCGGCGAGATACTCGTCTACCAGCATGTGTAGGAGATCTCCCTGGCCTCCTTGAGGGACCACTCGAACGTTCATTCGGATCAGATCTCGAAGATCTCTCATTCGAACTCGTACGGCTCGGTCTCTCTCGAGAGCTGGAACGACTGGGAGAGTTCGAATGGTCGTCATCATACGACGTTGGGCGTTTGTCACGCCGCGAAGATCTTCCATCCGGATCCCCTGTATCAATGGTCACTCGTTTTGGTCTCCCTCCGGTTGAGGTAGAGGCACTACCCCCACCAGTTGATGAGTTGTATATGCCACCACTGACATGATCGAACCCTGAACGGCTACCTCGAGTTGCCTCTTCATCTCGTTTCTTCTGTAAATCTTCCACCTCCCTGATCAGACGATCCTTTTCGTCCATCATCGCCTTGGTAGCTTCTCGGATCGTATCATGGAGCTCGTCCGAATCATGTATGGTCTTATCCTGACGTTGTTCTAGAGATTCAGTACGTCGCCGCAAGACATTCTGTTGATGAGCGAACTGGTTTTCCATATGTTCCAGTTCTGCCTTCGTTGTGTCTAAGCGGTTCTGTTTCTCCATCGTTGCCCCTTCTAGATCTTCATTCTTGTTCCGAAGCTGTACCAACCGATGACTCAAAGCTTCAAACTCTTCATTCATCCTGTCCATCTCTGCGATCCTTGCTCCTTCGAACCGATTCTTCTCCTCTTTGAAATGACGACGTGTCACTTCCTGTCGCTGGTGTCGTTCAGCATGCAGTATGCTCATGCCTTGTGTTGGCATAGGAGCAATGTGTCTCTTCGAACCACCAGTTTCAAACAAAGAATCATCTAGGTTTGACCCCAGATCTTTTCGAATAGAATCAGGATTGCCTCTCCTTGGTTCTGGTGTAGAACTCGAACGGTTTGGCCCATAATGTTTCTCAAGGGCTGCTACCACCTCCGGATCTGGACTCGAAATAGGATGAAGGGACGCTCCACCCTTTGCCTGTTCAGCCATGTTAACCCACTGACTGTGCTATTCTGTGTTTCACCCGAACTGGTCACGGCACCAATGTAGGGGTTTCATATGCGTACAACACGAACACAGGTTCCAAATTCGGTTTGAATGCAACAGGTCTTTATTCGATCACAGCCTCAAAAGTACACGAAGGTTTCTCACTCGGTTCACTTGGTCTTTCAACCATTCGAAGACACACAGGATTCTATCGATAGTTCGAAGCATTAGCGATACCGGACAGTTAAGCTCTGTGCCAGCATGGCTGGTGCAGAGTCCATAACGTGGGAGGGGTGTAGGTGCCCCTGTCAAAGCGAAGGTACGAAAGGTGCGGGTCAGAGCTCGTCCTAGGACTAACTGGTGAGGTAGCCAACCTCGGCCTCTTATATACCCTGAGCGCGGACCAAGCAGTGTCGACGTGGCACTCCTCCGTAGCGCCGTCTGGAGTGCCCTGCCTGGCTCCGCTACCGGATAACCGAAAGGACATGGCTCAGGTGTTGCCACCTAGTGTCCGTTGGAGGCACTTACCGCTCTGACTCCACGGACCTTATATGTACACGTATTATTCGTGCCCCTACACAAGCATTTACCTTTCCTATGATACCATAATTGCATTTTACATGAGTAAGAATTGATACCAAGTGGTGTCCAGGATATTTCTATTCGATACTCTTCATAGTGCATTAATGCACTATCAATCCTTGGCCAGATGGTGCATTAATGCACTAGCTGGCTGTAGAGATCGAGTCAGCACCATTTTCCTTTAGCCCCCAAATCAGCCTGGAAATTGGCCAGAGGTCGGCTGCGAATGGCCAGATATCATCCAAGTTCGGTTAGAGGTTGGTTGTTACCCTGTCTATTGAACTGAAAACGCCAGGGAGCAGAGCAGTATTATACACTATTTTGACCATCATCTTTAACCACTGGCAGCTAATTTATAAAAGATTATGCTTCCTAGTTAAACTGAGACTATAGCAAAACTGTGCGAGTGATGCCCTGCTAGATAGGTGAAACAATCAGGGACGTCACTTCAATTATTGTATGCACGCTTTTTTCAGGTCATTCCACCTGCAAATAGCTCGATAAATAGCACTCCTAAGAAGCATAGCCTTAATGCTTCCAGGATTGATTAACCTTCTTCCAGAAAGAAGACTGGTTGGGACATTTTTTTGTCGGTTTAATCTTCCTATTGTGACAACATAATACATGAATGTCTCTTCTAACAGTTAATTGATCACACACAACTACTTTCAGCAGCTAATCCGTAGTAAAAAGTGGATCCGTATCTAATTTAACCTTGTTTACAGCTCTTAGACGATTTTTTCGTTGTGAATATTGTAGGTCTCTATCCTCGCCCAGATTCCCGCTATCCCATATAAAATCAGTGTACTCGAAGGTAGGTGTATATTTTACTTGTATACTTTACTACCATTTTTGGACATCATAAAGCCATCAATCAAGCTAAATTAAACCTCTCGGATAACACATACTAATTTCCAACGGATCATCACAACTCACTGGTCTCTCAACAGATCCAGTTGGTAAAAAGGTCAGACCAAACTCTGAAGAAGACATGTGTTGTTGTATAAAAAGAACGTTGTTATTAATGCCATTGTATGATTCAGGATTGATACTATAAGGGTGCTGGCGGGACAGGTACAGTGAGAAATATAATCCATCATTCAGTTATAAATAAAGTTGATTCCTCAGTCTATACTACGAGAGTTACCACAACCTTCCCTATAATTACCTGTTTGCCCCTATACCTGGCGTCGTACGTATAGGCCTCGCTCTCGAGGGATCCACTGCCTTGTGGAGGTCAGACATTATTTCTGCTAATGACCAGAGGTACCTCGAGAACGTGCAGCATACTGATCCCTCCCGATCTGTTTCCAACGTCCCCCTCTTTGGTCAATTATACATGGGAGGCAGACAATCATGTCGGGAGGATCCTCTCAGCCTTGTGACATTGCTGTAATTGCCAAATGACATATAGTATATATAAAGAACGTTGGGGACGCATAATACATGGTTTTCTTTGTCCTTTCTCTTACGGTCCGAATCGTAGCTGATTTGAGAGGTGACTATTCCTTCTAGTTTCTAAGCATTCCCACTTTTAAAATGGCATTACTGCAGAACCGCTACAGTATAGTTGGAGTGATAAATCCAAATGTTTTCTACAATAAGTATTTATTTGTTATATTTATAAATGATGTGTCATATCTTTCATATTTCTTTTTGCAACCAAATTTTAAACAGGTCTACGTATGGCGTCTAGAATGGACAAAATGAAGTATGACATCAACCTAGTTTTTGGTGGTCATGAACAACCATCGCTTTAATAGATCCTGATTTTAAACAAATCCATGAGCATTCATCATGAAGCTTTGCATTTATTGTAATGACAGTCATCGGAGCCCTTGTACACCAAGCATTTCATGGAGAAGTTGGCTAAAGCATGCCTTGTTCAAGCCCGTCTATATTATGACCCGACGTTCCAACATTCCTATCAGCCTGTACTAACAGTTCTCCTGTTTGACAGGTCAATAATGACTTAGTTGGCTGCCTTCACCAGTGTTCACCATCCCTACACCTATCCTCCCTTTGGCATAGATGTCTACCTTGTATAAAATATCATCACATCGCTGGTACTGCAATCCTACTATTAACAATGACAAACATCGTTATGGCTGTAGTAGCTAACGCCTCGAGATGAGAACGATGTATTGGGCCCATGAGCAGATGAGTGTTCCTGCGAATAAGCCATGCACACACACAGAAAAGTGAGAGTCATTGTCGCTAAAACTACCCTCGCCTGACTCTCAGGTGAGGGTAGTTTTAGCGACAGTGACTCTCACTTTTCTGAGGGTGCAGCTGTAACTGTAGACCAAGAGTTTTATGTGTTCTGGCAGGCGAGCGGCATGCCATGTAGAACTATCAACACCCTTTCCAGCTGGTTAGTGCAATCAACAACCTAGCTAGACAGGGTGGGGGGGGGGCAGATTAATTTTGGGGCTCCCTAGAACAATTACACACGCAGCCTTATGTATTGGGTAGGGTAAAAGTCAACAGGAGCAGCTGCAACTTTGGGAGGAGCAGCTCCTTTCATTTGTCCTTCCACTCACTCTACAGCAACGGTTTGTGTGCAGTTTACGTGGGTGTATTACATTATATGTATGTGTGCTGGTGCTCCTTCCTTGGGCGGAAATTAGTCAGGGAGTGCCATTTGCGGCTTAGTGCAGTTGACAATGCCACTGAATTCCCAGTAAGCATTGTTTAGTGGGTCCCAGGTGGTCTGCAATAAGCAACCCACCAGGTTTTCGTCCTGGATGCATGGCCAATTGGCACCATATGGGCTTGGGTTCACAGTGGGAGGCCAGGGTAGTTTTGAACAAGACAAAACGAACTCTTTTGGTCCAAAGGCTGATGTTGCTTAGGTTTACCAACAGGATGTCGTTTCAGGTGTGTTGCTAATGGTATTATCCTCAGTTCTCCTAATCATAACCCTATTTGCCAGAAACGATTTCCTCAAATCCATTCTTTGCAGCATATCGTTTTGCTATGTATGGACATCACTTATTAACATAAGCAACACAATAATGTTAGCGTTTACTTTGTAGAATATCGTTTTAGTTTATGCAAAACTACCCTGGACAATTAACCCAAAATGATTCAAGCCGAAATGTAGTGAAAACATCATTTCTGTCATTGACACCAAACTTCTGTTGTTGTAGTTGTGCTTTATTCTATGCATATATAATGTATTACCGGTATATATGTATTTGAAAACTTCCAATTCACCCAAAAGTCAGATCTGGGTACGCTCCTTTATGGTTCTGTTTCCATGAAATCGGGAACCATCGAGGCAATATCCCTGGTTGTTATCCTCAATATTCCGTAATACTGATGTGTTTCAAATCACATGACTGTAAAAAATCATGAAAGTTCTAAAATTGAGCCCGATTTATGAAACTTGGTCTTTGAGTTGTCCAAGCTATGCCTGTTCCGGCTGGGGTGCAAATTATTTCTGTCGAATAGAAACCTTAGCATAGGAAGCCCTAAATGACGAAACAAGTTGGTTAAAGTGGCTATACAAGCTGGAACACTCAAACGTACATTTTCCTCATATGATATTTTTAAGGTTGTATAATATATTATCTTTTCCCTCTCATAATCTGACATTTATTCTGACAAGAAAGTCTTAATATTATGTTAGACAGGACTCCAATCTCAACTACTATTTATATTCTGGAGGGGTTTGATTATCTAGTTTTGACAAAGGCCATCAGATGGCAGTACTGGGTGGAGTGCAGCCTGGAAGTTTTCCATTGAAGTTTTCCATTGCTCAACCCACAAACACAGTCTACTAGTTCCTGGTGTATCCTTGTAGATTACACTACCTTGTTGATGTAATCAAGTGCTAAATAGAATGTTGGAAGCATTTGTTTTTTCCTCATCCATTTTCTTAAATTTAGCATGGTTTAAAAACACAAAATAAGTTGGGGTGCTACCAGTACACTCTACCAAGGAGACTCTTTCCACCTATGCAGAAATTTAACTATATAGCTGAGGTCGTATGGCAGCTTTACGTTTTCTGGCTATTGTCATGGTTCCTCATAACACACAATGATACATCTTTCTATGGAACATTTTAACACAACACAATTGTATTTATAAAACTGCATGCTTATTCTCCACATGACTGTTATAAAACCTTGTCTCTCAGTCAGGGGCTTAATATGGCAAAGAAGGCTTACAAATAGGATTTTGTTACATCCCAACCAACACAGGCATAACATGGTACAAAATGTATCAAATGAGAGGGATACCTGAGCTATCATGTAAAACCAGGTGATGCTCTGTAACGCTACGCACACTGTAAAATATTGGTTTCCATGGCAACTTCTGTTTATCTTTTTACAGTAGAATAGATTTCTTATTTCACTTTCTCCCTTCCAAATAGGCGGACCGGGGAATTTATATATATCATCCATGGGTGGGTGACTTTTATAGACGTCAAGGTCACCGATTTTGACCTTGTCTATGAGAAAGCCAACAACAATTATGTTAAATTTTAGTAGCTTTCAGGTCTTTGGAAAGAGCCAAAACTGGTATTCTGGGTTGATGGGTCACTTATAACCTCATGCAGAGATCCACACAATGTAGATAACGTATCACATGACCTTGGTTGAGTATCTTTAGCAGAATGCCTTGGCGTATATAACCAGATAAGACAGCTTTTTCTGAAATATATATTTATTGAATTAGTACCTTTAATATTCCCTTTCTGCATGAATCTCACACTGATCTTTGTCAAGAAAGACTCCGCACACTAATTGAAAGATTATGTGACAAAGGATTCGTCAAAGTCATATTCCGCATTAGCGAGATACAGTGGCTCCACCTTATGGACCACTGGTAACAATCATAACCCTTTGCTCTGCAAGGACCAGCTCAGCCAAATCTCGTGGCCGAGATTAGGGTACAAGCAGGGTACAGGTATTGTGAATAGGTTGTACCTGGACAACCTAATGTCATCTGTGTCCAGTATAGTGTAGTGGTTAGCACTGTGGACTCATAATACTGGGAGCCCAAGTTCAAATCCCTACCAGGCCAAATAACACTACGGCCTTTAAATACATATTTCTAAATTTTCTTTAGTATTGTGAATAATGTATTCTGTTTCCAAAATTGCTTTACTTACCCGGCATTGCCTGGAAGAGGATAAAGTCAATAAAGTGACAGGTCTAGGGTCATCAAAGTGATAAGTCTGGGGTCGTCAATGTGCCAATTCAAATCAAAGCCAAGAGTTTCAGGGGGATCGTGGGAGATGGGTTATTCTTGGAGAAAATGTGAGTAAGTCTACAAACATTTTGGAAGAACCATTGTCAGGCTTAGTGCTGGGTTATCTTTTTCAGTGCAATCTTGTAGCTCTGGCTTTTGGAGATGAGATCGTTTAATGATAATTATTATGAGCCATGATGAACTTCCAATCATAAAGGCAGTGTCTAAATTAGTGGTTTTTCTGTCATTCACTTGGTGTCATTCACAGTTCACAACTTTGCAACAGTTCTTACACTGATTTCTAGTCAATAGCCCAAATAGAAAAAGGACAATAATTATGTGTGAGTATATTGTGTAAAAATGCGATGGTTGTATAATGGTTCTGAACTTTGTTAAGGGCGATACAGGAATGGCATGGTAGCTTATATAGTGGTAATTATATCCATGAGACATTAAATCCTTACTTTGATCCCATGGCATGCTTCCAAATTAACCATCACCACCCCTATTAGATGCGTCCCCCACCTGGCTGCGAAGGCCACCTACTGGAGGGATCCAGCTGTCTTGGAGAGGTCACAGGATTACTCCTGCTAATAGCCTGCCGTATCCTAGCACTAGATCCCACACAATATATTTCTGCTAATTACATGCGACACAGGAACTCCGTGGAGAGGATTTGCTCTGCGTTAATTGACGATACAAACTCTAGAATGCCAGAGACTGTGATTTCCCAATACCTATACTTCATCTGGGCTACGTTGATGTAATTGCCAAATGGTATCTGACCAGGCCAGTGAAAAGGAGCATTTAGGAGGGGAGTAATAATTAAAGTTTGTGAGATATCATAAGCTAGGATACTACTGGTATTCTTGCGAGAATTGTATCTCGTACATAATAGATACCAAAATATGTTGAAAAATTAGATTTATCAAAAATAACCTTAAAATAGTTTTTTTTGTGTAGATTTGGCTTTAGGAGAAATTTTCGAGGTCTGTTTTCAATTTTGAGTAGCCAATAGTGTGCCCAAGAAATAAAGACCAACATGATTTATTTAGAACAATGGAATTATTTCCATGGCAACCAGAAAATGCCACATATGTGGCAATTTTCCATGAAAATGTTTCTTTTACATTCCGAATATAGAATGTTACATCAAAATTGGAATGCTTCTCAGAAAACTATTTTTATTTTGCATAAAAGAAATTGCATATAAAAAATACCCATAGAACATTTTTGGGCCTATTTTCCACTATTTTGCCATTCTGGTGACTAAAACCATTCCCTGTAGGCTGGCTTTAGTGAATCTTTATTGAAAACCTGCCATATTTGAAATGTAAGTAAATTATGGAGGACCCTTTTTTCTTGGCTGTACACTATGACATGACATAAAATTCTTGCATGGACCCACCAGTGTGTCATGGGTGTGGTCAAAACATTGAATGCGTTTAAGAGAGTTTTGATATGAGAGGAGAGCTTTAAGCTGTTCTCAGAGCATGCACACTCCAGTTGGCTCTGACAGGCATCACAACCCCTCCCATGGAGCGTGTTCATTTACCCCCTCACTCAGTCCTGATTACTCAATCGCGGTGTTCTGCTGTATTACATGTGGAAATTTAAATTTCCCTCAAGATATTTCCCAAGGATGGGGTTAACGACAGTTTAGCGTGGGTGTATGCATGGTTGTAATTCGATCCTCTCCATCGTGAATTCTCCCTCAGACAACTGCCTAGGGCCATGGAAATAGTTCATCAATCTCTGATGAAAAATAGCAGTATTGCTCGAGGACATGTTTACTATCTAGACTTCAATGGATATATTGCACACTAATTGGTCTTATTGACTGCCCTCGATCAACATCTATTGTGCGTTACTCTTGGAAAAAGGCCCTCAATTTACTTCATGCAGCTGAACTAGTATACGTTTTTGAGATAATAATCGCTCTCCCCTAACATTTAGTTTGACTAACAACTGTAATTTTTCACAATTTTGGAGACAGGTACTATAATACCAATCAACAGATCTGTATAGGTGCCCAGGAAGTGTTGAATAATGTATTGATACACTATCCATTTTAATAACCATATATGAGAAGGGCAGGGTTAAACCATCACTTTTTCCAACGAGAGCTATATTGGATGCATTTTGTATACTGCATAGCTGTATTATTATTCATATCTGTATTATGATTTATTTTATCGTAGGAAACCATGATATTATCTGATTTCAAAGCACCTAATAATATGTAGTTATTATCTATATCTTATTGGTTATAACTATGTAAGTGGCATATGAGCATGGGATACCTTCCTATTATTCATATTCTGATTATTTTGAAATACATATACCATTACTTTTGTAGCCACTGATACTAATATTGTAAACATGTGTACACATAGAAGTTTTTTTAATGTAAATATGGTAAGTTATGTGGATATGATAACTACAGACCCAAGATACAAAAGACAATCACTTAACACATAGAAATGGACCAGACAATTTCAATAGGTTGCCTCGATTATCCAGACACTTCAGTAACTGAAACACCCTTTTACATGTTTTGTAAAAATGAAGATGATATATTGTTCATTAATTAACACTTAGGTGATATAATGTCAATTATGGCAGGCCCAAAACAATTTACATTCTCTCCCTGGTGTAGTAATGATAATGGTGATTGTTGAGCTTGACTGGAGTTTTGTATTCCTCCAGAAGCTTTGCTCAGTCGAAGAAAGGTAGATAAATCGAAATGGCTGGAATAAATACCACCAGAGGGGATATATTACTCTATTGACAGTCTTTCTGCCTATTGCAGCAATAGTTGGAGCTCATGAGCGGGAGGCTCATTGGGAGGCTCTTTTGGCCTTTAAGGCCATATAAAGACCTAAATGTCAGCTGCTGACAAAATTGGTACCCTAAAAGCTGTTTGGTCAGTCAAAGAACCACATTATCAATGTGATGTTAATGAGAGTTTGGAAAAACAATAATACTGGTGAATGGGCCTCATCGTCAATTAGACATTTCCATTAGCCATTTAGTTATGATTATAAATGTAATTGTAAAACCTTATCAGATCCCCAAGGAACATTGCAAAGTGAATGATGTTGTTAATTTCCGTGGTCCTAAATGAGACCAGTGCTTAAGGCAGTATTTAGAATAAAGTATACAGATTTACTACATCCTTATCAGATAATTAAAATGGCCAGACTGCCAGGACATTATAGTACTTTATATCAGACCTTCTAGCTTGGCTCTAGGAACTGAGAATGGCACTACTGTACCCCGTCAGGCAGTCTTCAAATAGTGCATAAAGATATGACAAAAATGACACATAGGGTATTGAGGATACATTTATAATCCACAATGTGTAGGAAATGTGAATTGAGTACCACCAGTTAGCCACTGTGAAGGTATCCAAGCTTTAAGGGCCGCTGCTGCCTCTGAGCAGCATCTAAAATACCCTTGAAAACCCGCTGCTGCCCTAGGGCAGCAAAGTTGCTACCCTAGGGCAACAATACCACTGAACTACAGCCACTGTTATGAAACAAAGAATCCAAGAATCAATCCAAAAATATTTAATATGAATACTACGTCACCTTGTCAGAAAGGTATAAATTCTGTCTCCAATACAACCTATTTTACTGCTTAGCCACTATCTCAGGGAGCACATAGTTGCAAAGTTGCATATTCCCATGGCACGGGGCCAGTGGTTTAGTCGCAAATGACATTGTTCAAGGCCAGCAGTGAAAGGGTTAAGAAACGACTGAGCTCCCGAAATGACCTCTGACAATAATGACCATATCAGCCACATAATCAGTGGCAACGAACAGTTTTACATTATCCATATTCATCGTCACAAAGTAGTACTTCTCAGGCTGGTACAACTTAAATCCAAAGCTAACATTACAACTCAGTACCTATCCTTTATTGATTTGATTTTTCAAAAGAAATAATATAACATAAAAAAAGTAATCCACTCACCGCGAGGAGAAGCCTCCAAATCGATACACATACAGGTGACCTCCTTGGGTCAAAAAAAAGGATGTCCAGTGCATGCCTTATCTGTGTTATGGTTAGAGTATATGTTATTGTGACAAGTAGATGTGTCAGTGTGCTGAACACGTACCCTACTGTACTGGGGTTGATGGCACTGCCACCCGGACTGAAGGGGTCGTGTCTGGAATGGAGATGGTGGGGATTGGGGTGATGTCTCAGCATAATCAAACCTTTGCTGAACATGACAAAACATGTCAGCCAGACAATCCCAGACCTCGCCACCAACCAGACACCAGAGCAGAATCTTGATAATGAATAATCACCATGTCTACCAAGGAGTATTGACTAAAATAAGCCCAAAGACAAGGTGTGTTTCAGGCAACATGGTCCTGAAGGTTAGGTTAGGTAGGTCGGACAGACTTCTTTTCTTTTTTAAAGCGATGAAATTGCCAGGAGTCATTTGCAAATTGCTGCTTCATCCAGTAAATAGAAATATCACAAATATACTTGTTAAAAAGCAATTTTCTGAAGGCAGACAATTTTTTAGGCAACTGAATTCGATAAGAAATTGTTCTCCTGACCAAATATGTGCTCAGACAGGACACTCGACTCATATCGCTGATACATAATACCAAATCTAAGCTATGAGAAGAAATTTGAACATCAGCAATACATGTGGAAGATTGTGCCACATGAGAAACATGATTCACTGTCTTGATCTCTGATTTGAATGTCCCCATCAGGCATTCACCTTTACAGAGAGAAATCCTTACAGCTCAAATCCCAGGATGCTTTCTATGCCTCCTAAACCCCTGCAATTCCAAGCCCTTGCAATTTGGGAGCCTTGCATTTACTCTTAATTGCAAGAGTTCTATTGCAAGGGTGCTTACTCCAAATCCCACTGTACAATGTATATTGTACTGTATCCTTGCAATTGTGGAATATCTGTTTTAATACAGACATTGGAGGAAACATACCTTGTGTAGTGGTTCGATATCTCAGAAAAGAGAACAAGAACGTCAGTTTCCAGGTGTGAAGTAAAGCGGGGTTTTTATTCAGTGAATTCCTATACAAAGCACCTAAGCCTCAACCCGAAGGAGGAGGTAAAAGCAGTGTTCCTTATTCAATCATACACGATTGGGGTAGGGTAATGCTGGGAGTCAGTCTGGCCTGCACTGACTGGTGAGTGTACGAGGAGGAGAGGTTAATATACCCCTTCCGACGCATGAAATCAATATGATCACGTGGTTGGGTCGTTCCTGGCTGAAGCGTGGTGCGCAGTACCCGAGAGAGGACAGTCCCCCCCTCCAGGCTACCGCACACACTAATGCCAGGCGGAAACCACCCGGACTAACCTCCTCGGTCGCGTGGATGTAAATGTGTTTACCGTATATAGTAAACCCCTACACTTGCAATATACCCATGAATTCAGGTCAATATGCTCAAATAGTAAGAGAAAATACCAAATGGCGAAAACTTTTCACTTGAGCAAGGGAAAATATCTAAATATCTAGATGTTAGAGTAGGCCTTAATTGAAACAGATTCTTAGCTGTTATACCTCTCAGTTGTAGTAACATCTGTTGCGATTTGGATCAAGCTGGGCATATCGCAACAGATTCTTATATTGCAAAAACTTTCTGGCAACAATTGCACCGTGGGATTTGAGCTTTAATGAAATATTTTTGTTATTATCTGAGACCTCTTCACTACGTATAAACCTGCATATGATGTATATATACACTTACATACATAATTATGTATACATAATATTATATTATATGTGAAGTATTGTGTGAATGCTAGTATAAAGACTCACTTGCTCATGGTACATTGCACCCACTCCAGGTCCACCTAGCACAACTAACTGTGGAACCTGACCGTGGGAGTGTGTTCATTTACCTCCTCACTCAGTCCTGATTTGATTTGGTTGCTTGACCGCAGTGTTCTTCTGAATTACATGGGGAAATCGAGATTTCCCAAAATCAAGATATTTTTCCAAGGAGGCAGTGAGCGTCAGCTTTAGTGGGTGCATGCATGGTTGACATTTTGGTCTTCTCCATCAAACAACTGCCTGTGGCCCTGGGGTCTCATCAATCTCTGATCAAAAATAACAGTATAACTTGAGGACGTGTTTATATATTTACTTCCTGGGGCTGAACCAGTAAACAATTCCACATAATCGATCTCCCCATGACATTTAGTGTTACTAAGAATCAAATATCTCACGATTTCGGAGAGAGCTACGATTGGGCTCCTTGGGGTTAGGCCATGGGCGCAGCCATGTCCAACCCCCGGTGCTTCCTTTGGTTGTCTCTAGATGGGGCCTAAGTCAGGATAGTGATTGCTTCAGCCTGTGTTAGCCTGAAGACATGTGAATAGCATTGGCCCTCAGTAACTAGGCCTATTCACTGAAGGGCTAAGTCCTGGGAACCACTTCAGGCAGAAGCAATAGTGGCCTACCCTGTGATGTCATAACCCGCGGTTAGCTGCCCTACCTAGTGGCCATGCATTGCCTCATGGGCCATCACCAATGTCTTTCCCTGGAAAGAGGGAAAGTTGGATATGACATTCTAAAAGTAACGACACAAATATATATGGGTAAACAGTATTCATCGTATAGCTTGACTGGAATTTGTATTCCTCCAAAAGTCAAAGGCTTTGCTATTATTGATGAAAAGAAGATGATCGAAATGAATGGAATAGGATAATGCCATCAGAAGGGATTTATTACTCCATTGACAACAAGAGAGTCCTGCCCCTAAGAGATAGCCGCAGCAATAGTTGGAGCTCTCTAACAGGAGGCTCATTTAGAGAGCTGTTTGGGTTTTTCAGTCACATCAAGACCTGATGTCAGTCCCTGACAAAATGATACCCTAAAAACTATTTTTGGTCAGCTATTAAAATACCCACATTATCAATGTGACGCTAATGGGAGTTTGGGGAAAAGATAATACCGGTAAGTGGACCTTATTATCAATTAGTGATTTCCATTAGCCATTTAGGAATCATTATTGAAGCAACTGTGAAACCTCACCAGATCCTCAAGCAACATTACGAAGTGAATAGAATGTAAATTTCCATGATCCCAACTGAGACCAGCCTGAGGTAGCACTTAGAAGGTAGTATAAGGATTCACTGCATCCTCATTATACAATGGAAATGAATAGCATGCTAGGGCATTATAGTACTTTATGTCAGGCAAAAGCATTTTTATATTTGCACAGCTTTTAATAACTTTTTAAGCCTTTGAAGGGGGGGGCTTCGAATTACCCCGTCAAAAGCATTATTTTTAAAATGTATTCTATTTCTACTATTAAGTTGCGGTAATCAGCATTATACTTCATACAGCCCATGTAGAAGATGATTTTATAGCAGCCACCATTGGTATTAAATGAGAAAAGTGCTAAACTAGGCGTTAAAAAATATATAACTTCGACAGAATTTCTTGACCAAGAATAAAAATATCAACAAAATTTCACGTCATCTATACACAGTGAGTGTCATAATATTACCAAACCTTAAAAATATGACATCTCTAGAAAACTTTTTTTTATACATTTTTCATCATCTACATAAATGTGGATCAACAAGGGAAAAGGGACCTCCGCGGGGGATTTTTAGTACCAACTTTGGCCACCAGGGGGCTCCATATAGCCAAAAAGGACCAAGATATAGCAAAACCCTGTCTATACTACTTTTTTATGTAGAATATGATAGGCCAAGTTAGAAGATTCCATTTTTGGTGAAAACATTCCATATTTGGAATGGAAAAGAACATTTTTGGGCCTAAATTGGTGTTTTTGCACACATTGGTTGCCATGGAAACATGATTTTCATTCTAAATCGAAAATTTAAAAAAATTGAATAAAAGAAGGCCCCAAAACAATTTCTATGCTGAAAACAGAATGTAAATACCATTTTTGGATCAAAAGTTGTGACCAATTGTTTGAAAAAGTTTGGATATTTGGTAATTAGCATAATTATGCTAATTAGATAGGAATATCTCTAAAACAAGGAAGATAGAGCTTATTGGCATTTAAGATTGGACAGTGACCACCCATATTCAGAGAGCCAGTACTCAAAAACTAGAAGTGGTACCTGCTTATAAAATATATCATTGGAAAGCTGATGACATCAATTTTATTATTGAGTTTTTACCTTGGAGGACCCTTTTCCCTCGACTGTCCACATATATCATTTTTGACACTTTACATTTGTGTACTCCAAACTATCTCAAGTTGCTGTCTCAAGTAACACCAGTTGACAGTACATGTAGAATGAAGCGCACAAGTATGAGAAAGCTGAGACGCTGTTCTGATGTCTTGTCTGAATGTCCCAATCGGGCATTCACCTTTACAGTGATAATTCCCTGAATAAAAGCTTTTGATTAATATCTGAGGCATCCTAACTAAAGCAGGTGCAAAGCTCATTCTGAGTGTTGGACAGCAATAACACCTCTGTGGTAATAATCGCTTCCGGGGTATCTTCTCTTGTTCCTTCCTACCCAATTCCCGTTTTGCTGTGGCTGCTCTTGCAATAGGAATATGCAAAAAGTGGTTATGTTGCCACGTGCATGGCAGAACTATTGAAGACAGAGGAGGCCCAGCATGGGAGGTCCCCTTTAGCAACTGCTGCAGGCCTATTGGTTCTGATTGCTAGTGTCAGCTGGTCCAGCCGGAGGTCAGCTAAGTGATTAGGCACCTTGCTCCCCATCCTGCTGTGCCCCTTTGAAGTAAGCCTTCATTTAGCTGTTCACATGTATCAGGAGCCGATCTAGGATATACAGCAACACGACACGCACAACTGTCATGTATGGATTAGTCAGGCATCTGCTGCATTGGTTAGAGAAACTGGTCCACTATAATATGTAACGATTGTCCTGTACCAGGAGGCATTGCACTTTGTGTACATATACATTAGCTTTATTAAATCAGATAAACATCAATATTTATCAAATCAATTAAACATCAAATAAACTTGATATTGCACTGAAAGCGATTTATCACAGATTATCATCGTAGTTAATTTTGGGAATACCAACTGCTATAAAATTTAATTTGCGAGACCGATTCAAAAACTATTTCTAGTCCCATAATTATTGCATACAATAACGATTCTATTGTTTCTATATTTTTCATCTTTGGATCACTTTTAGTGGAATGTCTTCAAAGTAGGGCTTCAAGGTCAAATCCCACAACGCGAATGAGGGCTGAAAAATGTAGTTTATTGTGAAACCCTGATCACTTAGCCAATATTGGTTGGTTACATCAGCTAAAACAAGCCCAATGTTGGTTGTAACCCTCGTCTAAGTCTTGTGATTATGATAAATAAGATATCAAAACATTTAGATATTTTGCTCTGATTATGTTCAAATATGTTGCTTATTAGAATATGCCAACGATTTGGTTTATACAGGGGGACACTCCAGATATCTTTAGGCTAGTTGAGAGGGAATAATCAAGAGAAATCATACCATGAAGTAACTCCCCTCAACTAGATCCATTAACCAGTCCTATAGGCAACACCTGCTTGCTTATTATTGACTACAGTGGGATTTGGAGTACACTAGTTATGTGGCAGAGGTGTTGCGATTTATAAAATCTGCAGCCTTTCCCCCCTGTCAGAAGCTCAATATGCAACAGTTTTAGACCCAATTTTCGCGTTGTGGGATTTGACCTTCAACAAAACTTCCCCAAATATGGAAGCTAATGTAATGGTGCCTAAAATTGACCATACTGGTCACCCGAGTGTAACAAAAATCTCTTTTACTGTTTCCTTCATCCTTAAATGATGGATCTGGATATTTTGGAGATCATGATATTCTGATTGATGTCTGAGCTTCATGTCTGATCACTAATGTAGTTATACTATCATACCTATAGTCCCTGGTGCATTTACATAGTATCAGGTACCCAGGGTAAGATTGATCAAAGGGACAGATTCATTTTGCATTGTTAATTGAAAGACACCTTCAAAATGTGTGTCAGTCTGCATGAAGACAAATAATATTGTGTAGGCACAAGGGAACTGTGGACAGAAATACTTAAGGAAAGTATTGGCTAGACAGGACCTTTGTAGCATGCTTACTTGTCCATTGCATTATGGTGTTGTCAGTGGGGGAAGACCTTTATATTAGAGGTTAAAATCATGAATGAGGAATCCCACAATGATTATTGGACGATGGGAATGCTCTTCACATGTGGTCAATGGCTCTGCCAGAAGTAACTGCCCCTGCTCCCCTAAGATAGGGCCCTGTAATGGCTCCCTCACCCATGGGATATGGAGTGCACAGCTACATAGACTGGTCAGTAGGCCCACAGGAACACATTACTGTCTTTAAATACTGTCCAGGCATGCTATTTCTAGAAACCCCACTCTATATAGCCTCCTCACACCTGTCAAGAAGTGCATGCTCCAATGTACCTTATGGGGAGCAAGCGACACATACTTAGCAGTTTCCGTATTCCGCCTTAGCAAGATGACCAGTACAAAGCACCATTCTGCTTGTACCAATCTATTCCCTCTGTTCTGCAGCAACACGATTAAGGCAAATCTCATGGATGAGAATAGGGGTCATGATATTTTGAATTAGTGGTCGCAAGTTTATTTTTGTAAATACTATTACTATTTTTGACCAACTAGGAAAAATGGTCAGTTAAAGTTGGTATCCCAACTGTTGCAGTGACGAATTCCCACTTCCAGCATGGGGATAAGCATGCTGATGTTGTAAGACATATATGAAAGTATTAAAGCTCTATGAGAACTATTTCCATACAAAAATCCCCACACAGTAGCAAAAATGAATTTTCACTGAGCAGTCAAAAATAAAGCAATTAGGATGCCTCTCTTCTAAACCGCAAGGTGGCAGCTGTGTATAGTGTTTACAAAATATTCCCAATGCAGACCCAGTAGCTCAACTCCATTCATGAACACATTAGTACATTGAGATCTCTACAGGTGGCAGCATATCTCAGATGGTTTGCCAATGCTTGAGTTTTCTCCATGAAAGCTGTAGATCTAGATTTTATTACACACTTTACATTAAAGCCTTTAAGACTCTTGGTAACCAGAATTAAGCACCCATTTCAGAAGAAAAGTGTACATTAAAGACTTTCAGGTAATTATTGAGAGGGGTCAATTCTAGTCACCCCAATTGGGATACCAACTTTAACCATGCAACCTTGGCATGGAGTTGAAATCATGACCCCTGGGTTGGTAGGCCATGCAGTGTCCTAAACCCAATGTGGACAGGCGACATAAGGAATATTCAACTACCACTCATTCAAAAAGTTATGATCCCTAAACTGCCAGATGTAAGGAACCAGCTTCAGCTGTATGTCTCACAATGTAGAATCACTGTATCCCGCTAGTGCGGAATAGATTTTCCACACTACTTATGGACATCAAGCAAACTGGCAGCCCTGCCCGGATGCTCAGGTTAATTTCACCTGAACCTACCGAACTGGGTTGGGTTGACCCCCATTGACCCTCAGCTCTTGAGTCACAAGGAACCAATTCCGCGATGTATAGCTCAAGTTACTAAAAATTGATGTACCCCATTCTCGACGCTGCGGACAGATTGGTGCTATCTGTGTAATACTGAACCTTATGCTGGCTTATATTTAACATAATCAATGTAGGCTATATATAGAGGAAGACGATTCCCTATGGCTTTTTTATCATGGCCAAACGTTAGAAAAAGGTTTTTGAAGGCGACGGAAATAATTTATCATTCTAATGCTTTTATGGAATTTGACCACATAGCCTAAATTTACATATGAGTATCCTATGATAATGTTCTATTCATCCCAACAGACTATATTCTCCTTGTACGGTTACCTACTGTTGTAGACCATTAGCCTATACAAATACGAGGAATCCGCTTTTCATTTAGAAAGTAGTCCTCCATTTACTTTATAGAAGTGAAGAGGGATATAATTCCTTATTTTGCAATTGCTTTTAGGGAGCTTTGGAAATTGGTTTAGAGTAGTGTCTACATATCCGGCACGTATCGATGATGTTTCCGATTACTCATCATAATAATCAGTATGTGTTGGCATGGCCTGGATAGGGACATAAAGGGGGAAATCGGATTTGAGAGGGAGAAATTCTAGAAGGAATGACATTATTCATATAAGCAATAGCAAACAATAATGTTGGTAGAACATGACTTGAATTCTAACTTTGCATTAAACTGTTTCAACAGATCAGATAACATAATTCTAATCTAGTATCCGTGTTAGCGACCCCTTTTGCAGGCGCTACCTTGGTGATATGGCTTACACTCATTTA
This sequence comes from Harmothoe impar, assembly GCA_947462335.1. Lineage (NCBI taxonomy): Eukaryota > Metazoa > Annelida > Polychaeta > Phyllodocida > Polynoidae > Harmothoe > Harmothoe impar. Next base: position 28,827,992 of record OX381706.1, on the reverse strand, counting down.
TCTACAATTTATTCTCAAAACCAGATGATAATGATGGCAACTTACAGTAAAGATAGATTTCGAACTAGGCAAAAGATGTTATGATGCCACTGATTACACAGAGGTGATATTCTTTTAATTTGTCATTGGATGTAATGGATTTGCCACCTATAAGTATAAGAGGTCCTCTAGTCATTGAAGCCTGAATTGGTCAATATGACATCCATGTGTCCTTAAGGAATAGTCCAGAATTAATAATGTCATTGATTTCCACCATCCAAAAGGTGCATGTCTGACTGGCTACTTACAACATTCAAAATAGATAATGACGTATGAAGTGTCGTTGGCTTTGACTGTTTAAATCAAATTGGTTCACGAGGAGGTTGTTTTCCACAACTACAAAAGTCCGCTCAGTGGCAATCATGGAAGTGACAACTGGTGAATACAGTGAAACTGTAAACATGCCTAAAGCTTCCTACCTGTCAATGCAGGGAATAGAATTCTTGTTTCCTAGCCAGTAGACAACATATTTTTCTGTTTATTTCATATGAATAATGATGAAAGATGGATAAAATGTTGGCCTGTGCTAACTAGATTCAAGCAATATTTTCCCGTCTAATATGTCTTAAACTCATACTTCCATGAATTCTGGCCTCGCTGCATGACTTTTCAGCAGATTCCTTAGTTGGGTACAGTGACTGTGAGCTTGCGCGCGCCTTGTTTGTATACAAATATATTAAATCGGGTTGACTTGTTCAGACACAAAGCATGTGCAAACCCACGCTAGTTTACAGTCAGGGCAGTAAGGGAAACGGTCGATTATACAAAAATAGGCATATTTGCCATGAATGTGATCACCAGGTGCCGCACTGGGATTTCTTCATTCCATTTCTTGTCCCTTAATCAACCCGATGGAATGTATAAGTCATAAAGGGTACTCTAGTCCAGAGTTTCCAGTAACGACTGCCTAAAACTAGAGTCCCACGGTGATTTCTATCATTACGAAACCGCTGCAATGTGAGCCTGCATGGTGGAATTTGGGCATAGACGGGTTTCAAAGATTAAAATTCAATGTAGCCTGATGAACAGATTTACTTGATAATTTTACTAAGTAAAAGCACATGACAAAGCTTTTGTAACTGCGTTGCGATTGAAGCAAAGCTATTTAGATGTCGCAAGTCAGTTTTTAAAGGTAGTCGCATAAAAAACATGGTAATTAATATGGTAATTAAGTTAATGACATCTTAAGCAGTATACAATTAAATGGGATAAGCATTGTTAAACGATTGAAAAAAGGATCTACCACAACGTAGGCTGTGGCTTAACTATAAATTATTTTTGGACATAGATTATAGATTAAATTATCAGCGTCCGAATTGATACAACGCTGACGCGCAGTTCAGTCATTATGCTTTTCAATATAGCTAACTCTTCTTCATTGATAAATATAGATTCCCTTCTCATGCTGCTCTCAAACAGTACAGCTTTGATATTGCTTATAGGTATTTAAATCGCGACACTTTGACAGAAGTTCTTAGCTGATATTTCCTAATAGCCTACATTTTCAGACCTCGCTCACGCTGTGGGATTTGACCTATTATGGTGACAACAGGTGAATTGAATTGAATTGAATTGAATTGAAACTTCGTTTATTTAAACTGCATAAAGTAGGCCCAGGGCCTGTTTGCTACATGCAGTGGTGTGTAGAGCTCGATGTAATGAGTCACATACAGTTTCCCTAGGGGAAAGTTATATGTTCTACACAAGGTGAGTGCTTCTCCATAGGGATTGCCCAGATGAAGAAGCACTCACAATGAGAGTCTTAAAACTATGTAATTACTTTTGTAATAATTAATATTTTGTCCCGTAAAATGGGACAAGACCACTATTGACTGGCATATTATACTTGTGTTTTGGGATATAATCCCAACATAACTTATATACAATGGTAAAGAAATAGGGCTAGATGTTATTAGCCCAGACACGATGTTGTGTGTCTATACGCACGATGTTAGTGTGCATGACATAGAGTGCTAAGATGTGTATAGCACATGTCATATAATGAGCAAATTATGAGATGTATACTAATAGTTTTCCTTTTGTGTGTGGAGGGGGGGAGACATGACCCTCACAGATGTTATTGTGTAGGGGGGGGGGGTACTAGGTAGTGCATTTGTCCAGATAGAATTGTTTGTTCCAACTCTGGAATTTGACAAAAGTATTTATGTTTCTAGTGTCAACTGTTAGGTCATTCCAGATATTGGGTAGTCTATACTCTAGGCTCTTTCTGTAGAAGGGGTCTTTGGGCCATGTAATCTTTAGAAGCTTACCATCATGCGCCCTAGTATTGATATTTCTTTTATCAATGTTATCATCTAATAGGGACACTTTGAAGGCTGCTGTATTCAGATGCATCTGTCTATGGTCAGACAAGGTATTCACCTTGGCCTTGCTTTGCAACTTAACTATGTCCCTTTTATCCTCATCTAGGTAGTAGGCTGTCTTGAGTCCCCTATCAAAGGCGCTCTGGAGCTGATCCAGCAGAGTTTTATTGGTGGTGCAATATATAATATCTCCATAATCAATCACAGGAAGAATCATGCTCTTTACCACTCTGAGTGCCGATTCATCAGTTAGTGAAGGCCTCTCCCTTCTAAAGAGATAGGTTTTGAAATTTACACTTTTAAGTAGAATTTTGGTATGCTCTTTAAAATTAAGGAGGTGATCTAAAGTCATGCCTAAATATCTATATGAGTTTGTGGTTGCTAGGTTGATGCCTGCTATTTTTAAAATGGGTTTCTGTGATTTTCTTGCTATTGCGTCAGTGGCAAAGTGCATGACCTTAGTTTTCTTTGTGTTAAGAGAGAGCTTATTGCTTTCACACCATGTAAAAACCCTATGTAGGTCTTCATTAATAGTTGCTTGTAGATTAGGTGTGTTCAAGTTTTGCTCTATGTATAGGACCGTATCATCTGTGTAATGTTGGCAAGAGAGGTCCTTGAGAACACAATGGAGATCATTAATATATATAATGAACAATAGGGGGCCCAAGACAGAGCCCTGAGGAACACCACAGTCAATAGGGTGAGGGGGAGATATTATACCATTGGCACAGGTAGATTGAACCCTTTCAGACAGGTAATTTTGGATTAATTTAACTAGATTTAAGTGTAATCCTAATTTTTTTAATTTTTGGATAAGAATATTGTGATTTATTGTATCGAATGCTTTCCTGAAGTCTAGAAATATGGCAGTGGTTGTTAATTCTCTATTGACTGCATTTCTAATAGAATTTGTAAATTTGGTAAGGCTATCTATTGTGGATCTCTGGCTTCTGAACCCGTCCTGTGTATTGGTTAGTATATGTCTATCATTTAGGTGAGAAACTAATTGTCTGTGCATTACTTTTTCCATAAGCTTAGTTGGGAGAGGTAAGATTGAAATAGGCCTAAGGTTGTTTACATCTGATGGATCACCACCCTTCGGTAGGGGCTTTACCATTGCCTTCTTCCAGTCCCTAGGGTATTTAGAGGTAGATATTACCAGATTTAGCATATGAACAAATTTGTCAGGCATGGACAATATACAGTCTTTTAATACTTGAGAAGAGATATGGGTTACTCCTGAGGATTTGTTAGTATTTATTTTTTTGGCAAGTTTAATGACATCCATCTCGCTAACAGGTGTAAGGTTAAAGTTAGCATCTATTTCTGTTCCATCAAAAGTCCAGGGAGTATTTTGGTTAGCAGCAAGGTTAGCTCCTATTGTGGCAAAGTATGTGTTGATGTATTCAGCAATATCATTAGTAGGGACAGGGTTAGTTATGGTTTGATCTATGAGGCTAAAGCTAGTGGATGATAATTTAGGATTAATTACTGCATTTACTGCTTTCCAGTATTTACGTGCATCTTTTAGGTGAGTATCAATTAAATTCTTTTGGTATCTATTTTTAGCTATTTTGCACTGGTTTTTTGTGTAATTTCGAAGGTAAATACAGGGGTAGACACTAACGCTGGCCCGGGAGCCAATGGCCCGTAGTTTTGGTTCCGGGCCCGTAGTTTTCAGAATGTTTGGCTTGCTACGGGCCCGGGTGGCCCTTAGGAAGGCTCTAATCTTGATCTACATGCCAGTTTTTACGGTTTGTAAATCGGACCATTATTAAGGTTTCTAGAAAGTAAGACAGATTATTTTGTAGAAATAGAAGAGAGCAGCATGTTACATTGACTCTCAATATATGTGTCCATTTTACTGTGCTAACTTAAGAAATTCCCGGGCCCACAGCTTTATTCCCGGGCCCACAAATTTCAGAAGCTACGGGCCCGGGTGGCCCATGGTCGCAAATGTTAGTGTCTACCCCTGTAAATAGCGATGTTATAATCATCTGTATTTAATGTCTTCTTATATTTTTTCATAGCAAGGTTTTTGTCCTTAATAAGTGAGAGCAGACCAGCATCAAGCCATTTGGCCTTAGCATGTCCTATATTGAATTGTTTTACCGGGCAATATAGATCAAGTAGTCGGGTGACGGTTGAGGTGTATAACTCCCAGGCTACATTGGGGTCTTCACATGCATAAAAGTTGTTCCAATCCTGGTTGGATAATTCATTTGTAAAAGCAATAGGAGAATAGTCCTTGTAGGACCTGCCAATGAAACATAATTTCTCTTGGGGCAATTTAGTATGCTTTCGAGTGAAAAAGATCATTTCATGGTCAGACAGATTCATTGTAGCAGTGCCACTTTTGACAACATGAATGGAATTGGTCATGATTAAATCAATAGTAGTATGATTCCCATTTATGTTAAAGCGAGTGACCTGCTTTATTAGCTGCCTTAGACCAAGGTGAGCACACATGTTTCTGACCTTAACCTTATTAGGACTAAACCTAATAAAATCAGTATTGAAATCACCCATTATATATGATTCAGGATATTTATCGGAATCAATATTGTTAAATGCATCAGATAATGTGGTAATGGCATTTGCTAAGTTACTTGAGGGTGGTCTATATGTATTAGCTATAACTAGCCGTCTCATATTAGGGTTAGAAATGACTATCCATTGGAGCTCGATATCATCATTGCTAATATTGTATCTGGCCAGCTCTGAATCAGAATATGTAACACCATGCTTTATATAGGTGATCAGACCACCTCCACGCCCTGCAACCTGCCTGTCCAATCTAGAGATATTATAGCCTGGGATATCCACCTTGCTATTGGGTATTTTTTCAGTCAGCCATGATTCGCCAACACAGAAATAATGGAAGCCAGAGTTCATTAGGTATTGTCTGAAAAGGTCCATGTTAGTATTAGCCATGATACTTCTTATATTTAAATGGCCAAAATGCATGCCCTTGATCCCTGTAAGATCAAGCGTAGGAGCCATGGATGAAAGTTATAATAGGACTGCACCTTCCCAATACCCCCAGGTTTAGGCCATGTCTCTCCACCACCACACACCTTCTACTATACCAATTGGTAGGCAGGCTATTGCATTTCTCGCAGCCTGGGTACATCAAATATTATCTCATATAAATCGAGAGGAGGGAGTTGTACATGGGGCCGGACTCCATGCTTGCATTAGCATGGAAATAAAAATAATACAGTTACAATGGGGTTAATTAATATGTATACCTTAGGGGGTTAAAGGACATATAGAAATTGTCCAAAAGGTAATGGAACAGTCTTACCGTATATAAGGGGAGGGAATGATCAGGGTTAGTAGAGTCCATAGCAGCTCAGCTCTAGTGTGTATGGAGTGGTAAATAATGTGGGCCAATCCCTCCAGACGAATGCTATAGATACACACATCCACGCAATTTTATATATTGCCTGCATAAATTGAGAAGGTGAGATCGATGTTAACTAGACCAGCAACCATTGCTTGCTATCAGCTAAGTTCTACATGCATTATGCAATTAGAATCCCACCGATACCTTCTGCTGCAGTCCGGAAGTTGCCACATCCATAAGAGGCTCTCCTGTACATTCTTGAACCTTGCTACCCCCCCCCCCATCACCACCACCCACCCATATACATTTAATACATTTACCCCCAAGGGAAGCAATATAATCAGGAATAGTTAGCACGAGGTTAACCCTGTCATCAGTGAAGACTGAGTGTGTACATAGGGAGACTCTTCCCGCAAGGAATGCAGCGAGTGTCGTTCATAAAACCTTAAGGTCTTAATTTAAGGGGCTGATTTCCCAATGGGATTTGAGGTAATGCCAGCAGCAGCTGAGCAGCAGGGGTGAGCCTGGGATTGGCAATGAACAGTGGTGAGGATGGTGTGGGCTAAATACTGAACTCGACGACGAGGCAGCTCTTGATAAGCCAGTCAATTTCACGCTGACTAATTAGTACCTGAGACATTAATTGCTAACGGAGCGCTCAATAAATGCTCTTCCTGGAAATTCTAATCCCCTGTTATGGCAGAAGTCTTAATCATCGATATCTCCGAGAAGAGGTGGGAAAACATAAGTGTTGATCGCCTTTCAATGATTATGTCCATGTGGTGTAACGGTCGGGTTAAATAAGTCCATGATTAATAGTTTTTCATAGCGTTTTGGTAAATAGACAAAGGTAAACGACCGTGAAGTAATACAGACATGAGATACAGCCATATCTATTCAAGGAGGGGGGGGGGGTGATTCCAGTACAAGTATAGTAGCTCTAATATCACAAAAACAGAAAGGATAAACTATAAAAGGTAATTATTGACGTATGCATTGGCAGTAGATAATCCGTATGGTGTATTTTATTCATCTTTGTCTTTAGATTGTTCTTTGAACCTATTCTGCCAGGGCTCTCTCTCCAGATTCAATACATCCTGTATGTTTACTATAGTAAGCAACCGTATTTGTAACGTTTATGTACACCGTACTCATAATGTGTATGATAAAAATAATTGAAACTGCTTAGGTGAAATAGTATAGTAAATGTCAGCCATTTTAATAAATGTTATATTAAAAGATTTAACGCAGCTTTTGATATAAGTATAATTATGTTTCCTGATATATCTAAAACCAGACTCAATTGATCTCTAATCCTCTTTGTGAAATCCTATTACGATACCAAATGACCTCCAAAAGCCAAAAGAAATCTAGTTTGTATTGAGTCATTCCTGTGCTGAAATTTATCAAGAAGTAATCTATTTGATTAGTGAGTAGGCTCTAACATCAATTGACCCCATATCCTACATAATAAACTTTAGGCCTTTTAAGACGTATCAATGTACAGAAATGTATTTTCCTGAAGACCCCTCTATATCAAGATTGTAAAGGGAATAATCGACCTACCCTATCCTTCTTTACCTATGTTATCTGACACAATGAATGTTTTCTTTGGCTATAATCCATTGCCTGTGACCTATGCTTTCACTTGCAAAATCCCTGCTCTAAGATTAAGGCAAATATCTAGTTACATAAAGCTTAACAGTACGTGGAATACGGAGGCGAGTATTGTCTGTATTGGTAAACGCTTTCTGCAGGAGGAATGGCCTCAGGCCTGGGGGTCGATTCATAACAATGTATGACAGCTCAGATAAGCTACGACCACAAAATAACATGTCTGTAGGGAAAAGAGAGCAAATTGTAATTTTCTATTGGTAGTATTCAAGGAATAATCCAAGTCTGTAGTACAAATAATTTGATATCATTTCACAATAAAATCTTAGAACACAGGTTCATTACATAATCATACCACTACCCCGTAAATTGTGGTTATAACAATAAGTAATCTAAAAATAAATTACTTTATTGTAGAGGGACATAAGAATATAACACACACTACGATTTAGGGGTAAATTGTCAAATAATGATTTTCAACAAATGAGTAATATTGTGAATTTATGAGGCACTCATTCTTACAAGGTAATTTGCATGTCCATATCAGTCATCACATCTTGGTCTCATATAAAACAAACCATTATTAAAGATTTTTTGGATGCCTGAGATGACTTTAGAGGTATTCTGTACAATAGGGCAGATGGGAAATTTGCTACAATTTTCTTTTGAAATGCACCCTTTTTTTGTACGACAGCGTTCTACAATTTTCTTGAGATAAGCTGGTCGTATGAGATAAGCTGGTCGTCTGTGTGGTTATTTTTCTCCACCCTTATAACTATTCAATAGGTGTTGTAAGAATAGCATGAAATGACCCCTGCACGATCAGCAATGGTCGGAGCAGTAAAATTACCCTTCGTGTCGTAGAAACTTATGAATCGGCACCCAGGGTTCTGTCACACGTGTCGACAAGTGACAAGTATTATTGATACCTTTCAGAACACAATAGTAAATCACAGTAGAAATGTTTCCCAGTAAACAAGAAACGTTATAAAGGATTGGAAATTCCAGACTGGAATTCCTACCACGCAGGACTCTGTGACTCACAGTCGGATATAGAACATTTACGATCGTTTTGATAAATACTTTATAAGAACCTCCCACAGTTTCAATGATCCTATAAGCTCCTTGATAAATATGCACTTGTATGTGCACTAGAGCTGATGAGGAGACTCATCATGACTTTTAATGGGTTGATGTTATGACAAGGTATCGCGTTCAGTACAGCACACATGGTAATCGTGAGGGGTTTGTGCAAACAGCTGATCATAATTAACAGGCAGGAAAGTACACACCTTACTCGATAAGTATTGATCCCAAGGATCAGTGCCCTCATTAAGGAGTAATGAACAGTTGGTATGATATATTGATCTGTATATATCTATAGGCCTATAAAATCCCATGTAAATGGGGGCACCTCAAGGGTCCCTTGAAGCATACTCATAGCTACATTACACCCTCAGCTTATGACTGCCTCTGATATAATGTTATATATAATTATATAACCTTTATGTAATCACCTTTAACTTTGTCATGAGCCTATACATATTGTCACCACCTAAGATGCTGAGTCCATAAAGAGCCATAGAACGGGTCAATGCATATTTACCACACGTTTAAACATCAAAGGTGCAAACCCTACTGGGAGTGATGAACTGGGTTTGCATGGCTAAAATCAAAAGATTAAAAGAAAACGATGTATACTGAATGTCAAGCTGTATGCTGAAACTGAACATGCTTCAGGGTAATAGTCCTATAGGTCACTCACCCCTGTATAGTGACCTATAATGAGATTTGATGAAGTCTTTTTTCACCCTTTTACACATCTGAGGGTGACACAGTTGTCATAATCGCAATGTGGACATTCCCACGTAGGTACGCCAAGTCAAACAATATCGAGGAGGGAACTAATAAATTGATGAGACCACTTTAGATGTGAAACCATTGGTCTTTATGAATCTCTTGCAAATCAAACCGTGCTGCCCATGGACTGTATTATAAAGTGTCAGTTGCTGTTGTTGCGTTTTTTCTCTGCGTGAACAGAAAGATACCACAGAGATGGATACTCTCACACACAATAAATCTAGCCTCAACCTTTCACTAGACCGGCCATATCATGACTGCTCAGGAGGATATAATATATTATATCATATACATACCAGTCCATGTAATATTTGGATATCAATTGTCCAGAAATGATTTAAAAAAATATATTCATTATAAAATATGATATTATACACACAAAAGCTAGACGATAATATAGATCATGTTCCCAGGTTCTGCAGAATTACCTCCATGGTAAAGCATTGGTAGGATCCAAGAGTGTCTGATCAGCTGCCTGCTTCAGCGCAAGTGTTCAGTCACACAGTCCAAATGTCACAGTTACCTGCTACAGGAATACTTATCATTAGGCTCCATAGTCTTCCCACTAGAGACACATGTTCAGAAAGCCCTGTAATCTCCCGACAAATTACACAAGCTAGGTAAACGGGTCTACTCTGGGAAGTCTACTGCAGTTTGCTATACTAAGATAGGCCTTCGTTATCAGGACTAGAACCCAGAAACATTTACAGCTTTTGGCAGAGCCAACGTGTTACGTTGTGAATTATTAAGTATTTACACAGCAGACAACCATACAGATGTCAGTAGAAGTTGAGTTGAGATACTTCAGGAGTGCACAGCTGAGAGACACAAAGGGGCACAGAGGGACACAAAGGGACACAGAGGGACACAGAGGGACACAGAGGGACACAGAGGGACACAGAGGGACACAGAGGGGCACAGAGGGGCACAGAGGGGCACAGAGGGACACAGAGGGACACAGAGGGACACAGAGGGACACAGAGGGACACAGAGGGGTACAGAGGGACACAGAGGGACACAGAGGGACATAAAAGGACACAGAGTCACACAGGGGAGCACAGAGGGACACAGAGGGACATATGGACACAGAGGGACTCAGAGGGCCCCCCGATCCTGACTGTGTATCCAAACTTGACTAATTAAAGGGCGACTAGCATGGACTCCAGCAAAGTTGGGTGCCTACTCAAAGATGGTTCATAAATATCACGGGAACAAGTGTAGTAATTGCGGCGCCCTGATTGGTAGGGGGGTGATTACGTGACTGAACTAGGACGGGTAGTCTTGCCGTGCTAGCTGCATTTTGAAAACTACAATAAGGGAGAATACGTAGGCCCTACATTTTGCTAGTGAATCTTCTGATCAGATACAACGGCAGCAGGATACATACGTTCCTTTCATGTGACCTTTGTTGTTCTACTTCGAGTTCCTGATCAACCTCTCAAAAGGTGTCCATGTGATGTTGGCAATTCTATTTAATGGAACCGCGCATTTAAATAGCATCTAACTGACGATGCCTACTGACCACTGGCCCTGGACTGATTAACACATCAGGTTTCCAATTTGAAAAGGCTCAGTCTCTACCAATTGGCCTTACAGCTCAATTGCTCCCATTAAATGCCCAAGTTTTAGCTGCTCATTGTGAGAATCTAGATAGGGGAGTGTGGGCTCACATGATGGAATAGCAGCCAGGTGCTGATCATGCACGCCCTGCCTAAATCAATATTACAAATTGGCTCTACTATGCATTGCTGTAAGTGCCCATCCATACTAAAACCCAAAAAATAGCATCACTGCTGTTTTAAACCAAACCAAATTGATGGGGCCATCTATAAGCCCAGGGACATGGCAGTGATAGTCCCACAGCATGCATTGAAGGGATTCGATGATGCATAACATAGTTTGATGTAGATGGCATTCCTCCCCAGGGCTAAGTGGATGCTCCCTGGGGTTATACTTGATCATGAGCTATTGTGAACTTGCTCACGGCTCAGGGAACAGCTCACCAAGCTGCTAAACACTTTGTCGCCTGATGTAGATCTGGAGGACAAGACTAGCCTGGCGCCATTGCTCCCATTTTATCTGGTGGTTTTATGGCCTACACGAAAGCGAAATGCTTAGTTACGATGTGCATGACAGGTGAGGAGTAAAAAAGTAAAGTAATAAAATGTTGGGGGGGGGGGGAGGGGGAGGTTGATGAGGCTCAAGCTACATTCGTTATCGAAAATGTGTACATTCAGTACACGGAGAGTCTTGCTAGGATACTCAGAGATGCAGCTTATCATATTTAGATAAGGCAATTTTCTATGCACTCTTGATTGATAGTACAATTGCAAATCACAACTTTGTATCCTAGGATGTCATATTTGAGAGCAAATATCAAAACAAATCTCTGCATAGATCTGAGCAAAATGATTTGGACAATGTTCAGGAGTAGGACTCCCTGTTCCGAGACAACGAACAGTACTACATAGACAAGCCACATGGGCGTTCTTACTCACATTCATACAGCTCTCTACTTTTGACTAACTGTTCCCTATTCCGCATTAGCGAGATACAGTGGCTCCACCTTTTGGACCACTGGTAACAATCATAACCCTTTGCTCTGCAAGGACCAGCTCAGCCAAATCTCGTGGCCGAGATTAGGGTACAAACAGGGCTCAGGTATTGTGAATAGGTTGTACCTGGACACTCCTAATGTCACCTGTGTCCAGTACAGTGTAGTGGTTAGCACTGTGGACTCATAATACTGGGAGCCCAAGTTCAAATCCCTACCAGGCCAAATAACACTATCCCAGTGGGCAAACTTCAGTTGATTCAATGTTGATTCAATGTGTGTAGCGACATAATATCAACAGTTGAAACGGGGTTGTCATTATGTTGATATTGATGAGGTCATCAACGTTGATCATTCATCAGTGATTCAACATTGATATGACCATTGTAAATCAACAACAAATAAACATAATAAAATGATTTACATTGATTTGATATTGACTGCTGATGCATAACTAGATTCAGTATATTAGATACAGTATTCTTATGTAGACTCATTCCTTCAATTTATATATTTTCATTACAACATCCCCCCCCATCCCCATTACTCCAAGATTAAATGCTAATTCTAGCACTATCCAGGGTAGGGGTACATGTGACCTCTGATGATCACGCTAAGAGGCATTCACATCCATTTCAAACTGACCTGGTCATGACTGAGGCTTTATCCATCATTCTTAGCAACATAAAGGGTGTCTTACTGAAACCATGCATGTATTCTTGTCATTTAATCCCAAATGTCAACCAAATGCACACACCATAGTTGTCAATGAAAATGAATGACATTTTGATCAATTATATACATTGATGAGAAAATAAGGGCTTACAATCAGGGAAAATTGATGTAGCATGGAGATAGAAATGCCAAGGAGTAGGTTGTGGAGGCACCTAGTGGGAAAGGTGGGAAAACCCATGGTTGATTCAAAGTTGATATCCAAACATTGCATCAATGTTGAAACATGTGTTGGTTGACAACGTTGAAATTGTAACATTGCATCAATGTTGAAAACAGGTTGATCTACCCTGTAACCCTATATCAACCAGTTTTCAACGTTGAATCAATGTTTTGTGCCCACTGGGATGTCCTTTAAATACATATTTCTAAATTTTCTTTAGTATTGTGAATAATGTATTCTGTTTCCAAAATTGCTATACTTATGAATTTGATTACCAGGCATTGCCTGGAAGAGATTTGAACTCAGGTACTCTGCATCATGAGTCCACAGTGCTAACCACTACACTATACTGGACACAGGTGACATTAGGAGTGTCCAGGTACAACCTACTCACAATACCTGAGCCCTGTTTGTACCCTAATCTCGGCCACGAGATTTGACCAAGCTGGTTGCTGTGAGTACTGGGAATAGACCTAGTACCAGTGGGAATGGCGCTATCCACTGATCATCTTGCTAAGGCCCTATAATCCCATACTTTGTATGAGCTACCCAACCCGTGACGGCAGCGTGGCAACCTGATATGCTCCTTTCACTTGCCAGCCTGCTCTATAATTTGTTGCCAGCCACCAGCACACACTTCCCACCTATTACTGCAGTCTCTCGTCATCCATCCCCGTCAGGCTCTTAGTAGAGACAAATTACATACACCTAGCACATTCTTACTCTACTCTCCTTCATTCCAAGGGAGTGGTCATTATCTAGAGAAAAAAAAGACTGAAAAGGGGAGGGGGCGTTTGTAAATTTCGGCACGAACGCGAAACATTTTCTGCTCTCCTCCGCTCCAGCGGGATTGGAATTTTCCCAATTCCTCCCCCCTCCCCTCAAAGGCGGAAAAATATCTGGCTCTGCCAGCCTGTAACATTCCTGTGCCCTCTACACTTTCGAGGGCTTGATGTTTTTGCCCACCTGCGGGTGAATAATGACCACTTCTCAACAACTTCCCAGTAATTGCTGGGATACTCGGAAGTCGCCCATTTAAACTTTTCTTTATAATTCTGGATTCCATGAGGTAAGAAGGACAAATTGAGGATAAATTGTTTGTAGATTTGGGTTGGTGAAATAGGAGCAGTTTGGACGAGGTCGTCCACGGTTGTAAGAAATTGATTTATCCTGGTGACGTCGAAAGTCAACATTAGGGCTGTGTTACTGTGAGCATATCTGAGTAACTCTGAGCAGCAATCCCTTACTCCGGGTCCAATCCCCTTTTTGCAAGTACCCTACTGAGGGTGTAAGTAGGGCTGGAAGAGTCCCCCGGGGCTACTTTATGGGGAAGAGTCGTGTTCGGGAACTATTCCCACCTGTCAATTTCAGGCTCTCCTGGGTCTTCCTCCTTTCATGAATATTTAAGCTTTCGTATTATACCTTAGGTCCTCCTCTGTACCCTATTATATGGATACACTGTTAACATGACCTGTGGATCATAGGTATTGTCATATTCTTTCGATGTGCATGGAAAAGAATTTCGTTCAGTAGGATTAGAAACCAAAGACCTATATATATATATAGTGTTGACACTTCCCAGTGGGCACAAAATTCAAGTCAACATTGAATCAACGTTGCATCAACGTTGAATCAACATTGACAACCATTTGTCAATGTTGATTCAATGTTCTGTGCCCACTGGGTTGCAGAGCTAGCACATGGTTAGTACGACGTCTCTAGGTTAAAGCACATAGACAAACTGGTGTTGCCATGCGCCATTGCCTGTGACACCACTCTGTAAATGCGTTGGATAGAAGTCTGTGGTGCGAAATATTGCTGATTCACTTCATTTCAGACCGTATGGAAATGTAGGGAGAGACTATATTTACACTGGTATAATGCATGTCTAGTATAGAGCCCCTATCTGCATAATTCCTTATGTAAGCTTTTCGGCGATAATTATGAATAAACTTTCCCCACAGGAGTAGCATCCAAGTTGTACTGCGTACCGGCACCTATCACTAGGCCAAAAAAAGAGGTGTTTCAGGCAACCCGACCCTAGATTAAAAAAAGGGCCGACCCTAGCATTTTTTTCCCAATTTTGGAGATTTTTTTTTTTTTTAATTTTTGTTACTTTTTTTCCTCATTTTTTCCTAATTCTTTCAAGAATAACAAGCTCCCAGTAACCTCAGAGGCCTGAATAATTGATTAACATCAGAAAATGGCTTTCTAATAGGTATATTCAACAACTTCTTGATATTCCTAGTCAATGGAGGAATTGTGGAGTCATTCTGGAGAGTTGCGCGTTGATTTGTCGATTCGCGACTCATTCCTAGTACTCTCTCTATGTAAAAAAAAAAGAATTTAAAACAAAATAATCCGACCTACCTACTCTAGACATTTTGACCATGTTGCCTGAAACACACCTTTTTTTTTGGCCCCATCAGAAGTCAAGAGTGAGGACGGTAGTTCTGTAGCATCAGCTGTTTTGTTGATGGATAGGTGATGTCTTGTTATCTCAGACACACCATTAGTCTACCCTAACTAGATGTTGAGTAAGAAAGAAAAATCAAGATGATAAAAAACAATTATTTCTTTGACTTGGCTTTCCTTGCTGTGTACCAATTTAATTAACAACAGATAACAAGTCGCCTGGAAAATGTTGACATGTAATTAATTCAGTCACACTGTTACTAAATTTTGATGTTTAGTCCCTCAGGATTTCCCACAGCGATCTACTTTTTTTACATGAAAATATATGAGTAGGCTTCCCGAATAACTGCAGTATGAAAATCAGTACTACATATGGTCCTGATTCAAAAAGCAGTTAGACTTATTAGGTCTGACAAAACAGGAAAAGCTTTGGCTTCAAAGAGAAGATTTCCGGGGTCAACGGAGAAGCTTTGGTGCTCAGCATCACCATTTGTCCTACTACTCCTGCCCTTTGAAGGCAGCTGTGTTCTCATGTATATTAATGAGCAGCAATTGAGAGCAACTCGCCACAGGCATTAGGAAGCTGCTCACCTACATGGGATGGAAGAGTCCGCTCTAGAGTATGACCGTAGGCTCTCATGAAAGTCCTCGTCTGCAAACTTATTCAATTGCTTAGGATTTATTAGTGGCTTCTCTCCCTAGAAGCCACAACCTCGGATGGGTTACATGGATAGTGCTGATCTAATGCAGATGGGTCTGCACTATAGTACACCAGAAGTATATCACTTAAAGTATCACTGTATCAATTCCATGGTCAGCAGTATCCATGTTATAACGACACCAACATTAGAAAATTATTTTTAGTAATACTATTTGAGATTAGACGTTGAGGCTGGTTTAATGAAGGTAGGTAGCAAAGTGTGAATATTGTGTCTGAGTAAGGACATTACAATGAGACACAAGTGTGTCTGGAGTTTGTGTTTGTTTGAGTGAATTCACATCTTTCTATACCCTGGGGACGAAATTCAAAATCCCATGTAAGAACATCCTGGGAGGACTTGATATAGGGCTCAACTTGCATTGCCCTCGGCAGCTTGCTCTCACCTTGCATTAAAGTTAGTCATGAATATAACTTCCATCTCCTGCGCAGTTCAGAATTAAACATGGAGGTAATGTTGATATGTCAAACAAAAGGACACATCAACATTGGATTGAATGTATGACTAGAAATAAATTGTCATCATCAATTATGATCGATTGATCTTATTATCAGACAAGAGTTTACATCAACTTGTCATACTAGAAATGAATTGTCAGCATCAGTGAATCAGAATGATTTACGGGTCCACCCTCCCATTCCTCTATTGAGTTTCTATTATTGAATAGCCTAGTCATAATCCTCGTTATGATTCACCTCAACTCTGGCATTGTTGGCCTATACTCAGATACTTTGGCAGGGGGGCACACACCAATATAGCCTACGTATACATTGTATAGTAATACCATTGTATATTGATACCATTCATGTCTGTACGACATGCGGAGGTGTACTGATCAGTACCACTGGGGCTTGATTCATAAGTTTCTACGACACAGAGGGTCATTTTATTGCTACGACCATTGCTGATCATCCAAGGGTCATTTTATGCTATTCTTACGACACCTGTTGAACAGTTGTAATGGTGGAGAATAATAACCACACATTTGACTAGCTTATATCATACGACCAGCTTATCTCAAGAAAATCATAAAGTGCTGTTGTACAAAAAAAGGGGTGCATTTCAAAAGAAAATCGTAGCAAATTTCCCATCTGCCCTATGGCTGTAAGGAGGAAAATGCCCATTGCACAACAGATGGCTGAGATGTTATGGGAATGTGTCCTACAATTTCATTGTGAAATGATATCAAATTATTTGTACTACAGCCTTGGATTTTTCATTGACTACTACCAATAGAAAATTACGATTTGCTCTCTTTTCCCTACAGACACAATAGAAAATTACGATTTGCTCTCTTTTCCCTACAGACATGTTATTTTGTAGTCGTAGCCTTTCTGAGTTGTCATACATTGTTATGAATCGAGCCCCTGAGGCCATGCTATGGTATGGTCAATGCACACAGCTGCAGAAATTAACTCTGTTGGTGGAGTGATAGAATTCTACTATTCACCCTTTATACCCCTTATACCCTTAAACCCTATTCTCTCTCAAGCATCAAATATTTAGTCAGTCAACATATTATCATGGACTATTCTATATTTCTATGGGCCAAGGTCAAAGGGCATCACTTTTATTCATATACATATGTCTGTAAGGATCACATAATTAGAGTTGTCATAAAATAAACATCGTTTGAACAATTTGGTTTTTGTGTTAGTTTTATAACCTTCGGGAAAAGGGCTTCTTTTATAATTATAGTAACCAACATATTGAGGAAATGTGATGCATTCCTCTGACATTTGCTCCATGTCTCTTCTTTTTATGTGAACTTTATCAACAAGGATTTTCCGTGAACTCTGCAATATAATAAGTATCCTCTATGCCATATTATGTTGACCTGGATCTGACAAAGATGTCCTTAACTAAGGAACCCTTATGTGCCACAACGTGTCAAAGACGCTCTAAGCATAGGAGATGAGCAACTAAATGTGTCAGCTTGAATGAGGCCTTTGTACTATAATGCTACCTTACGTGATAGTGTATGCATCAGCATTGTTGATGGCCTAGGTATCGTAAATATGTTATGCATGTTACAGGAGGTGTTCATCTGGCTACAAAGGTCGATTCTGGGCAAGGCCCTTTGTGTGCAGGATTCACTTGTAAAGGAAGGAAGGGGGTACCCTTTGTGACCCCTCCCTTTAAATGGTGCTAGATCTACCCTGCAGTAGGTCCTTTTATCTGTAACACTGATGGGCCATGTTGCAACAACATCCCTTCGATCTACTAACGAGCTTTGGAGTTTATGATATCTGTCAAGCCGGGACAGTCATGACTTGTGATGTACATGGTTATCAGGGCAGTTCTAGAAAATAGTGCAGATATTTTAGGATATTATCTCAAATACTACCATATAATTCTTCATCATTTAGCAGTTGGATTATGAGTTGTGTGGAATAACTGGCTTGCCTGCTCCCAAGAGCCATTGCTCTTGTTTTAAAAGCGAATGTCATGGCCTATACATAATCATACGGCACCTGGTGGCAAACGAAATGAAAGCTATGAAGAGATAAAAGCACATAAATTCGTACAAACTGCGTCCAAACTGAATACCTGCAGTGTTTTAAAATTTTGAGTCAATATTATGAATATGACTTGGAAATATCTTAAAATGATAGGTGTTCGCCGAATAGTAAGAGGATTACCGCCAAAGAGGCAATAACCAGGGTCCATGGAGACAGTTTGATGCTCATCAGAGCCATTTGTTCTATTGCTCCTACCCTTTGATGGCAGCCATGTTCTCATGCATATTAATGAGCAGCACTTCAAGAGAGCAGCTAGCCACAGGCATTCCTGAGTTGCTCACCTACATGGGACCAAAGGGTTGCCCTAGAGGATGACTGTAGGGTCTCATCAAAGTCCTTGTCTACAAATTCCCCTGTGAGGGCCACGGCCTGGGTTGGATTACATGGGCAGCGCTGATTTAATGCAGGGATAGAGTGGCTAGGCCTTCAGGGGTACACCAGTACACCACAAGCCAGCCACTTAAAGTCTCAGTACAGCCTCAGACTCAAAGGGTTCTATATTGGCTAAAACTGAGCAATTGAAATTTAATATCTCTGTGGAGATCTACAACATCATTGGTACCAAGAAGATTATACTTTGGGTGGTAATATTAAACTGGTGCATGTCTGCTAAAGGGAATGCAATCTACTGTTACTAGTGGCGCACATCTACAGTCCTATTAGATGAGCTCATACACCAGCTTATCGACAACACACATTTTAATTGTTGAGACTCTACGGAGTACATCAACAGTATAGATAGAATTACACGGGCAGAGGAAGTGGAAGAGGTTGAAGGAGGGGGAGGTAGGCTTGGGGGAGGGGGGAAGGAGGCAGAACTATATATAACCGATGATCTTATCTCAAAGAAGAATGTACATCAACATGTCTTCCCATCAACGACTGGAAGCATTGGCTTACAGAGATTTACAGTTCTAGACTCTTATTTTGTTATTGACCGTCACTCACAATGCTCATTATCATTTATGTCAGCTCTGGGTCTATAGGTCTATATTATAGAAGTGGCAACATTCCAATCAACAGCCTACTTTGTGTATGACATACATGTACAGGGTGTCATAATAAGTAGCACTGAGGTCATGGTGGGGTTTGTGATGTCATTAGAGACAACTGTAGGACTTAACTCTGTAGATGTCCTGATGGAACTCTACTTTATATCACTTCCATACGCTCCACGGCCATTGTCTAACACATTTTGTAAATTTACCCTTTATTCACCTTCTCATGGGATATTCTAATTAACGTATTTGAGTGACTGTGTTTGAGTCATTATTACAATGGGCCGATAAAGGCCAAATCCCACAGGGCTTTTTTAGGCTGAAAATTCTCTGCGAATTGAGAATCTGTTGCGAATTGGGGGCATACCCCCTATTCGCAACAGATGTAACTACAAGAGGGAGTTATAACTGCAAGGGATCTGTTGCGAATTGGGCACAGACTAAGATCTAAATGATTAGATATTTCTCCTTGCTTAACAGGGAAATCTCTGCGAATTCATTATACACACTATAAACATCAATCATCTGGGAAGTAAGGGGGGCCACTCCCAATTTCTGATTATGAAAAAACAACATTTTCCAACTATTTTCCACGAATGGTATATCAATCTGCCTACTACTAGTCCTACAGGATATTATCATTTAAAGTGATACCTTAATGGATATCCCTTCTATAGTAAATCAACTGTGACCACAATTATCATGAAGTAACTCCCCCGAAATACAATATATGTGCACAGTGGGATTTGAAACTTGTAATAGTATACATAAACCCTTGCGATTTGGAGTATAAGCAAGGATCCTAGAATGCAACAGGCCTAGAATGCAGAGGCTTTCAAGCCCTAGATCGCCTTGTGGGTGTTGGCCTTATAGCCAAACTCCACAGTACGATTTAGGTAGGAAAAACTCTGCGTTTATAGGAATTGAAGAGACATTGGCAATATGCAAGGGCCTACTACTCTATTGCAAGGCATTATCGGCTAAGGGCATTTGCCTAAGTGTTGCAATTTGGTTAGTGTTCAATATCAAAACAATTAGATATTTTTCCCTGCAATGCCCTGAAATCCCTGCGGTTTATATTTGTGGCATAGTTTTTCTTAAATTGCAAGACATTTGAAGTCAATTTAGTATGAAAGTGATTTAACATGCAACAGTCCAGTCCAAAATTGCAACAGTCCAGTCCAAAACGCAGAGGTTTCCTGCCAATAAATCATAACAGTGGAGCTTGAAAATGCAAGGGAGTATTGGGAATCCTTGCTGTTTGCTATACTGGCCTTGCTATCTTACCAAAACGCAAGGGTTTCAGGCCCATAAATCGTACTGTGGAGTTTGGCCATTAACACTTGGAGCTGATATCAATTCAGTATTCCCGTTACTGATCGCTTTGACAGCTATGGGGCGACAGATTGCGTGGGTTTTTTCTGGGTGACCACTGTGACCAATGCCAATGGACAGCACAA
Source organism: Harmothoe impar (assembly GCA_947462335.1). Taxonomy (NCBI): domain Eukaryota; kingdom Metazoa; phylum Annelida; class Polychaeta; order Phyllodocida; family Polynoidae; genus Harmothoe; species Harmothoe impar. The sequence continues at coordinate 28,807,243 of OX381706.1, read as the reverse complement.
ATTCATGATAAGTCTTACATATTGCACATGTAGGGGCATTCGATGACCAACGTCTGGGGTCTGGATCACATTGTCTTTTCATTACAATGTTTTCATGGCCATTACTTTGTGTTGCAATTGACAACAAGACATAATATACATGTCAGATAGTATAGTGAGAAAATGATTTCAGAGAGATAATTACTGAGAACAATTTGTTGATTGTGTCAGTGCAATAACCCTTGGCGAAAAGCCCAAATCCCACGATGCATTCTATGCCTCCAAAACCGCTGCAACTTGAGGCCCTTGCGATTTGAGAGCTTTGCATTTACTCCAAATTGCAAGGGTTCTATTGGAAGAGAGCTTACTCCAAATCCCACGATACAATTACACTGAAAACCTCAGGGTCGTCATTTTGACAATACCAAAACTGACAACTTTAGGTAGTCAAAGTGACCACCATAGGTCGTCATTGTGACTACCCATCTGAGCCATTCAGACCAAAGTTGTCATAATGACGACCTTAGGTAGTCACAATATTTAGGTAGTCAGAATGACTACCTTAAGGTTGTCAATTTAGGTATTGTCCATTTGAAGACCTAAAGTCATCAGTAGTGACAACTCTCAAGTCCTAGGTTGTCCCAATGACTACCCTATGGTACATAATTCTATTCCTCACTTGCTACTTATGGCACACTACTGCCACCTGGTTTTAACATTTTGCATAACTATATCTGTCTTGAGATATATACTGGTGACAGGGAGCAGAGTGGTCTCTATACCTTTGGGGCCATCATTCTCACCCATTGGCAACTTATTTATAACAAGTAATGCTACTTAGTTCAATCAAGACTACACCAAATATGTGAAAAGGATGTCTCTCATTAAGAAGTGAACTAATTAGAGACTATATTCATACACCATTCTCCACTCCATCTGCCATTATTCATTATGACTACCTAGGTCGTCATAATGACTAGGCTCCTTGCTCTGGGTTTTCAGTGTATATGTGGACTGCATTTCCGCGATTATGAGCAGTTCTGTTGCAATATAGACAATCATTAGAGAGGACAGACATTGGAGAGGACAGACAGTATACCCCCGATTTTAGGCCAATTTGCTCAATTCCAAATTGCAGAAACTTTTTGCTTAGCAAGGTAAATATCTAATTATGTAGATATTAGTAATGGGCCAAATCGTAATGGTTCCTTGGCAGTTATAGCTCCCTGCGGCACGTTGCCATTCAGAGGGAGGTCCCTATTAGCCAAACTCCACAGTACGATTTATGTGCCTGAAACCCTTGCGTTTTGGTACAATAGCAAGGTCGCCCTGTTGCCGATATTCCAAACAGCAAGGGTCCTCAGCACACCTTTGCCTATCCCAAGCTACACTGTTACGATTTATTGGCAGGAAACCCCTGCCTTTAAGACATATTCATTGCAATTTGTAGATAGTGGGCTGTTATATATAGAAATTTGCAGAGAAAACATGACGAATTTTTAAAACGCAGGGATTCTCAGGGTATTCAACATGAAATATCTAAATATTTTGATATATCTAAATTGCAATACGTAGGCAAGGGTTCTTAGCCGATATGTTCTTGCAACAGACCTGCAGGTCCTTCCATATCACCAAAATATCTTCAATTCCCTGAACCGCAGGCCATTTCCCACCTAAATCGTACTGTGGAGTTTGGCCATATATGACAACAGAATCCATAATTGCGGACACTTCCCAGCATAAATTGCAACATGGGCTTTGAGCTTAAGAGCAGACATATTGGATAAATAGAGATGTGCCTCCGAGCTACTGTATGTGGAATCCACGAAGACTGCCTGTGTGTTCTATCAAATTAATTAGTAACTACACTCCTCCTCATATTGTTCAGTATGGACAAAAATGTCCTCGTCTGCGGAACCCTGATGGACTACAGTGTTTTAAAGGCATTCAAAGCAGCAGAAGGTGGCGTTGATATAAATGTGTCTGCTTCAATCAATCATCTGCATTTTTACAAGGGATACTACTTCATAAGATAGACAGTATGCCTCTGCATTGTTGATAGCTTAACAATTATGCATATACCGTATTCGACGTAATAAGCGCCTTCCCCCTAATAAGCGCCCCCTCCCCTTTTTGGGGCATTTCTAGACTAGCAGAAAGGCTCAAATTTCCCGATTTTGGAGACAATTAAACTCTTAAGTACTTAAACTGCCATGAAAATAATTATATAAGCGCCCAGGGCCCTTAATACGTCGAATACGGTATACGTTTTTATGCATATTAATACCAGTGTTACAGGTAGTGTTCACCTGACTGCAAATCCCATCCCAGATCAAAGGTTTCTGTGAGAGTACATATTTTGTAATGGGCCTTTCACAAGGCTTATATATAAAATACAAAGGAGGAGGTTTATCCTGTAGGGATGAAGGAGTAGAATATATAAGCCCTTTGCCCCTGACCCTACACTATGGAATCTTTCATTAATAGCATAGATGGGTCATGAGTTTGAGCCATCACTTAGATCTGTCATCACGCTTTCGAGTAGTCTGTTATGTGGGAATAGTATTTCACTACAAACTACAAGCTCTTATAAGAAGACTTGACAAGAGTCTTTCCATATATCCTCTAGCACGTATCGTTGAGTCATAAAGACGTGGCAGCATGAGGTCTGTATCTCTTTTATCTTCTTCTGGGTCTTATTGTCCGTTCTATGGGTGTCAGGGAGAGGCCCATGGGCAGTAGGGCAGTTCAGTTCAGTTTCTTTATTCAGTTCAGTTTATTTCTTTAACTTGACTGACAAATTAATCCATGTTCAACATACGATGCTGCTAAAGTTATAATTTTCGCGAGTGGTTTATGTAATTAACATGTACTGAGAACTTTTATAGTGAGCATTGAATAGTAGTAAAGTAAATACTAAATATGATTTTGGTAGAAGACAAGCCCATAGAGGCGTCGCATCATTGACCATAAGCACAACCCTGACCTCCTGCCCACACTCATACATATCAGAGAGAAAAATGTCAGTATAGATGTTATCTAAATAAATCTGCAAGGGGTGTGTGATAGAAAAGACCGTAAGAGTTTGACTCTTGTACTCTGCCTGGGAGTTGGGCCTATTGCCAGAGCCAGGGGGTAATTATGGACAGCCTTAGCGGAGGTTGCAGAGGACCCAAGTCGAGGTTTTGCACATCTATAACCTCCTGTGGTGTGTTGCACAGCAAATAACGATATTTTCAAAATATAACGATTACAAATTTGAAGATCATCATCATATCTTTAAAACCAATCGTTATAAAAGCATTCTCTAGGATAGATATGTTATTTAGTGAGAAATGCACTTGAAACGATCATCAAAAGGAGATCGTTATCTATCATTTCTAATTCGGAAAATCGTTATTTATAGCTGTGCAAAGCCCCACTGAGGAGGTAAGCTGTATTGCTTAATTAATTACTATTCTCTATTATTCCTTTACCAAAACAAGCTGGTAAATAATAGTTTGACATAAGGATCTCAGATTACATATAGTTTAGTACAAGTAAAACGTTAGCTTCGATGAGATCAGAACCCCAGACCCTTCAACTACATGACCCTCTATGCCATCACCTGACGCACTGGTCAGGCACCTTGCAAGCTGTATGTTGATTTAGGTGTTTACTCACCTCAGCTCAGATGATTGGAATGCATGGGTTCGAACCCCACTTTTTCAATAACAAACAATTCTTGCATACCATATAACTTTTTTATAAAGAGATGGATATAACATGGCATAAGGTGACATTAGGGGAAAACCCCTTTATCTAAGTTCATGCCTTCAGCTACAGTTTGGTGCTTTGATTGCTGAGATAGTCAAAAGGGTTGCCGAGAACTGACTTCCCAAACATGGGATGGTAGGAATATGCAGGTAAATAATAGTTTGACATAAGGATCTCAGATTACATATAGTTTAGTACAAGTAAAACGCTAGCTTCGATGAGATCAGAACCCCAGACCCTTCAACTACATGACCCTCTATGCCATCACCTGACGCACTGGTCAGGCACCTTGCAAGCTGTATGTTGATTTAGGTGTTTACTCACCTCAGCTCAGATGATTGGAATGCATGGGTTCGAACCCCACTTTTTCAATAACAAACAATTCTTGCATACCATATAACTTTTTTATAAAGAGATGGATATAACATGGCATAAGGTGACATTAGGGGAAAACCCCTTTATCTAAGTTCATGCCTTCAGCTACAGTTTGGTGCTTTGATTGCTGAGATAGTCAAAAGGGTTGCCGAGAACTGACTTCCCAAACATGGGATGGTAGGAATATGCAGATATTTCTGCATAATCCATGTAAACTATCATATTAGAAAATTATTATTATAATGCAAATCATATGATATATTTTTGGTTCTAAAAGGAATGATGGTACTCTGTTTTCAATTCTGGGATCCTGATGGAATAGACAAGTAGATAAGAAAGCTCTTTATTCTAAGATACCAAAAGAATGGTTCCCATGGCAACCAAATGTCAACAAATATGCCAACTTGGGTAAGAACGTTCTTTTTATATTTCAAATAAGACCAATTTAGAATGAAAATGGAAGGTTTGTGAAAGCACAATCAGAACTATCGGAGAGGTCCGCTGCCCTGACGCTCAAAGCTCACCAAAACATTCCCGTGCCACAGAAATGTAAAATAGACAGAACATCAGAAAAGGTTTGCCAAGTGCCATTTTCTCATAACTATTTAGTTTTCTTGCAATATCTCCTAAAATATCATGTTTAGAGCATAATGGCTATTTACCCTAATGTTACCATCTCCCCTGTTGTGTCACATATAATTGTATGTGTATATATCATTGTCTGAAGTATAATTGCCACTGTCTACTGGGGAACGTCCAGTTACGCCAACACATTTCCTATATAACTTCGGCCGATTGGAGGCCAGTGGACGGTGGCCATAAATAAGGATACCTCAGAGGTTATGAACCTTATTTCATGGTGGATACGATGACCACTATGCTTAAGTACTAGAAATCCCGTATCCCATGCCCCCCATGGGATACGGTCCTCCTGTATCAAATGGCCTATGACATCATCATTTGTTCAAATTCTTATGGCCATTTATATGCAATTAAACATATTTTGAAGAATAAAAACCACGAAAACGGCTTCGTGGGATACTGCCCCAGCCCCACCTTGGGGGAAACGATACCAAAATATCCTCTGGCCATGGGCCTTTGTCTATATATTCTACAGCTCCAAGCAGGTTTTCCATAATATAAAAGTAGTTAAAAAGGTATATCCATGATGAACTATCCTTGATATAATCTTATATATGCCTACACTACTGCATATCCCAGGTCTATTTCATTAATTAAAGCTTGAATAATTACCCGTCCCATGCAATCTACTAAATTGTACATTAAAATCAACTTCTGATAAATCTTTCTACATTAATTACATCTTTTACAACTTCCAGGAGTTTTATTAACCCTTTAGGGGCGGTCTAATACATTAATGCATCATGATCCTGGCCTTCATGATGCATGAATGCAGCCCTGCCATGTAACTTTGCAGTGCTGCATTCAAGCATCATGCCGACCCTACGGGTTAGAGACACCTCAAAAGGGTCGGCATGATGCACCAATGCAGCACTGCCAAGTTACTTGTCGGGGCTGCATGTCATCTTTTAGGGACATGCCGTCCTTAAAAGGTTAATCAGGTTGCCAGTCTACAGTGATAGGGATGAGCTTCTCTAGGGAATCTAATGAGTCTAAATATCATGTTCACCAAGACAAAGAAGAAAACATTTCAAGTATGATGTACCGTTAACATATTATGGTACTAGTTCATTTCATAGTAGCTAATCACAAATGTCTTACTAACATATTATGAGCGTATATCTATTATATAAGCATGACTTAGGAGATACATTCTATTCTAATAAACATGTTTTGACACAATTCATAAGTCTTTGAAGATGAATTGAGTGGGTGGATGTGAAAGAGCTAGACTAGCGTTCTGATTTTCATGATAATGTTAGAATTATGTAACCACAATGTAATGTTCAAAAATGGATATTACCCCGAAGAGACAGTCAATGTGCACACTAGAGCATCATGGATTCCTCGAATCAGGCCCTCCATGGATATTGTAATCATAGACAATGATTTAAGATGAATTACTGAAAATCTGTTTGGTTGATGGTAGTCATCGGAGCAACGTATGTCCAAGCGTTGAGTATGCAAATTATCAATGTTGCCATATGAACTGAGTAAAACACATATTTCCATAATGCCGACAATGCTCTTTAGATTTAAAAGGAGATAATGTGCCAACATATGTCTTAATACGAATAGCGCACTAGTTAATGACTGACAAGGGGATCAAACTATATATATTGACAGGAGATATGTGCTGCGCTGTTTGTATACAGTTTGTGACAGCTGTATTTCCAGCCGAATCCCACCATAGCATGTTGTGAATATGCTAATCTATAGAGCTCTCACCACTGCCTGGCTTGGTAACGAGTGCTGTCAGTTCCATTACATAGATCGCTTGCACTCAGGCGTACAATTACATCTCCTATGGATAGATTGTATCTGGGTGTCTGGTCAGGTCTGTAATTGCCTTCCTCCTGTTGCGGTAAGTAAAGAGACTGCTATACTGTTTGTGCAACGTTTGATATAGCCTGTACCTTAATCAAAATTAGGGTCCATGGAACAGTAGCCCTCTAATGGATAGACACTTAAAAATGCCTTTGTAGAGACAATTGCGTGGGATGAGGTGTTATTTTTTTCTTTTGGGAACTACCCAAGAGGAGCCATTGGCTTTGTTTTCCCATAGAGGTTTTTTTCTGTACCTTCACTCAGTGTCTGACGCGGTTGATTTATGTGATCATCTTTTCATCCCCATTGTAGCTCCCAATTAATCATGGAATGAAGTTGGTCTTCAGCCCGGGGCGATCAGGTCAAATTAAAAACCATCTCGAGTGCCATTTCCGTGTTCAAGTAGTGGACAAATGACGCAATTATTATCGATAACACGTGATTAATATCCTTTGGGAATTTCTGGAGCATTACATGCATTCAAGCACAGTGAAAAGGCAAGTTCCGAGTTTTGTAAACATTTTCCACCCGAGAGGCTCCACGTAGTATCAGTAATTAAAGTATATTTACAACATTGATGCTCTTATCTATAATTACCTTGTGAAGAAATCATAACTGTTTCCTCTATATTTCCTGCCGTGGGTTCTGAGTAGTATTTCTGCGGATGCTTCTTCATTTCATTCCACAAAAAGGAGATCTTATAAAAACTATAGTGCATTATTGGTTTTACGGTTAGAATCAATTCCCTTGATGTGATCTTGGTTTCTTTCCACCTGAGAAAGCAAGCGGCTTAGAAATTCTGCTTTTCACACAGTCTGGCTCCGGCTGAGTGATTATTTTGCCCGGAAACCTTTCTGGATTTGTGACTGAGCTTGTTGGGTGTCTTCAGAATTCATGTTTTCACACATCAAGGAACTGGTCTTAGCTAGTCAGATGGAATAAGCCCTGCCATAGCAAAGTCTTTCTGCAGAACAAGTCAGGTATCTTGGTTGGGGCTCGGCTAGGAAGGCAAAGCCCAGCATCAAAATAACCTACTGCTTTGATTTATTCTTTAGGTGCTTTCATTTGACTCGTAGAAAAGCTCAGGGACAGGGAAAATATTCTTGTAAATCTTTCGTCGGTTTGGATCTGTATGAACGATGGATAGTAATGCGTTTTAGCAAATAGAATTCGCTGAAACTTGTTCAGAGCGAAGGAAAGAATAATTTGAATTATCAGGAAAAAGGTCATTGATGAATCTTTCATCCTTACTCCTTGTACAGATCTCCTGAGCCAGATTCATTACAAAACACCAAAATCATATTTTAAATCAAAGCCCGAAAGAAATACCATGAACTAACCCAATGGCCTCCGTAAACCTAAAAACATTCACTTATAATTTAATGATCTCAGTATGTGCAATGTGCTTTCCTTTTTTCGATTTTGCTGATAAAATTATAAAAATACTGTAGCGACCAAGTGAAGCAACTGAATAATCGCGGCAGGAAGCAATTTAATGAGTTGTATTTTCAAGAGCCAACGGTCCTCTTTAAAACGCAATGACAAAGAGTATCTTCCATCATATCTTTCTTTGACTTAAACTAAATCAGGACTTTGTCTATCAGCCCCACCCACTTCCTCATCATCCAATCTTTATGGCTTTACATGGCATGATAACTGAATTGAATATAGCTTTTATCAACATTGATCAAGCGGTTGCCAATGTTGATTATATTTTAAATAAAGCCCATAATACCTGTTAGACTGTTCCAATCTTACCCATATTAGGGGAAAATGGCAAAGTTATTCCATGTATGTTGTTATTCAACGTATATTGAATATTGGTCCAACATACATTGATATGTATCAACATCAGTATCTAATATCTATTCCCACTATCAACATGTCAATGCTGAATCATGGTCCACATTTCAAATTTGATTCAACATCGTTCAACCATTAATCAACATTGCCTCAGATGATCTGTCAATTCACCTAAACTCTCACATCTAAGACATTGTTTAACATAATTGAAATCATCGTGGAGAAATAGTCTTGATTCAGAATTACACCACTCAACCACGAAAGAACATTAAAGACATATAAAAGATAAGTGTCAGAAGACTCTCACGCCGATATACGATATGACGTACATAGGAACTGTGATTTCTATATTCAATATGATGTATTTCAGATCGATTCATTTGATCAAACCCGTGAATTATCTACTCAATTAGGCAACCATGTCAGAGCTAAAGATAGAATGTTTGGATCTGTTTGCTGAAAAATCCAAATTAATTGAGTTAGGTTTCTAATTCCATTTCCACTTGGAGGATGTGATCTGAATGTTAATTTTCTTTCGTGTGTTTTTCTGATTGTTCCCAGAAGTTTAATCATATATTAACATAGGAAATCAGGTAAAGAATTACAATGTAATTTGAACTTCAATGTGATTTCCTGCATTTCTCATGTCCCAACTAATTTGGACATCTATTGATAAAGCATTACGATATTTAGGTTCACTGGGTGACCTCATCGGACCTACAAACAAAGACTCATGGCCATATTTTAGGCATAATTATGACGAAGTATTTTGGCAAGCCTGTTTTAATTTTGGATTTCTATCTTGAGAAAATACAGCCTTCTCTTCTTGGGTTTTCATCATATACATTTCTTAAGAATTGCGCTGTTGTCCAATGAATTTCCTGCTTACTATTTTATTACCAAGCAAATCATTACAAGGAGTAACCTGTCGGGAAATAAGGCAAGTGTAATTCATTTTCAGATAAATAAATATATTTCCGAAAATATCACTGTGTTTTAGAACATTTAATTTTCTCTATGGCTCATTATTCTGTCAAGACGTTGCATAAAGTTTAAAACGTTATTTTGGCGTAGAATAACGTATTTTTTATTAGCATGGATGGCCTTACCTTGAGCAAAGCTGTTGAACTTGCAGAAGAAGGCTCCGAGGATCCAGCCCTCACTGACGTCACTGACCAGGTGAACCCAGGTACAGGAGACGGTGACCATTAAGTCGGACACGGCCAGGTTCACGATGTAGTAGTTGGTGGTGGTACGCATCCGTTTGTTCTTCCACACTATAAAGATCACCAACACATTGCCGACGATGGAGACGACGATGGTGGTCACGTAGAAGAGAATCTTTACAGCCACCTCCCACTGAGGCAGCTGCCGTATCTCACCAGGGTAGCCTATACACTGGGTCCCCCATGGGTCCTGGCACCCGCCAGCCTCTGGGCCCACTAGGGAGCCGTTCACGTCCAGTATGGGCCCATAGGGGCCGTCTCCAGGGTCAAGGATGCTGTACCTTACCGATCCGTTAAAATTTACCTCGGTACTCCGGTTGTGGGGGAAGGGAGCCGCAGCTTGCATCCTTATTATGGACAGTCAGTCCCGTTAGATATAACTGTATTGGATGGATAGGTTGGTGAAAGTATACCTAGCTGGTTTCAGCTATGGAGCAATCTTGGTCTACAGCAAGAGGGAGATTCTTTTTATGTTACGGTAATTGGTCTGCCTTTTGGCAAGGCTTCACCCTATGAATGAGCGCAGCTGGTCCGCAGTTTGCCAGCCAAGTAGTGGGGGGTCGGCTAATTTGTTAGAGCCGATTGTACCTGGCCAGGTACAAATTGTGTATAGTATCACGGTGATAAGCTACACTCCAGAACTGCTTGATAAAAGGTTAACAGGTTGAGCAGTAAGTTAGGTTTTCTTTCCATAGGCAGCTTACTTCAAGTGCACAGAATCTGTCCCTGCAGCCAACACAGGGTGAAGGAATGTAGAATGTCAGGGAACCTCAAAGGTCAGCTATAGGACCACAAAGGTGGGTGGTAGGGGGCTTTAACAGGTAGAGCACCTGGGCCCTCATACAGGTGGATAGGTCAGCAGACAGGTGTGAGGTACAGAGGGTGCTAGGTGTGTGGTTAGGGAGGCCCTGGAGTCGTCACCTAGTGGTGGGCTGAGATGGATGAGGTGGTATGTACTACTAGGGCCGTGGCGCTGTGGCTGGGTTGACGATAGACTAGGATACCGCTAATGTTTCAGCCTTGATGCATGGGGCCGGTGTTGAGGGTCAATAATGGCCGATAAGTGGTGGCTTCTGGAGGCTCACTCTGCTTGCTAAGTCCTGGCTTGCCTCCTGTAGCGTTGACAGACGAGTCCTCCTGGTGTGTAGATGGTGGCTGGGTTACAACACCCTAACAAGCCCAGCGGGACGGCCACATCTCCAGGGTCTGCCAGGATGAGTGAGGCCTAAGCTGGGTGCTGGTATCAGACCGTGGAGCATAAAGGTCCCAACACGGTAAGCCTTTTATCTGTCTGTAGCATCAACAGTATGGCAACGTCACCGGATACTATACTGCGTCACCCATGCTGTATCCAGATATTGAGTAGAATACCAGGCTGCCCCAGGACCTTAGAGCTCTGGCCTTGACGTCTGCTTTAGTTCAGCCTCATTGTAATTGGACAAATCAACCAAGCCACATGTTCCCTACTACCAGAGGTATGCCGTCCACGAGGCGACCACCTCAGGTGTCAGATAGTACTCCTGTCGACCAGCCGGAAGAAGGTGCCACGCGCTGAGTGGCACCTCGATATGAGCAGCTATGAGCAGCTATGAGCAGCTATTGAGCAGCTAAATGTCACGTATGTGCTCAGTGTCAGATGTTCTTACTCCTCTGTAGGCTGTAGGCAGGTAGAGCAATCCCTGCCCTTACGTTATCGCCCCTAGCCAGACCCACACCCCGCGTCCCACTTGTTGGTCTTAGCACTATTGCCAATGGTCTGTTTTTTATCTACCTTTATTCCACGCTCACATTGGCCACAGTCGATCACAGCTTCCCTGGTGGTCGGATGGTGCCCAATAATAACCCCAGAACGTCACTGCCCTCTCCAGGAGGGGGAGGCACTACTCGTCTGGCTGTCTAGAACCCCCTGTCGTGCTGGATCCGTCCTTGGCAGGCCACTTTGGTGTTAGATTGGAGCAGCTCTGTGGGTAGCAGCTCACCACGCCCTCTGCCGGCTGTGTGGGTGCAGGGGGTCACCCCTCAATGAGCTGCTCGTCAGGAGTCCTGATGACGGCCGCATGCAGGGCTGAGTGGATCTCTAGAGGAGGAGGAGTGCCGCGTGTCTCTGTCGGGCCTTTAGACTAAGTCTACGAGCTGCTCATCCACGTCAGGGGCAGCTCAAATAGTCCCAACCACAACTCTAATCCAACTCATACCTCTATGAGATAAGCATTCTTGCAGTTCCTTTCACTTTCCCATTAGAATCTAGGAATGCAGTTATTAACAGTTGGCGACAATCTCTTCTCTAACAGCTGGCTCAGTTTGCTTTGGCAGCTAGCTAGACTTTCTGAGCTCAGCTGAGGTCAGGCACCTTTTAATCCCAAATGAGCACCAAGAGGTCATTACGAACACTAATAGTCGTGTATAAACTGATTATAGGTACTACTCCAGGTCCTTGTGTGAGTTGATCACTCCTCCAGTGGGTGTTACATTGTAGGTGGCTACCTATAGGGCTGGCTGGTGAGGGAGTGGAGTTTGCCGCGCGTGACTTATTCAAACTGTATACTACCTGGCCACTACCACCTACCTTGCCGCCTCCTCCTGCTGCTGCCGCCTACCTCCTCCGGGACGTGGCTGCCCGCTCCTCCTCCTGTTCCCCCTCCCCTTACTCCTCCCGCTAGGCATGACAATGCTCTCCGGGCGGCGCTACCTGTTGTCTCTGACCGCCTCCCTCCCACCCTGAGCTGCCTTAGAACCCAGGAGGTGCTTTACTAGTACTGGTACGCAGTTCATGGCACCAGGAGTAGCTGCTTATTGCTCGCCGCCCACACCTCCAGCACCCTATGCCCCTTACCTCACCCTCACTTAATCTCTATACTCCAGCTACCCTACACTGCAGTACAGAAGGGCTGTATTGTAACCATAGTGGACCACACCCACTCCTCTGATAGGGGCGCTAGTATAGAGCATCATACAGGCCCCACTCTTTGCTGCTAATTCATGCTAACAAGGTACACCTCTCTCTCTCTGGGTATATCTATTATCACTTTGTCCAGTCTCAAATTCCTCGCGGCTCCTGTAGTTCGATGTTGAAGGGATAGTTTGTGGTGCACCAGAAGAGTCCGCCTTGCCGTTGCTGCACACATCAGTCAACATGCTAGTGTAGTTTTTACTGGTGAGGTACTTCATTTGTGGGTAGGGTACTTGGCATACCTATGACAAAAGTAAAATGAGAGAGCATGTGTTTAGTTTAATTAAGAGGCATAGGGTCTACTCGTTGTCTTTCTTATGCTACACATTTGTATTAAATACATGACTCATAAAAACATAATAAATACATAAAACGTGAGGTAGTCCATCATCTCGGCCAGCCAGTCCTTCTTTATGTCAGATGCAACATTCATGCCGGTTCATTACAGCTACAAGTGCCAGCTTACTGAAAGAAAGGTGGATCACATTTCAGCCGTGGACACTGACAAGCGGCTGTAAACGCCGTTTTATCATCAATACTGGCTGCTCTTGAAATGGTTTCTTTATGTCGTAATAAAGAGCAAGATTAGAGTTTTAATTAAAAGGAGTTGTCTCAATAATGTAGCGCAGTGTCATGTATACTGTAGCCACTGGGGATGGTGAAATACTACAGATCAATCAAGTCTGTATCTGGTAGATTAAGAAACAAGAGGTTATCAAATTTGTAAGTGAGATGGACAGATTATTATGGAATATCATTTGTCAATCTTAAGAATCGAATATTCCTTGTCTTTAATCCTCATACAGCCTTAATCCACGCGATGTGTCTCGGGTAATTGTTCATCTTTGGAATGGCTCATTCTATTACGAATATACACTGTAAAAAATAGATGTACTTTTTACAGATTCACTCTGTAAAATTTAACGCTGATTCACTGTTATTTGGAATACAATGAAGCATCGTAAATATCAGCCATTTCACGGTGGATCCTTGTTAAATGCTAACCTGGTTTGGATTACAATGATTCAACGTTAATTCAGCCTCTAATGTCAAATCCCAGAGGGAGCCACATATAGTGGATCTTGCCATAGATAGGTGGCCTGGTTTGTAAGAAGATTTTTCTGGAGAGTGTGAGCCCTTGACGTGGAGTATACATGTTGAACTAATGGTAATTTTCAATTAATCTATATCTTTGACAATTTAACAATTCAATCTTGTGATAGGTTTGACAAAATACCATGATCACTTGATAATATCCAGAAGAAAGTAGCTGTCTGGATCTATACACCTATTTTGTGGTAACATACTATGCATATATCCTCACCTCTGGAGACTCTGCCTTGTATCAATCCTACAGAGTAAAACCTCTTGTATAGGCCAGGGCTAGTATGCAAGTCAGATCGCCAGTTTGGCGTATAGGATAAGGACAAAGTAAAAGTATGGCTTATCCGTAAGTTTTTAGATGTATACTACAGTAACTAAAGCCACCATAATCAGACTCCCTGTGAGGCTTATCAAATATTCTCTGTATATTTGAATACTCTGAATCTATGGTGATTCTACATAAAATTAACGGTGATTCAACGTAAAATTAATGGTGATTTAACATAAAATGAACAGTGATTCTGCGTAAAATCAACGGTGACAGTCACCGTTAAAAAAACGGTGAAAGTTATGTCCCAAAAGTTGCCGGTGATTCAACGTCATTTTGACGACATTTTTTTTACAGTGTATACATAGCAAACATTTCAGTGCTGAGGCGGATCATGCCTGTTTAACAAGGTGGGCCGGAAAATCAGCGCCTTTTTACCAAGAGGGGGGTTGGTAGATTTGGGGGGCACCAAAAGTTTCACCCCTTCCAGGCTAAAAGGCCCACGCGTAACTATAGCGCAAATTAAGGAGTCCTGCGCTCCCAGTAAAGTAAATTGTTTCTGTGACCTTTATTGTTGAATAATTATTGAACTGGGTAGCTCAATCTTCACCTGCTAATTGTGGAGAATTTGGCTTACGTATGCTGATATATGAACATGTATGCAGGGGTAGACACTAACGCTGGCCCGGGAGCCAATGGCCCGTAGTTTTGTGTGCGGGCCCGTAGTTTTCAGGCTGCTCACCTAGCAACGGGCCCGGGTGGCCCGTAGCAAGGCTCTGGTTCTGGTCTACATGCCAGTTTTTACGGCTTGTAAATCGGACCATTATTAAGGCTTGCAGAGAGTAAAACATTTATTTTGTAGAAAATTACATGAAATATTATACTACATAGTTACACAGGTTGAAAAGATTCAGATAATTTAGATATGAAAGGAACTTAATTATTATGATTTTCAATAATTCTTTATTAATTATTATAACATCATTTTGACTCTCAATACATTAGTCCATTTTACTGTACTAACTTTAGGAAATGCCCGGGCCCACAGGTTTAATCCCGGGCCCACAACTTTCAGAAGCTGTGGGCCCGGATGGCCCATAGTCTCAAATGTTAGTGTCTACCCCTGGTATGGGCGCGTCTATATTTTGCCATGGTTACCAATACGAGGATACTTTAAATTGCTGAAAGAATAAAAGGGCTCTGTAGCCTGTTTATATGGATTTGACACTAGAGGTGTTAAAATACTTACATAGCCTTAAGTATACTTGAACGCAATTATTATAGCATTTTTATACAACGTCGCAAAGTTCAACAGGTTACCCCCTTTTTACGATGTAATAGATCCCCAATAAAATGTCAACAACTCCAATTCAACTTGTCTGGTTTTCTGTGGATATCATTTGCATTATTATAGCTAGTGTATGTAGCCAATATGTCGCATGTATAGATGGGGAAGTACACTTGTGGAGTCATAAAGTGTGGGAAATTGTGAAAAAAAACATAGGACAGCAACAACTTACTCATGAGCTCTTATGTTGCTGTCATACAGATATGGTACCAACTACATACACTGAAAAAGTAAACTTTTCTCCAGACTCGTCTAAGTGACTGTCATAAAAAAGAAATGAGTAAAAGGTTGTCTACCCTATCAGGTTACCATCCCACAAATAGAATCTTGAGCTGGCAAATGTTGGGTTTTGGCCTGGCACATACCAAGTGGGTCATCAGTCAGAAGACCCCCTTCCTTGTCACTTAGACAAGTTTTTAACTCATTTATTTTATGACAGTCACTTGGAAGAGTCTGGAGACAAGTTTACTTTTTCAGTGTAGAATAATACACTGGGAACCACCAGTTTTCGAAAACGGGGCCACTTCAGTCCCAGTTTGGGCTCAATGCATGACCCCTATCAGGTTACCATCCCACAAATAGAATCTGGAGCTGGCAAATGTCAGGTTTTGGGCTGGCACATACCAAGTGGGTTTTCTATCTCCAGCTAAAAGACCCGCTTCCTTGTCACTTAGACGAGTTTTTAAGATGGCTGAAGGACACAAAAAGCAAAGTATTAGCCACATACTAGAACATGGACAGGATTGTCCATGTTCTGGTATACGTGGCTAATTCTAACCCAAATTGCAGTGCGTTTGCCCATCTTGGATTGTTTGTTTTCATACTACAAGTGTCAGGCACCGTAACCAGTTGTTGTTACTATGGAATAACACCTCGTCACTTCCATGGGACGAAATGGCGTAATGATATGTAGTGATTCCCCGCTTTTCTTTGTACACAAGGAGAATCAGCAATCCAAAACGGAGATGGTAGCTCCTGCACTGGACGCACGACAGCATGCCACATGTCAGAAAGCTGTTTCTACACTATTTTGATCAATCTCTCTTCGCAGAGACTCCCTCGCTCACCGCTGCCCCATGCTAAGGACTTTTGTGATAGGGGGCTGAAAGAAGGGCACATCTGTGGAAGAAGAGCAGGAAAGGGTATTTCTTCACCAGTTTACTGCTCTCCTATCTGCTTCACACACTGCCAGTATCCCTTCCCAAAAATAGTTTCTCAGAAAATCTATAATTTTTACCATAAAAAAGGGCCAATGTGTCTCTACCTTTCAACATTTCTCGTTCAGGTATTCATTCAAAATATGTTTGAATTGAATGGTTTACATGAAATGGCATGTGTCAAAATGGCATGTGTCAAAATAACGTTTCAAAACTAACGTTATGCTACAGTAAGGAGCATTAGAAAGACGTTGTATAACATTATAAAATGTTGTCTAACGTTGTTTTTTTTATTTGGCCACTTGGTTTGAGCACCGCTGGATTGGCGTAGAGATTTACAAGGAGGGACCAGAGCAAAACATCTGTCCAACGTTGATTGCATTTAGATATGCTAAATCAAACTTTGATCAAGCTCAGCAGTTCTGACCTCATTTTCGTATTCCTTTTTCAACTCCAGTGGGCATACTTGACTGTATTTTTCCTTTGGATCAATATTAGATGATATCCAAGGAACTATCACCCGGCTGTTCATCCCATTTTGATGTATGACCCATCAGAGTGAAGGACTTGGTGAATGCAACTCGGAAATGGTTCGGAAATTAAAGAGCTTCAAACGTAATTTACTTCATCTCTGATTCTCCTTTTTAGAAACCCTCTACTGAGCTGCCACATGGTAGCCTGTAGGGAGAAAACGCATGTTTACTCTTCTGTCTTCGTTTACAATTAATCATTCACGACCGCTAGCCTATTTTAACAATGTGGTCCCCGTCCACTGACCGATGCATGCACAATTCATGGCCTAATTACTTGTAAAGAGCCTTGTTCTAATATTTTAATCTATATAATATATTATATTGCTATACATTAAACTCCACGAGTCAATAAAAATTGTTAAATGTTTAAACAGCAAAAAAATTGATTTCGACCTACCTAGTACTATTACACATCAGACTTTTTTCCAAACGTTTGTAAACGTTTGGATGAAAAATTATTTCATGCATCATTATAGAACACGTTTTCAAACAAACGTTATTAAAACGTTTGCAAATGCTTGGAAGACGTATTTTTTATGTTAGCTGGGATACCTTTTACACTTATGTAGACCAAAGAAGACATTTCTTTTAGATTCTGGTATCAATTAAAGACCTTTCAAAGTGCGAGCGCCATACCCACTGGACCGCTGTTGCAGCTATTAGTTAAATATCGTCACTTGCTTCATTCAGGCTATTTTAGGTCATAACATAAAACAGCACACCTTGTTATCCCATTTAATCATGGCAATGATTGGTTTATTTGGCTGATGTAGCCTCAAAACATGCTGTTTTTCTTTATCTGAAGCTGCAGTAAGGGGCGTCAGTTCATGTTCACCAAGTAATCCAAAGGCTAAAAACGTTACAAAAGAGCTTAACATCAAAGGAGACGAAATCAGTCTTTATTGAAACCTTTGTTGCTTTGAAATTTAACCAACCAACCGTGTTATCACAAATTCTACCAAGGTATTTAAAGGTTTAATCAACTTCTTGGATAAAAGTATTTTTCTTGTATTTTCTCTCATTATGACTGCAATTATGACGTTATGATAAACACCTGCCAGCTGTACATGAAATAAATTGAGGCTCAATTATGCCAATAGTATGTGTAGCTGAATACTGCATACACAGAGAAAAGAAAAGGAATCACGCTGACTCCCAAATGGGAGTCTGGACTCGATCACTGAACTCTCCCCACGACTCTAAAGTGACTCCCAATCATTAGGGAGTCTTAGAATGGGTGTCACTATACTTGTATAGGGTTATTATAGAGCCCTGGTAATGTTAGGGAGTCACTTTAGAGTCCTGGGGAGAGTTACCTCAGTGATCAAATCGGGAGTCA